>CAHIKZ030002830.1:0-175528 GCA_903632075.3 Acanthosepion pharaonis
AACAGCAAGAATATAATCTAAAAGGCGCAAACACTAATATTTCCTGGTTATAATTTATTACATTGGAATCGTAATTACGATCCAATTCATTAGACCTCCAAATTCAAAAAGAATACATAAAATATATATCCTGGCATAATAAGCAATTCAGTGAAAGTGTATGTGTGGGAGTGAGAAAGAAGGGCGAGAACGAAATTTATGTAAGCTCTAGAGAGAGGTGTAACGGAAGAAGAAGAAGAACAGAAAAGCCCTTAAGGTGAGGCATAAAATTTAAGAGTAAATTTTTAGAGAGAATATCTAAATAACGGTTTAAATATGTGAGATAATAATATATGAATATGAGTTATTATCAGTTGCATAAATTGACTACCGATTCGCTGACCAAAATGAAAAAACCCGACATTGGAAAAGTGTGGATACATTGCATATATGTGATACGCACTGGTGGTCGCGGTCGCAGCGCCAGCGCCAATATGGGACGTCTACTGGTCGCGACGATAATATATGACAATGCGCCGTCGGCCCGTGGTCAACTCCCCGTTGCGGCGCGAAGCCCATGGTTTCTTCCACCAGCGTTTTAGGTTGACTCCTTGTCGCTGCCACCAGACTGTGTCCCGTCGATCTGGTCGTTTCCGGTTCGATACCAGCTTCGTTCTAAAGCTCGCCCCAATGGTCACCGAAGTAACTCGCGATCTCAAGTCTAACCTACCCACGTTGTGATTTGATCTTAGGTAGACAAAATCAATCAGACGTCGGGCCGTAGTGCAAGTCGAATCCGGGTAAAAAGGTGATACCGCACATGCGTAAGTAAAAGAAAATAATAAAACAATCTTCCGAGGTTCAAATATGTTGAAAATAATAACAATATTTCTCTATCTGTTTGAATGTAGGGACTGCGTCTTTTCTCCCCAAACCGTTAATATGGATTCGTGACACTTCTTGCGTTTCTTAAGCGTGTTATGATATCTTAAGTCGTTTGTTCTTTAAAAACTGGTTCTTTTATCATATCTTGTTTGATCTCACACCAATCCCCTAAGAGGGTCTTCAACGATAAATTGTTCTCTTAGAAGTTGGTATCGGGACGTTCGTTTATATCAGAGGCGTCCAAAAGGCGGGGCCTCCTTTTTAGGTAGTTTCACCTTTCTTCAAAAATTTTCTGCAATGTGCGATGTTTAGCCAAAAATGAAAAATAAACTAAACGAAAACCAAAAAAAAAATCGTTCGTGACTAAGTAAAAAGAAAAATTAAAAAAAATTCTTTTTTTCTTTTTTAAGCGTCGCCATCGTTTTACGTGCAATCACATCAATGTCTGATGTATATAATTTTTTTCGGGCGTCTTGTTGGTATAAATAAAAAAAAATAAGAATGATCCAGATAGGTTAGAAAAAATGTCAAAGAGGTATCTCCACCAATGTTTTCCGAGACCAGTACAAAACTACTGAGTTACGATGACAGCAATGGCAGTAACACTTCTTCACTGCATAAAAACCTATGACTGATTATTTCTAAATTAAGTAGAAGAAAAAAGCGTTTTCCTTTTCTCTTCAGTACTTTTTTATTTGTTATTCAAGTAAACAAGTCTTAAATGTTTTTGAAAAAAATGCAGTCAACATTGAGGTTTAAAAATATAACATCTGGACCATCGAAAATGGCTAATAAATTCTCCAAACGATTTTTTTTTGATATAAATATATATATATATATATATATATATATATATATATATATATATTTGAAATATAATTATGATTAAATGCAGGAAAATGATTTATATATATATATATATATATATATGTGTGTGTGTGTGTGTGTGTGTGTGTGTGTGTGTGTCACAAAGAATTATCTTATTTACAAAAGTTGGAAAATGAAATGTATCAGAAAATAAATATTTCAAGAAGAAGAAAAATGAACGAAAAATATATGTCAAAGTTCTTAGGACATTTCACCTTCCTTAGTAGATCTTTTATTATCACAATGAGATATATCCAATGAGAAAAAATAAAAAATAAAACAAAGCAACGAAATGAAACGAGATATCCAAAATAAAAACACGTTTCATAAATAAGACATAAGATTAAGCATTTATTTCAAAATAACAATATTATTTCAAATGCAATCAAAACTATGGCAGGTGAATATATATATATATATATTTTTAAAAATAATGGGTATAAGTAGAACAAAAAATTATTAAAACAAGAGGTATGGAGAAGCCACCAAATTATTCGAACTCGCGACCACTGGTTTACGATACCAGTGCTCTAAACCTCTGAGCTATATATATGAGCTGCTGAACGTATCTTAGTTACGCATAAAAATTTATGATTGATTATTTCTAAATTGGGCAAAAGAAAAGTTTTGGTGTTAAAGAAAGTGACTAAAAATTGAGATGCATGGTCATGACCATTAAAATTGCTGATTCTTATTTGTATTTTATAATGAATTTCTAAATACATAACAGAAGCAACAAACAAATTTGGTAGCAATATTTAATATGATTAAGAAAAGAAAACGCCATTATGGTGAAAGAACAATCAAAGAACAGGAATTAAAAAAGACAGATGATACCAATTAACACGCCATTTACATTAGTTTTTTGAAGAACAATTTTTATCGGCTTATCAACCCTTTGCAGATTATTTGAAGTCAGAAAATTAAGATTTTTTTGTTTTGTTTTTGGAGATAATAATGATTTTATTATTACAAGTCTTACTATTTAACCCATAGATGAAGAGATGAATGCATATCCTTCCCACGGGTGTTTGTGCAGATGTGAATATATAACGAACCCAACCGGAATTGGAACTCGGCTCTTCGATTAATAATTCCGAGCCATTATCCATTACACCACCCCGCACATGGAACCAATATCAAATCACCCATCTATGTTCTGGGTATTGACCAGTCTAAGGTTGTTTAACTTCAGTTTTTACCTTTACGAGAATCGGTGTTTCAACGTAATATGTCCGCAATCATTCAATTCTAAAAATTTTCTTTATCTGTTTACATAACGCTTTTTTAATTCCTTGTTTTAATCTTTTTTTATTGAGGGATAAAAGGATCTTGTTTGAAAAAATCTAGAGAGAACTCTCGACGTTACTTAAATCATATTTTTAAAAAATAACCAATAATTATAAAACAAAATAAAAAAAAAGCAATAATTCTTTTCGTTCTAACAAAGTTTATTTATGATGAAACTTTACAAAAATAATGTAACACCTTGCTCAACAAAGTTTCAATGACACATATATATATATATATTATATATAGCCATATATATATATAAGGTGAATATATATATATATATAGGTATAGATCAATATTTTCAAGGTTTTTTTCAAAGGTCTTATACTTGTATTTTTGATTGGTCATTGGAACTTCAACATCATTGCCCCTGAGAATTGGGTGTTTGATTAATTTGAACCTTTTAAAAATTGTTTATTCTACATTCAACACCATCACATGACGCTTTTAAAAGACATTAGATTTGTTGAAAAAAAATGGCTATTTTTTATTGTGATTTGATAACATATTTATATTATAATTTTCGAATAAATTATATATATATATATATATATATATATATATATATATATATATATATATATATATATTATAATATAAAATACTTGCATAGGGGAAAATTAAATATATCTGAAAATATATATATATATATATTAATTCAAAATTTCATAAAAACAATTTAAATTTTCATTAGAACATTTCATTTTATCATTTCATATTACCACATTTCATCTTTTATTGTTCACAATAACATGATTATTCAAAAAAAAAAAATAAAAAAAAAATAAACTAAGTTTAAATGGAAGTTCAAATTATTTGAATAACTAGAGACATCCTTGAAAAATATGTTCATAAAAATTAGCCATAAGTTAAGCATTTAATATAAATTTTAGCTTCAAATGCAATCAAAATATATTTAGGTAGATATATATTATATTTTCGGCGTCTAAGTTTTAATAAGTAGAACAAATTATATTTAAATTAGAATTTATGGATATTGTAATATGCAATTTCGAACTTATACCTTTGGTTTTTTAGACCAATGCTCTAAACCTATGAGCTATAGTTAAGATTTTAATACGGCGTATTTGCATAAAAATATATATGATTGATTATTTCTAAATATAAAAAATATAAAAGCGTTGATGTTTTTTGTGAAGTGACTAAAAATTAAGATGCAAATATATGACCATTAAAATTGCAGATTTTATTTGTATTTTTATGAAAGAATCTTTAAATACATAACAGAATTGAGAAAAAGAACAAAAATGGCAGCAATATTCAATACATAAAAATAAAAAATAAAAGCCATTATGGTATAAAAGAAATAAATAACTGAAATTAAAAGACAGATGATATCAATTAACGCCATTTAAATTTTTTGAAAACAAATTTTTTACGGCT
Organism: Acanthosepion pharaonis; assembly: GCA_903632075.3. Taxonomy (NCBI): domain Eukaryota; kingdom Metazoa; phylum Mollusca; class Cephalopoda; order Sepiida; family Sepiidae; genus Acanthosepion; species Acanthosepion pharaonis. Next base: position 4,429 of record CAHIKZ030002830.1, read on the forward strand.
TATTACCCTTACTTACTAAAAAATAATAATAAATAAAAATATAATTTTTATTGATAATAATAGATAAATACAAAATAAATAAAAAATAAAAAAATGATTTTATATATTTAATTTTTAGAATATATAATAAAAATGAATACAATTTTATTCCACGGGTAGTATTTGCAAATCGAGAATGAATATAATAAATTGAAAACCCACCATACGAGAAACAATGTTTCAAAAATATTGCTATTTTATCATTCTCCCAAAAATTGATTTGACGATGAAACATAGTTAAATACTTTTTCAGAGAGGATTCAAATTTTATAACTATTTTGAAATTTATGGCACTTGTTTTTGAAAACATGAAACTTTGGATTAATACCAAGTTACAAATATTTTTAATAAAAACCTTTATAATAACATTACGCTCTACTTTCTAAAAATTTTTAAAAAAATTTTTTAAAAAGACTATCAAAAGAAATTCGGATTATTTTATTAATAAAGAACATTTTTCTATTTTCTAAAAAATATATTTATACATTCTGGTGAAATGGATTAAAAATTCATATGATATTTGATATACAATGGGATCACTAGACTCAGCTGAGTCTTCTGATCATATATAATTTTATATTATACAACCTTACAGCGCACCGTGATATTAATATAATGACATTGGTTTGTACAGAGACGATGGACTTATGGTTATTAGAAACTCAACAAAACTTCAAAATAGATAAAATTAGAAAGGTTTTATATAAAGAATTTAAAAGCATGGGCTTAAAAATTACAGTTAGTACTAAATTAAAAAAAAGTGAACTTCCTAGATATAACATTAGATTTAAATAAAAATAAATACACACCTTAAAAAAAACCCAACACCAATCCTTTTATATATACACCCTAAATCAAATCACCCCCATCTATAATTAAACATATACCGTTATCTATCAGTAAACGAATTAGTACAAATTCAGCAAATGACAAGATTTTCGATGAGCATATTAATTCCTATAATAAGGCTCTAAAAGAGAGTGGCTATGAAAAACCCAAAACTAACTTATATAAAAAAAAATGAAAAAAAAAAAAGCATAGAAAAAACAGATGTAGAAAAATAATTTGGTATACTCCCCATACAACCAAATGGTAAAGAACAAATTAGGACAAAAATCAGTTCGCATTAATAGTCAAGCATTTTCCTAGTGAAAGTAAACTAAGTACTATTTTCAATAAAACACACTAAAATTGAGTTACAGCTGTACGGAAAACTTAGAAAAATTATTAAGAACCATAATGCTAATATCTTAAATAAACACTTATACCAAAAAAAAAAAAAATTTAGACAATGGAAAAATAAAAATAAAAACTGATGAAAATAAACAAAAAATTATGTAACTGTAGAAAATGATTCATAATTGCCCTCTACAAAATAAATGTTGCACTGAATCATTAGTATACCAATGCAATATCTCTTCGATTGAAAATCCTGAAAACATAAAAAAATATATATAGGTTGCACTAGCCATGAGTTCAAAAAAAGATTCAACCAACATCAAAGTTCATTTAGGATAAATAAATATAAAAATCAAACATCTCTCTAAAAATATTTCTGGCACCTAAAAGAATCAAATAAAACACCTACAGTAAAATGGAAAGTTAATAAGAAAAGCTAGAATATGTAGGTCATTAAATGACCCATGTCCTTTGTGCATACATGAGAAACTATATATTACTAAGTTTATAAAAAATAAAAATTTACTGAATCAGAGAAATGAAATAGCTATTTTATGCCGTCATTGTCAAAAATTTTTATAAAAATATTTAAATATTTAAAAAAATAAATTTAAAAAATAGGATCAGGTATATATACATACTTATATTTAACATGTAAAAATAATTTTATATACTGTAAGTAATTCTATTTGTAATTTACTTGTTTTTTTAAAAAAAAAAAAAAAAATATCTATTAAAATAACAGTGAAAATTTTTTAAAGTTGTATTTAAAATTGTAGTTAAAAAAAATTCTAACCTAAACATCTTTTAAAATTGTGAGTTAAATAAAAAAACGTATTCTAACCTAAACACCTCTAAAAAAAGTACTATTTTACCGGCACTAAAAAATGAATCCAATAAAACACCTACAGAAAAATGAAATTATAAAAAAAAGCTAGAATGATGTAGGCCAAAATGACCCCATGTTTTTTGTAGTTTCATACATTTGAAACTATATATTTTTAAAATAAAAAAAAAAAATTAAAAATAAATAAAGTTTACTAAATCAGAGAAATGAATTAGCTATTTTTTGCCTGTAATTGTCATAAATTTTACTTAAATAATATTTAAATATAAAATCAAAAAAAATCGTAATATAAATATATACTTGATATGGAAAAATAATTTTACTTACTGTTTAATTCTAATACATTTAATTTTTAAATGAAATATAGTATATATAAATATATATATGAAAATATTTTAAATTGTATTTAAAATTGTAAATAAATAAAAAAAATTCTAAATTATTTTTAAAATAGAAATTAAAAAAAATGAATTCTAACCTAAATTTATTTTTTAAAATATACTACAAGCACTTAAAAAGAATCCAAAAAACACCTACAGTAAAATAAAATTAATATGAAATTTAGATGATGTATTTCATAATTGAATGACCCATGTCCTTTTGTACTTACATGAGAAACAATATATTACTAGGTTTATATAAAAAATAAAAGTTTACTAAATCAGTGAAATTAATTAAAATTATTTTTTGCCGTCATTGTCATAAATTTTACTTAAAAAATATTTAAATATAATTTAAAAATAAAAATTTTTTATTGGACAAAAATAATAATATACATACTTATACTTGATGTGAAAATAATTCTAAAACAAATTAAGGGATTCTAATACATTTAATTGTAAATTAAAAAAAAATATAGTATATTAAAAATTAAAATGAAAATATTTTTCAAATCGTAGTTAAAAAAAAACGTATTCTAACCTAAACACCCCAAAAAATCTTTAAATATACAAATAAAAAAAAATGCCGTAAGAATTTTTGCCGTTAACAATAAATTTAAAAAAAAAATCAGACGACATGCATTTAACGGATGTCAGATTTCATTGAAAAAAATACATCCCCCCCCCCTACCAAAACGTAGCTAATAACTGATACATCAAAATACAGACATAATGAACACCAAACACCCCTTGTCTGGTTGAATAGATTTATCTGTAACCATGGAAACGTGATTTATGATTTTAGCTGTGTCTTTAAAACCCAGTAATTTTAAAAGTTACTCCAAAATTCGTTTGAGGATGAAATGGAACTAATGTCTTTAATTTAATTACAAAATTAAATTCGTGGCTTTTAGCTTCCATTTTTGAAACATGGTTAGAACTGTGTAGCGAAAAAACATATTTTAAATCAATTTATTTATAATTATATAATATATATATATATATATATATATATATATATTTCTTATATATATATTTTTACGATAAATTTTATGTAGCATTATAATTATATATTTATATTTATTTTTATATTTATATATTATTGATAATATATATATGTATATATATATATATATATATATATCAGTATATATATTATATATATGCATATATATATATATATATATATTTGCATATATATATATATATATATATATATATATATATATATATATATATATATATATATATATATATGTGTATATATATTTATATATATATATGTGTATATATATATATATATATAAATGTGTGTAGAAATGTATATTTCTATGTATCTTTAATAAGAAACCATTGAAAGACAACAATTAATTCTTAAAAATATAAATTCATTTGGAGGTATCAAGGGATAAACATATGAATTATTTCAATCAAATAAATTTTATATCTACTTCTCTCTCCTGGCTGGGTGAAAAATTTATGATAATTCACATAAGAAAAAATCACCAAAAATTCCCAGATATTTTTTATTGTCCAGAAAAAAATGTGATTACAAAATTTGAAAAGCTCTCAAACCAATAGAAACATGGTGGTTTCATATTTTGTTCTATGAACATTTCAGGATATCATTTTGATTTTCATTATGTTTTATATATATATTTTTTGATAAAAATTTATTTATATATATTATCATTTATATATATATAATATATATATTGAAATTCTGTTTGAAAATTTATAATTTTTATTTATATATGTTATAATAATATAAAGTTAAATTTTTTATTATATATAAAATATAATATATAGGAAAACATTGATTTTTATATATGTCTAATATATATATATATTTATTATATGTATATATATGGCTTATGATTCATATATATATATATATATCTGAATAAATATATAATGATTTTTTATAAAATATATATATATGAAAACTTTCAAAATGAAAAACAAAATTTAAAAATACAAAAACACAAATGTATATATTTTATACAATATATATATATATATATAAAATTATACAAATAATATATATATGTATGTTTATATATATTTATATATGTGTTTATATATCAATCATATATATATATATGTATCATATTCTATATATATGTAATATATATATATATGTATATATATTATATATCATTTAAAATCATATAAATTTTTTATATATGTAATTCAGATAATATATGTGTAGCAAAATATATATTTATATATCATGAAATTATATATGTGTGTGTGCATTTTCTTAAATATATATATATATTTATTCAATATTTTTACAAAGGAATAAATATTATTTTTTTTAAATTCTTGAAAAAACTTTCCAAATTATCATCTGAGGCAACTCTAATTTTGTTAGACCGTTCTTTTTTTTTGAGAGATATTTTTCAAAATATTAAAAAATGCCAAAAAATTTTTTCCCATATATATATATATAAATATATATATATATATATATATATATATATATATATATATAAATATAATAATATATAATATATATTGAACTTATATATATTGAAATATATATATATATATATATATATATATATATATTATATATAAATTTTTATTTATTCAATGAATACTTTATATATTTTTAAATTGAATACATTGTTTCAATTTTTTTATTCATTTATTTATAAAAATTTTAATAATTTCCTTCATTTTATGGCATGAATTTTTCAATTTTTTTAATGTTAATTCAAAAAAAAAATTGATTACCTCAAAAACAATCATAAATGGCGAAATCTTTTTAAATTTTTTAAATTGTTTTTAAGTTTCAACCAGGGATGAATTTTATGATCCATTTTTTTTTTTATTTTCTATCTCAAAGATTGTTAAATAATTTTTTTTTGTTCTGTCTATCACTTAAAGTCTGTCAATATCTTTCATCGACAAACTGGAAATGATTTGGATTTTAGTAAAATAGAAAAAAAAATATCAAATCATCTCTGGGAAAATTAAATTGTAAACAATCAAGAGTTATTTTTTTCTATTTAGCACACAGATTTTATAATTAAAGATATATAAAAACTTTTTTTGCAGATTAAAGAAATTTGAATTAAAAAGGGGGCAGTTTATTTTTTACTAATGTTGGTAATTCAATTTTTTTGACAATAGGGGAAATAATCAATGAATAAATTTAAATTGACATCAAATAAAATAAACTCTAATTGTTTTGCTATTATCCCGATAAATAGTCTTGTAGGAAAGTTCTTTTAAATTATATTAAAATAACTCTCAAATTAAATTTTCAAATTCAGCAGTGGTTTTTTAACACATCGACTACCATTTTTATCCAAAAATTTTAGAATTTAAAAAATTTTTATTTAAATTAAAATTTTAAGCAATTTTTTTTTTTTTTTTTATTAATCACAATATTTTTTTTTCCGACAAATGAACCCTAAATATTAAATTTTTTAATAACGGAAAGATGCAGGAAAAATTTTTCGATAAAATACAAACAATAATTTCAGATTGGAATTTAAAAATTTATTAAGATATAAAATTTTAAAAATAAAAAAAATTTATACAAAAACAAATAAAACAATGTCAACCCAGAATAAACATTTAAAAATTTCAAAAAAATTGGAAACATTTTTGATTTTTTTTTCATAAAAAAAAAACAACGTAATCATTTTTTCAAATTTAAATAGGACTTTCAAAAACAGAACATAAAAAAAAACAATCTCAATTTACAAAATTAACAAAAAAATTGTAAAATTTGAAAAAATCAATAATAAATTTAAAATTTATAAAAAAAAATTTAATTTCTTCTAAAAAATTAAAAAAAACAATTTAAACAAAAAAAACATTAATGGTTTAGTTTAAGTTTTCTAGTAAGAATGATGTTCTTTTAGATAAATAATGTTTTGAATAAAATAGCACTTTTTAAATGGAATATTTAAACACTAAAGCGTCATAATTTTTCAACCAATAAATTTAATTCAACTTTTGTCCTCATTGAAAAAACAATTAATTATGTTTTGAAACTAAAACCATTTCTCTCTCCTTTATCTATTGAGAATTCCTTTGAAGATCTTTTCTTTTTTGGATCTTCAAATTTAAATTTTCTTAATTTGAGATATTTCTTTATTTCATTTTTTTATCAATAACTGGTCTCGGGACTTGGGGACATACAAATCAATTCATTTAATCAATTCTTTTATCCAGAAAAAACGGGTAAATTTCATACGTCGTCGTTTATTTTTAAAATAGTAACGTTTCTTTAGTGCGTTCATTTTTTAAAAATCGGTCGCTCTCAAATGGCATTCATTTTAGGGAATCTTTTGCATTTTTTCAAAACTTTTGCTTTGTAGTGATATGCAAATTAGTATAATTTGCATATGAGCAGGTAGCTCATATGATAAATGGACACCAACTAGAACGGAGGTGGAAAGAACTTAGTGGATATACGACATAAAATGGCGTCACAATAGGATACTCTTTGGTCCTTGAAGACCCAGAAGTACCTAGATACGTGGATTCGTTGCTTTGCTGCTAATGCAAGATGTAAAAAGTTGAAAGACAACAAAAACAGAGGAGGGAAAATGAAATCACCGACTTGTTTATGGCTACCGCTGGTTTGTGAAGCGATTATGAAGGTTGCTACAATGGTTTACCCTCGAGAACTAGAAGAAATGACTTTCGAAGAAATAAGTCAGGTTATTAAGGGAAACATGAGGCCAAAGAAAAGACTGGTGATTGCAGAAAGGACCAAGTTTATGGCAATGAAGCAGGAAGTGGATGAACCGATAGTAAAAATATTTACACCGGTTAAGAAGTGCGAGTAAATACTGTGAATTCGAAAAAACTAGGAACAGGAGAGCAGACAACGGAAGAAGAATTAATCCAACTAAGAATAATAATAATTCAGCACATAGATATAAGTTAATTAAACAGTTATAACTTACAAACATGCCTTTGAATATGTGTATAGAATTTATACAACTGCAGGAGTTAATACATACCTACAACCAAAATAAAAATAAATCCTACGAAGAAATAATGACTGAAACATATACGGTACAAACAAAAAGAAAAAATTGTGCGTACTGTGGAAAAATTCATGAAATGAAAAAGAAAAATGCCCAGCCTTTGGAAAGACATGTTCAAAGTGTTTTAAAAAATCACTTCAAAGAAGTATGTAAAACGAAAAATGTGGAAAGAGTAGAGGATGAAAATAGACAGATTTTTAATGTAAAAAAGGATAAGATACAAAATACTGGATCTAAGAATGGAGATACAAAAATAAAAGTGAAAATCAACGACTGTATTGTCGAAATGCAAATCGACACAGGTAGTGACGTCACGATAGTACCCAGAAATTTGTGGGAAAAAAATGGGAAAACTGTTTTTAAAAAAAACCAACGTACAATTACGTCAGTTTGATGGCTCGATTATAGCAATTATGGGTTACTTTGAAGGTTCAATAGAACTGAAAGAAAAATATGAAATAGTACCCATTATAGTTACAAATTGCCGAAAAATGCATGGACTATTGGGGAATGACGTGTTAAAAATAAATTCAACGAAGTTGATTAATGAGATAGAAATAGAAAAAACAGGAAAATTAAAAAATTATGAAGCTAGCCTGAAATTAAAAGAAGATGTTTCCCCCTCCTACTACGAAGCGAGAAAAATACCAGTGCATTTATTACCGTTGGTAATAGCTAAATTGCGAAAGCTAATAAAGGAAGACTTATTAGAACCTGCTCCTGGAGGAAGTAAATGGGCATCACCCATTGTGGTATTGAAAAAAAAAGATGGTGACCTGAGAATTTGTGGAGATTATAAAATAGGGGTGAACCATAAAGTTTGTGCTGACTCGTACCCTATTCCAAATGTGGAAGTAGCTTTACATAAACTTGCTGGAATGAAAGTATTTTCGAAGATAGACCTAAAATCAGCTTACCACCAAATACCGCTAAATGAAAATTTTAAAAAGTGACGACCATAAACACACCTATAGGCCTGTTAAGGTGGAAAAGAATGCCGTATGGCATAAAAACAACAAGTGCAATTTTCAAAAAGCTATTGAAAAAGTAATAGGAAATGTTGAAAATACCATCTGTTATCAAGATGATATATGTGTTGGAGATTTAAATGAAGATGATTTAAAGAAAAAAACTGAAAATATACTGAACCGGCTAAGAGACGCTGGTATGACAATAAATACAAAAAAAGTGTGTAACCAACAGTAATGAAATATCATTTTTGGGTTACTCAATATCAAAGGAAGGATCTCTCCAGATAAAGTACTAATAGAGAAAATTCTAAAAGTTGCTACACCAAAAATAAAAAAAAGTTGGAGTCCTTCTTAGGTTTGGTAAATTTTATAGAAAATATGTACCAAAATATAATGAGTTGACAGAACCATTTGCTAAGTTAAAAAAAAAAAAATGTGGAATTCATTTGGTTAGAACACCAACAGAAAGCCTTTGAAAACTTAAAACAGATTCTGGTAAAAAAGCCAATAGTACAAATTTTTGACCCTAAGAAGGACATAACTCTAACTACTGACGCTAGTGAGCAGTCCATATCTGGTATTTTGTCACAAGATGGGCATCCCATAATGTACTTATCGAGGAGATTAACAACAACTGAACACAATTATTCGAATATAGAAAGGGAGGCACTAGCCATAGTGTGGACAACGGATAGAGCAAGACAGTTTTTGATGGGAAAAAAATTCAGAGATGCCCATTATTGACGTAACAGAAGAGTTAATGCAGAATGAAACTGCGGAGGAAGAAGTAGAGAGGAATGAGTTAGAGGAGGAAGAAATAGAATGGGACAAGTTAGAAGAGGAAGACCACAGTATGCAAGAGGAACAGTTCGATTATAGGGAAAGACGTGATAGATCTAGATCTCCAAGTGAAAGGAGAGAGATAAAGGAAGATGTTCAGGAGGGCACAAGTAGAAGTACAAGAAGTACTCGCGGCATAAGGCCCCTCCGTTATAGGGAGATGTAGTGAGATGCAAATTAGTATAATTTGCATATGAGCAGGAAGCTCATATGATAAATGGACACCAACTAGAACAGAGGTCGAAAATGCTTACTTAGCAAAATACACGACACAACATTTGCTTTCATAGCAAACGGGTTCATCTATTCCATTCGAAGATGGATTCTCTTTCTCGTATTTTCACAAACACGTCCGTTCGGCCCTTAGGCCTGGACAAAACACTTGAATTTTTCGCAAACACATCCGCCTGGCCCTAAGGCCTGGACAAGACTGACTTTTTCGTTTCTCTATCCGTTTCCGTTTTTCTTGTCACGTGGTCAGTTTTCCCATTGTGGGCGCAATGAGGTCATTGACCCCTCTCTCATCTGCAGGGTCAGAGAAAGTTTAATTTAAAGTGTTTCAACTTTTCCTATCTGGAATCTATCCGTGTAAATCATGCTGTCAACACATTGACCAAAGGAGAAAAGAAGGGTACATTCTGGTTAATCTTTATCGCCACTAAGTCTATCTCTTTGGGCTTACTATCTCAACGTTTCTACAAGTACTGACCTCTTTATTTTAGAATGCTTCTAAAATATAAGCAATGGCATAGTTTTTATAATAAATTTAGGTAGGTGTTCGTAACAATATATATATATATATATAGCTTTTTACCCCAAGCAATGCGGGATTGCCACTAGCACTCAAGGTGTTACAGAGATTGGGAGAAAGACCGACCTAGTGGTACATTCAAAATCATGCAGTTTGTGGACTAGCGAAAATAGCTCATCGGAGCAGTTACCGTGTAAGTATTTGTAGAAAATACAGAGGGAGGCGACGTCACGTCTGTGAGAGAGCGACTGTAAACAAGATGTCAGATCAAGGCCAACCACATTGCATATCTGTCTCTGGATTTTGTCGAGGACTCTAAGACGAACAACGGGGGCTCCAGGCCATATATGACAGCAATATTCCATGCAAGGTCGAATTGTTGATTTGAAGGATGGAGTCGGGCGAGAAAAAGTTTCTGGCGCGACACAGAGAACCAACTTTCCTTGCAGTAGATGAAGCTATTGATTCAATGTAATTGTTCCATCTCAGCGGACAGTGTGAGACCAATCAGTCGCAAAAAGTGTTCTCGTGTAGTTGAGCATCAAGCATTCTCATGGGAGGCAGGGAGGGTTCTCTGTGGTGTGTAAAAGAGAGCAGTTTTGTTTATGAGGCATTAAAGTTAGCCAGCCATTTCCTGACACAGTCAACCGATTGGAGATCCTTTTCGAGACCAACGGCCAGGTTAGTTTTGTCAGTGATATCAGATTTCCTATTTAAGCAAGAGTAAAGTGTAGTGTCGTCTGCATAGATGCCAACTTGGGAACTGAGGACATCGGGAAGATAGTTAATGAAGATAAGGAACAGTTTAGGACCCAGAATCTTGGGGAACACCTGCGTTCGTGAGAAAGGAACTTGAGGAGAATCCGTTAAGGACGATCTTCATTACACGGTTTGACAGGAATGATTGTATTAAGTCAAATAATAGTCCTGAAATACCGTATCCCTGAAGCGAAGAAGGCCGGCATGCCAAACCCTATCAAACGCTTTAGAGACATCTAGAGTCACGGCACGAGGTTCTCCGTTATTGTGAAGTGCTTGGTAAACAAATTCAATTATGTCCGTGAGCAACTCAGCTGTAGATCGGGCAAAGCGGAAACCATATCGCTTGTCAGAGAGCAGATCATGGGATGTGAGGTACTTAACCACTTCGGCGTTGATTAAAGCTTCAAAGACTTTGCCGAAGAGTGGTAAGAGACTGATAGGAAGGTGGTTAGATGGGTCAGAAGGGTCACCAGACTTCTTAAAGACAGGTACAACAGATGAAGACTTTCAAGCAGGAGTAGTTGAGGCATTAGTTGTATAATTTGGAGAGGACAGGAACCAGTTCAGAAGCAAATTTCTTCAGGACAATGGCTGGTGTCCGTCCCCACCGTTATCCTTATGGGATTTAGAGATGCTGCCCAATACCAACGATGGGGTTATGTGCAAGATAAATAATAAAACAAATTGTCTAGTAGTAAAAACGAAACAAAATAACCTTATCACTGGGAACGCTTTTCAACAAAATTGAAATTACGTTACTTTAATAAATAATGTATTGTAAACTAATAAGAAAATGTAAAGGAATAACATTTCTACCAATTAAAATAATCTTTGAATATAAATAATGCTATCCCCCCCACACTTTCTCAAGATTATGGGGTCTTTCCATGACGGTATGGAAGCCAGCGTCAGTTTGGCTGAATGCTTACGGCGCCCATCAAGGCTGAAAATGGAGTCAAGCAGGGAGATCTGGTTCCTACACTGTTTTCTATATACTTTGCAATTGTACTGCTTGATGCGTTCGGGGTTTCCTTGGTAGTATCATAAGGTACAGGTAAACTGGCAAGCTTTTCGACATACGTAGATTCGACATATGTAGAAAGTCTTTTTTAGTTTAGTGCGCAACCTTCTCTATGTTGATGACTGTGACCTTCTCGCACACACAATTCAGCTTGCACAGGAGTTCATGAATCAACTATCAGGGCTATGTAAAGGCTTTTGTACGGTCCATCACCCTTGACAAGACAGTGGTGATTTATTGATCTGTCTGCAGAATTCAGTATATATAGCCATCAATTTATGTTGATGTTAGTCGACTTGGGGTAGTAGACAAATTTTATACTTTGGTAGCATCCTCAACTGCCACTGCTCCCTTGATGATGAGATAGCGTTACGGGTTAAGAAAGCCTCCGATGCATTTGCAGCACTCAAGTTCCGTGTCTGTGGTCAGAAGGGCATACAAATCAGACAAAAATTCAAATATATAATGCCTGCGTTATGTCATCTCTGCTATATTCATGTGAGACATGGGTACTCTAAAGATACTGGAACGTTTTCATCAACGATGCCTTCGGTCTGTGCTTGTAATCCACTGGATGTCTCACACCCCTGGATACTATTGTTCTACAAAGGGCCAATTCACTCTCTTTGGAAGTAATTATACACAAATACAGACCATTAATGTTATTTGTGTGGCAAATGGCAGAATGTCAAAACAATTAATGTATGGAGAACTAGATATGGGAAAAAACCGCAGCGCAAGCCAATACTTCGTTACAAAGATTGCCGTAAAGAGTCACTATACACATGCAATATTGGTCTGGATAACTTGGAGACTCCAGCTGAAGATCGTCAAGATCTCCCATGAGGCATCACAAAAATATGAAGAACTGAAGTGAGGGGTTCGGAAGGGATTCCTTAATTGCTATGTGCCCAATGCAATCGGATATGTCTGTCCAGGGCAGGTCAGAAATCCCATCAACACCAACAGTCTATTGCATATGACAATTTTGTAATGGCATGCTTTGAATGGCCGACCTGCACTACGGTGTGCAAGTTCAGGTTTGGCCTGACAAGGCATGTAAAACGACACATAGAAAGTGATGATGATCAAAGTCAACTTCCACCGCCCGGTGAAGATTTGATATGCCACATATGTAACAAGAAATCCAGATCGATGGCTGGCTTTATGAGCCACTGTCGTTCAATGAATGCACTGTTGTGTGGGGAGTTTAACTGATGGACTGGACATGTCAGCGATGGCCATATTCGCTTTGTGAGTCGACAGTCATATATATATATATATATATATATATATCTTATAATTTTATCATATAGACAAAACCATTTTATTCACTACAAAGATGCAACTTCGTTTCAGTGCATTTCAACTGCACTTCGACAGGTGAGAATCTCAAAATGGTTATGAACAATCCTGCTTGTAGGCAAGCCGTATGTGAAACGTCACTTCCTTTTTTCCATTTGGTTAAGAAAAAAATATACATAATCAAAAGCCCCTTTTGAAAGAATAGTGCTTGTTGATAGCAGTTTGGTGAAGTATGTATTGGGTGTTTAATGTTGACTCGTCAACAAGCACTCTTCTAGCAAGGAAATATTCGATAAACACAAAATTATCTTTAGCAAAATCCTTACCGATAGTGGTTACAGCTCAGGGATGTTAACTGCATTTAAGTTTGTCCTTGAAGCGTAACGCCTACATTAAATTTACCATGAAAAATCGGCTATACATGAGAATTTTCGGCATCCGATCCTCACTCATTCTAATGACATGACCAGCCCATCTAAACTGTGATTGCATAAGAAAGGATTCGATACGAGCGACGCCACATTTGATGAAAAGATCAGAGTTAGAGATTTTGTCCTGCCATGTATAACCGCATATTGAATGAATACTGCGTTTATGAAAAGCATTAAGTGCGTCCTGTATGGCGTCCACGATTCTAACCCTTAAAGAAGTGTGGAAAGAGTAACTGCTCGATAGACACTGATTTTTGTTTTCAGTGAAATCCCACGAACATACCAAAGGAAGTTTAAGCATTGCCTATGTATATATATATACTAGCAGCATGGCCCGGCGTTGTCCGTGCTTGATTCAAAAATCGTACGACTCATACAGCAATCGCTATCACCTGACTTAAAATATTTTTGCCCTTCCTTGCCTTTAAAGGGGTGCCCTTTTCCGTGCTGATGTTGCTACATGCCTCACTTCTTGTCTATCTCACACTGCGAATTTTTTAAGCTCTATACTAAACATTAAATCTGTTACGAAAAAAGAACTAAACAAAATGAACACAAAACGGTCAGCTTTAAAAAAGGACTCGTAACTGGAAAAACCGAATGAAAAAAGAATGTTAACAACAAATACTTTTTCACACCCAACCCAGTTCTGCAGAATCAGAATCAACGTTGAGTTTAAGCAAGCGAATGAGCTAATTGGAGTAAAGTGCCATGCAGATTTAAATTATTTCCACTTGTGACGAATGCAGCTATCGATTTTTTTTGCATGCTAACATGCTAGTTAACATTCGTGTCAGTCAGCTGTTGGCTCTCTTTTTGGCCAATATGGAAATCTTCCTGCCTATTCGTGGCAGGCAGCTACTGGCTCTCACTCTGGCCAGTAGAAAATGGTGCAAACTACATGAAAACTGCCGTAGAAGCATGAAAAAATCGATTATTTCTACTATATCGATGGGAAATGCAAAGTCGGTCTTGGCCTAAATGCTAACTTGGAGCATGTGCATATAAATTTTGGTGCAAATCCGTCAAAAAAATCGTGCCGTGCATTTCACACACACACACACACACACACATCCTGTTTTTATATATATATATATATATATATATATATGGTTTTATATATATATATATATATATATACATATTTATATATATGTATGTATATGTATGTATATATATATATATTTATATATATGTATATATATATGTTTATATATATACATGTAATATTATATATATATATGTATATATATATATATATATAAATGTATAAATATATAACAAATATATATGAATAATATATAAAAATTATATATATGTATGTGTGTGTGTAATTTGTGTGTGTGTGTGTGTGCATATGTATATATATATTAATAATACAATATTGTGAATAATTTGACGCTTGGGTCTGAGACATGATATTATCCGTACAATCACTTAAACGAAAAAAATGAATTTACAACGAAGAATAACTTTTTCCGCCATGTTTTTTTATAATTAAATTCTACCAAAGACGCATCCGATAGCATATGTTTCTCTCTCTCTCTCTCTTTCTATATATATATATATATATATATATATATATATATATATATATATATATTCGTTATAAATATTTAATGGTTTTACGTATTTATTCTTAGTCAAGCTATTGTTTTGATTGAAATCTCCTGACTAATTTAACATTAATACTTGTTTCTAAATTAACTGATAACTTGTTTGTGTAGATGATTTTTTAAAAAAGAACTACCTCTGTAAAAAAAGAAGAAAAAAAAAAATGAAATTTTTCGTTAAAATAGAACATTGGGACTAACACTAAATTAAATATTATGTTGAAATATAAAATAAAAATATGAAAAATCCTCCATCCCCCTTAACGCGCGTATAGTGCCAGAATGGGCACTGCCAACTGTTTTCCGGCCCTTATCTGTTTGTCTATTGTCACTGTTATGTGTTATATGTAATAAAAAAGTAGATAGACCCTCCTACCGCCCGGTCAACACTCTTTAATTGTTCTTTGGACAAGCGCAGAGGCTCACCTTGTTTCCTGTTTAAGAAGGGGTGAAAAAAAACTTTTTTCTCTCTCTCTCTCTGGCCTCTGTACGAGTACTGATGTGTTTCTCCCGTGAAAAAAAAGTCTGTGGCATTGCCTCTTCATTTTGAGAATACACGGTTGACAGTTTACTGGTTGCTGTTTCCGACTGGTAGTTAGGGCCCTAAATCTTGTAGCGTCTTGAGCAGCCGCTCTGATCAACAGTTGTATAATACCGAATTGTTTAAAAATGCCATGACGCGCATGGATCGGTGTCCCTGCAGTCACCTACCTTATTTGGGGAACCCTGAAGCCACACTATGATGCAATATGTGCCAACTCCTCTCTTCTCACGTTGCGGTCGATAACCATCTGCTTCTCTATACTTCAGGCCTCCTCATCTTCCAACAATCACTAAACATGAAGAAAAATGAATGAAAAAAAAAGTAAACCTAAACCAGAATGCAAAAATCACCTAAACCCCTCAACATTTTCGTTCGCCAACATCCGTGGCATTAGAACAAACTTCTGCAGTTTGGAATCTTTCCTCACTGCAAACTGCCCGGATATACTGGCTCTGTGTGAGACAAACCTTGTCTCGTCTATTCCTCCTCTGATCTCTCGATCCCTGGCTACCTTCCTCTCCTCAAAAAAGACTCTCTAACCCACATGCACGGCCTTGGTGTCTATGTCAAGGACCATCTCCCCTGGCCAGAGAGCTGTCTCTCGAATCGCCAGACCTGTCGTAAATGTGTCTCCGACTATCTCTCCTCAATTTAAATAAGCTATCTCTTCTTCCTCTATCGCTCTCCATCCTCTCAAGACTGTGGGATATTTAATAGCATAAATGACAGCATAGAAAAGGCCCTTCTCTCCACCCGTTTGCTCATATATTTCGTGTTTATATGACTTTAATGCCCATCACCACCAAATAAAAAAAAGAATGCTACTACTGACCGGGCTGGCATTCAAACATTTAATTTCTCAATTTCTCACGCAGATAGTCGGAAAAAAACGCGTTTTGCCCTGGCAATGGCAAGTAAAGGCCTCTCTTCTCGACCTGTTTTTACCTCCATCCCCGAATCTGTAGCGCCACACAGCTCTGCCCGCTTGGCAACTCTGATCACGCTGTGGTATCTGTCATATTTCCTTCAACTCCACGCCCTGCAAAGAACCTCCCATCACAAGAACCTCGTTCTACTATCAACGAGCGGATTGGGACTCGTTCCGTGACTTCCTCCGCGATGTCCCCTGGGATGTTGTCTTTAAACTCCCTGTCCAAGAATGTGCAAGATTGAGGTCTCATCCTGGGTTAAAGCTGGAATCGACGCTTTCATCCCCTCAAGGAAATTTAAGGTCAAGTCGAACTCCTCCCCTTGGTTCTCCATTGCTTGCTCATCTGCCATCGCCCATAGGAATCACTTTTTTCACCGATTCCGTAGCGACATGTCTGACTGCAATAGACGTCTCTTTGCCTCTGCCTGAAATGAGTGTAAGCGTGTCCTCAACGAAGCTAAGTCAATATTTGCTGCTCGAATGAAGGAACGTATTAAGCTAGAACAAATTTGGCTCCAAAAGATTATTGGCGAGTCTGCAAAGTGTCCTGAATAATAAAAAAACCCTCCATACCTCCTTTATTCAACCAGTTCGAGGTCTTGACCTCCCCTACCAACAAGGCTGAATGCTTTGCTCGGAAATTCTCATTTAATTCAACGCTCGATTCCACCGGTGTACCCATACCAGACTTCCCTCTTAGAACTGAGGCCTTATTGAGGCGGTTTACACATAACCCCGTCATTGGTACTGGGCATTATCTATATTAGACCCCCACAAATAGTGGTGGAGATGGCATACCAGCCATTGTCCTGAAGAAATGCGCTCCTGATTAGCACCCGCCCTCTCTAAACTGTATAATTACTGCTTCAAGGAATCACTTGTTTTCCTGACTGCTGGAAGTCCTCATCCATTGTTCCTGTGTTTAAGAACTCTAAAGACCCCTCTGACCATTTCTAATTACCGTCAAAAATAGTCTCCTACCCCCTCTTCGGCAAAGTCTTTGAAGCCCTAATCAATGCCGAGATGGTTAATCACCTCACATCCCATAATCTGCTTTCAGACAAGCAATATGGTTTCCGCTTACGCCCGATCTACAGCTGATGTGCTTACGGCCATCACTGAAACCGTCTACCAAGCCCTTCAAAATAACGGTTAAGGCTCGTGCTGTGGCCCTCGACATCTCAAAGCATTTGATAGGGTTTGGCACGCCGGCCTTCTTTAATTTCCAGGGGTATGGTGCATTACTGGTCAATTGTTTGATCTAATACAATCATTCCTGTCAAACCGAGAATTGAAGGTCGTTCTCAACGGATTCTCCTCCAGTTCCTATCCCACTAACGCAGGTGTTCCCCAAGGCTCCATCCTTGGCCCCACTCTTTTCCTTATTTTCATCAATGACCTTCCTGAAGCTATAGATTCCCAAGTCGGCATCTATGCAGACGACACTACAATTTACTCCTGCCTCAAAAACAAATCTAGTGTCGGCGACAAAACTAACCTTGCCGTGCGTCTTGAAATGGACCTCCAATCGGTTGTTAACTGGGGCAAGAATTGGCTGGTCAACTTTAACGCCTCAAAAACTAAATTACTCTCCATTAACCACCATAGAGATCCTTCCTTGCCCCCATTAAAATGTCTGATAGTCAACTTCCTGAGAGCAACTCCCTGCGTCTGCTCGGTCTCACGTTGACTGCTGACCTGAGATGGAACAAATACATTGAGTCAATTGCTTCTTCCACCGCGAGGAAAGTTGGCTCTCTGTGCCGCGCCAGGAATTTTTTTCTCCCTGAATCGATACTTCAAATATACAAAACAACCATTCGCCCTTGCATGGAGTATTGCTGCCATATATGGTCTGGAGCACCTTCTGTTTACCTCGGAGTTCTTGACAAGATCCAGAGACGGATATGTAATATAATTGGCCCTGATCTGGCGTCTTGTTTGCAGTCACTCTCTCACAGACGCGCCGTCGCCTCTCTCTGTCTTTTTCTACAAATACTTCCATGGTAACTGCTCTGATGAGCTGCTTTCACTGGTTCCCAGACTCCATGAATTCAAGCGCCCTACGAGGCTGGCATCCCGCTCTCACCCTTACACTGTAGAAACTTTTAAATGTAGCCGTCTCTTCTACTCCAATAGCTTCATACCTCGCACCTCTCGCCTGTGGAACACCCTTCCCAATTACTGTTTCCCTGAAAGCTATAATCTCCAACTATTCAAATGTAATGTCAATCGACACCTCCAGTTACCTTGATCTACCTACTATCCTTCTCCTCATCCTTTCTTCTATCACTCTTATCTGCTCTTGCTCCAAATCTTCTGCAACCCCCTGCATCCTAGTGGCTTCACGCCTTGCTTGGGGCACAATGCTTAAAAAAAAAAAAAAGAATAAGGTCCGATCTCTTACAGTTCATTGCAATACTTATCTCTTCACTAGAGTTTGGAATAAACTTTGGCAAATTCTAATGCTAGTGTGAAGATGACCTTGGATATGGAGGGGTAGTAATCACGAATATCAAACTGGATAAAAGCGCAGCTGCTTTTATTGTCAATGCTTCTAACCAGTTAATAACTTTCGTGGTACCAATCCATTGATTAAGTCCAAGGCGTTTTTTCTGATCTGTTTATTTACGCGTTCAAAGATCACCTTGCTTATCCTTCCAATGTCCGATCTGGTGGGATTTATAATCCTTGTAGGAAGTTTAGACCTGAACTCTGGATCATGGTCTTTAAATAGGACATGGGATACATCGGTGCATAGTTTTCTAGCCCTATTGCTAATTTTTAGTTTACCAGGAATATTTTTAAAAGTAGTGTTGATTTAATCCACACAATTGAAATTATTAACATCTATATTTTTGTAATTCTTAGTAAAATTATTTTTTATCAGTGCCATGTAATCCTTAGGATGAAATTTATAGAAATTGGTAGATTTGTCCGATTTCAAATGTATTTGGTTAGATTTAAGATTTATTAATATCTTTGACTATGTTATCTAAACGTTTCTGAAAGTGGTTTCTATGTTTATGGAAAGTAATGTCGATAATAATGTTTAAAAGATCCATTTCGAAACCGTGCAAACGTTCTATGAGAGGGCAATTTTTAAATTTCTAATTCCGTAAGAATCAGCTGTATTTAGAACATCTTGATTCAGAAGAAGAAATGAGCTTTCCATCTCATTCTTCTTATTAAATCCTCAATTTTTAAAACCAGTTTTTGAAATATTGCCGTTTGTTTGTGATGGCAATATTTTTCAACGAAATTCCGAAGTCAATTTTTTCATATTAAAACAGTGTTCGAACATACATGAGAGCGATATATACAGCTCTACTTTTGTATGAAGCCCTCTTTTAAATTAATGTTACGGATCTGGGAATTTATATTCGTTCTCATTTCATATGGATGTTATCGATCTGGAGGGGTTGATCCCAGCGTGCGGCAGCTTTGAAAAGTGCCTGAAAAACATATCACGAGCTGACCTAAGTGTAACTGGGTAGACGGAAACCTTGGAGTCCGTCGATAGCTGTTCTAGGACGAAGTCACAGTTCATCGTGACCCTCATTTATCGTTCACGATAGGAGAGTTCACTCTATATATATATATATATATATATATATATATATATATATATATAATACTAAAATGCTCACCGAAAAAACTATCTACACTTTTAAATCTTCCTACCCTAAAAACCTCAAGGAGAACCTTCCCTATTCACAAGCCCTTAGATTCAGAAGAATATGTTCCAACAATGAAGAACTAAAAAAAAAATCTCGAGTATCAATTCACAACACGTGGCTATAAACAACACCTAATCAGGGAACAAATAAATAAAGCAATTTCCACACCTAGAGAAGACACCCTTATTGAAAATAAATACAGACGCATCCATCTAGGAACCACTTTCAACCACTCTTCCTCCACTATCCAAGATAATCAAAAGTCGCTGGGAAATAGTACATCTCAAACCAGACCTAAAAATTTTGTTTGAGTAACTCGGCCTTCTAGCATATCGTAGACGTAAGAACCTTAAGGAAATAATCACCACATTTCAGAGGATAAGGTAATCCGTAATAGACCCAAAATAAAAACAATATGATTTTCCCAACCATGTAACAACAAAAGGAGCTTATTTTGTAACCACATTAAATACGTCAATTCGTTTACTAGCTCAACTACTAAATCTACTTTCAAAATCTGCCACGATTCTAACTGTAGAAGTCATAACATAATTTTTCTCTTAGAATACACACTATGTCAGAAACAATATGTGGGAAAATCTGAATGGCATTTTCACTCAGACAGTTGCTGGGAAGGGGATGTGTGTGTTAAGTGTATGTTATCTTTTAGTTCTTTGGGAGTGTGTATGATGTGTGTAAGTGTATATATTAGTATGGGTGTGTGTGTAAGCGTGAGAACTCAACACCTTCATAAGCATGCCTGTCTTAAGTGGGTGAGAA
The DNA here is from genome assembly GCA_903632075.3 of Acanthosepion pharaonis. Taxonomy (NCBI): domain Eukaryota; kingdom Metazoa; phylum Mollusca; class Cephalopoda; order Sepiida; family Sepiidae; genus Acanthosepion; species Acanthosepion pharaonis. The sequence continues at coordinate 25,521 of CAHIKZ030002830.1, forward strand.
ATGTGGGTAAGGCTTGATTTATGGGGTTTTATATTAATTCTATCTATTTTAAATTTGTGGTGAAACCCGTCTGGACAAAATGTTTTGAGGCGCAAAATCCATTTTTTCTTTATGTTCCTCTAGAATTTTTCTGATGTTATATTTTCTGTCTATTTTTATTTCTTCAGTTATAGTGAATTTGGCATGGCTTTTATAATAATGTTTTTCTAGGCGGGAATTTTTTTCTAGGCAGGTGGTGAGCCGACTTGATCCGATTCTGATAATTATTAATTGTGTAAAGCATGAAAAAACTAACATTATATACCAATTTAAATGTCCCTTGGGAGAATGTATCTCCGACAAAAAACAAATATATATATTGGGTATACAACAAATACACTAATAGGAGGGCTTACATCCCACGTGTCTGACCATTCGTCCATTGCGAGACATCTACAACAACATTCCTGTGAACATTCACAATATAAAAAATTACTAATCGACAACACAACTATCTTACAACATGAAAACAACAGATTTAGATTACAGATACTAGAAGAAATTTATATTAAAAAATTAAAGCTGGCACTGAACAGAATCAACTATGAATACTGCAGTAATGTTCTGAAATGCCTGTAAAGGAACAGTTTTTTTTCATGCTTTAATGCGCGCGTGACCATGACATTATAACATAGAAGAAGAAAATTCCATAATTGATAAATTTTCACGTTTTAATGACCGCTCAGCGCAAGTCAAGAAATTTAAACAGCTATGGTACATTTCTGTCATCCTTTAGCATCAATATACGGAAGGTTATTCGTGAGTATGGACGGATTTTATTAAAAATTAGCTGACATAATATCTGTAATTTATTCAATCACACATGCCTAAAAGAGAATTTTCTGTCTAAATACACAAATTTTAAATTATATAATCCAGCAGCCCACTGGAACAATATCACCTGGCAATTTAAACGTGGCCCTGTGAAAAGGCAGATTCAAGTAAATGTTAACTTGATAACACTCAACAAACGGAAGCAAGAGATACACAACACACTACAGAGGAATACCACCTCTGAACAACTTAAACAAATACTAAATAAACTAAAAGATCGGAATGTAAACACAGGTTAAAAATTCAAAGAAAATTCAATACATATATAGGAACTCTATATCTCCCGAATAACTTTGAAAGATTTATAAACATTTCTGACTATGATTTAAATGACAACCAAAAAGAACTACTCAACCTCGGACATAACTGTCATATATACAAAAAATTTAATGGACGTAAAGATTAAAACATTATACCAAAATATAATTAGACTCCAGGAACAGCAGCTAATTACCGCAGAACCAGAAATCCGTGATCTACTTAAAGCAGAATCTATTATAGAATCGTCCATATTTCATAATCACCTCCGAGATAAAATACACTCTTCCATCAGAATCAGTTTTAACCAACCAACACCTCGCATTGCAAATCTAGACTTTCTATTGGTCGAGAATTGCCGAAAAACTGTTTTCGCGCCTAGTTCGCTGGAGCCTATTTTGGTTTCCAGAAACAAATAAAAAGGACCATCTTGACCCAATTCACTAGTCAGTCAATAAACTTCAGAGAGATGCCACACAAATCCACGCGTGTCACTACTTTGACTTAAGATACTTTTCGTGCGTCAACTGCTGACTCAAACATCAACATAATCTCTCACATCTCACTTACAACTTTCTAAGAAAAGTGTTCTTACACACTACTAAAATAGAAATTGTATTTTAAACAAAGACAAACACAGAACAATCCAAGGTAAACAACTCTCGAAATTTAAACAATTAAACCCTACGCATACAAACTAATGTTTTTTATTCACGCATACAAACTACAAATTTCTGTATAAATAAAATTTTTTCCATTTTACTCTATTTGACCAGTTCTTAAACACTTGAACAATTTTGAACTGTAAATCAATAAGAAACCCAATTTACCAATGGTCAATTTCTTGCATTATCAAAGTACAAGTTTTCAAATTGTATATTAATTTTACATAAATGCATGTTGTTTTATTGACATCTCATAATCGGTGTTTCTTACTCAATTACCTTGTGATTGATTCGTTTTTGCATATCTATATTCTATATTGTTGCGGATTAATATGGTGAACATGTCCGTAAACTAACCATCTTAATATAAAAACCTTCTGATACCAAATTCAAACTCATAGCAATCCCAACACTATAAAAGACAGACATGATAAAAGGGAAAATTCATTTAAACTCCTAAATAAATCACTAAAAAACGCTCAGCACATCGGTTTTACATTTAAAAGCAAAATGAAAAAATTACGGTAATGGATAACAACGCACATCTTTGTATAAATACTTACACTAATGAACAACATATAGTTTTGTACCACTTGCACCCCTGAAGATGATACTGGAAGTTCTAAAGTACTTGGGAAATTAAAATAAATGAAATTTAAACAGCTATTAACCAAGTCCACACTGTACTCCAGAGCCTACACCACAAAATCAAATTCACCCAAGAATATAATTTTAACGAATTATCATTTTTAAATATGCTCATAAGAAATAGAAACAACCACATAATCACAAATGTCTACCACAAACCTACAATATCTTCATTTCAAGAGCAATCACCCAAAAACGTCTGAAATCCATCCCCTATTCCTTAGCAAATAGGGATTGCACTATAGTGTCCAACAAGCACCACGCAAAAACCCGCCTGAAAGAACTATATAGAACACTAAAAAAAAAAACGAGGCTACCCCGCAACACTAATAAACAAAGGTTTTGAACTAGCAGACCAACTACGAAATCCAAAGTAACGTAACATGGAACAAACTCTGGCATATATCTCAACATACAAGAACAATCCAGAACTATTTACAGAAATTACAAAATGGAAAATATGCTAAAAACAACTAAAATAATTAAAAGCAAACGCTAATCTAAAAATTTGAAACACATTTGAATCTGTTCCATTTCTCGTTTAAACTGCATCTGTCTATTAAAAGTTTCCTCCTGTAGTTGCATCTGGAATGTTCTCTGTTGCTCTAATATTGTTATCTTTTGTTCCGTCTGGAACGTAAAAAATTCCTGGAATATATTTTTGCATTCCTCCATGTTCGCAAAAAGTTTACACAATGCTTAAATATTGTAGAGGGGGGTCCGAAACCAATTTGAGCAAACTGTCTTATCGAGAAAAAAAAATTCTTTTCTCAGTTGAGAATACGACTGATTTTTTCGTCACTTAGTTGACGTCTTGTCTTTCGAAAAAATTTTCCAAGTTTTTTTTTTTTTTTCTTAAATGTGAATCCGAGATGTTGTCGCCGAAAATTTGACGAGCAAGTTTTTTTTTTCTTTTTCCTCCGTATCAGAACGAATTTCGTCACCAAATAATGCGAGCGATATTTTTTTCTTTCACTGTATGGAATCCGAACCCCTCGTATACCAAGTTTGTTATGGCGGCTGACTTTTTTTTTTCACCGTATGAGTTTCGAATCCACGTGGTCAAGTGTTGTAGAGTGAACGAAAAGTTTGTTTTTTTTTCGTATGAATCCAAAATACGTTCGTCGCCAAATGTTGTATATGGCGAAACGAAATTTTTTTTTTAATTTTTTTTTTTTCCGTATGAATTTCGAATCCTGGTCGCCAAAGTTGTTATAGAGTGAACGAAAAAATTTTCTTCCTCCGTATGAGAACGAATCCCTCGTCGCCAATGTGTTGTAGAGTAGTTTCACAGTGGAGGCTTGTATTTCACTAAGTCGGTCCTAAAAAGGTTCGACGTACAAAACGTTAGGAACTTGAAATAATAGTTAATGACGCAGCAATCTAGTTGTGGTGGTTGATACTTTAATGTCCGACATCGACTGACTCACCAACTCCACTGAGCCCCCTGGCGACTGCTACTACTTATTATGTGTGGGAGAGTCTATTAACAACAGAATATGTATGTTCCGGTATTACATAACCTCATCCAAATTTAAACAAAACACAATACAGGGGGTCACGAAATGCAACAAAAAAGATATGGGGTTTTTGATATCATGATAGAAGGGAACTCCTACACTTCTGAAAGCCATACAACGACATTCACAATAAATAAAAATTTAAACTGCAACTCCAAAAATGTGATTTATGCACTTAAATGCACAAAATGTAAGAAGTCATATATAGGTATCAACAAAGTACTAAACAACAGAGTTTTCCTTCATAAAAGCAACATCAAATTACCAGACAACAGAAAACACTTTTTATCACAACACATCTACAAATGTAATCAAGGTAAATTTTAAATTATGCCAATATACCACACAGACAATTATTCTTACCTACAAATCCAAACGAAAAACTTCATAAACAAATTTAAACCAGCACTAAACAAATCATAACCCCATACACATAAACACACAGCATGCATACATGCATAATGGCCAAAAAAGCTGGTCGGACCACACACACACACACACACAAGTATCTATGGAGAACGAATATAAATATATACATACTGGCAAAAACAAATAGGCTACTCACAAGCACACACAAGAACCCTACACAACACAGGATGTGTGTGTGTGTATATATATATGTGTGTGTGTGTGCGTGTGTGTGTATGCATGTGTATATATGTGTGTGTGTGTATATATATATATATATATATATATATATATTCTTCTATACATATAAAACTAACTATGTGTGTGTGTGTGTTCGGGAACTACTCGAGAACCATAAGGCATATTTCCACCAAATTTGGAACATAGATTGTACTCGATACTGGGTATGTCTGGCCAAAAAAATTATTCATTTTTAAAAAATCAAATAACCAATAATCGATAAATATAATGTTTAAATGGGAATTTCCATTAGTTTGGTTGTTTTTAAACTTTCAGATTTGAAGTCTAAACCCTGAGGCTGATTTTAATGAAACTTGATAAGTGCATGCAACTTATTGTTACGCTTATTATAAACCATACTAATTTTCATTTTTCTCGACACCGGGACCAGCAGGGTGCCCCAAAGGGAACCCAAAAAATTCAAATTGCTTCGATTTTGATGAAATTTTGCATGTTTGTTACGCTCTTACAATAAGATAGAAATCGGTTGTCAGATTTTTAAAAATGCACGAGGGGGCCCCCAGGATGACCCTATAAACCCCTTGATGCCCCAATTGCTTTACAAATGTCTTTTGTAGCAGTATTCCCCAGTTTCAACGAAAATTTCAGTACATATTGAGATTATATCGAGTAACTGAAGTAGTCACTTGGAATTCACCGAGTTAGGGGACCAGCAAGGAACCCCGAATTTTCAATTAAGTCTACAGCCTTGGCCATAATGTCGATTAAATAGAAAACTTAAAAAAGATGTGCTTTATTATTTCAATCAATCTTAAACCTGTGCTTTGGCTTGAAATTTGAGACCCCTGGGGTGAACCAAAGGGATCCCCAAATTTTTAAATTGCTTCGATTTCGACGTAATTTTACATGTATGTTACAATCTTAAAATGAATCAAAAATGATTATCAGATTTTTAAAACTACATAAGGGGCCCCCAAGATTACCCATGAACACCTTGCTGCCCCATTAGTCTTTTAATTGTAGTAGTTAGCAGCATTCCGATGAAAATTCGCACATAATTTGTGTTTTGATCAATCAACTCAAAATCAAAACTCGCACCCCATGTGTCATAAATACATTATGAAAAATACTAGTTTTTCCCATAGATTTCCCGTTTTGGTACTGAAATAGTTTAGTTTGCATTAACTTGACTGCAAAAATTAAATCCTTCCTTAAGAAAAAAGAATAAGTGCAAACAAAAGTGTGCACCGATGAGAGAAGTGCACGTAGGTATAAGACGCGTGTGCGAGATCGATTGAGATGTGTAGTGTGTACAATTGATTTTGCGCCACGTGCAATGATAGATCGAGTTATGTAGTGCGTACTATCAATTTTGCTTCACGTGTAGTGTTCATTAGTGCTATGTGATGAAATAAATGCAAAAAATCTCATTCGCATTAAAGTTGTCATCCAGTAAAAAGGTAGACTGCCTTCATGCATGTATATTTTGAATTTTTAATACTTTAAATTTAAATTTGTGAAAATCATATTAAAAAAGTTTAAGCGTAAATGCCAATTTTTAATTATGTATTTATCATCTTCTAATCAGCGTTTAAATAATGTTTACTAACTCATATATTTGGAAACTTGAGTCCTAAAATTTTGACATTTTTATTCTGAAAAATGCACTTATAATAATGTAAAGACCCTCTTTTGAATCATTTATAATTATGCTAAACTTAGCGTGTACGTTTTAACGTTCATAGTGAGTAGGTTTCTAGCTGCACGTTAATTTTTATTTTTATCACTAGAAGGTTTTTGGTAGTCTATTTTTAGATAAATCCTAACTTTAGGAGCTTGCTTATAATTGTTTACGATGTTCCCGTGGTCTCCCTTATAAACTTGCATTTAATTTATTGTGGCTATATTTCCATTAAAGTGTATAATATTCTTGCTTTGTAATTGATTGCTTCATTGTTATTCAAAAAGCTTAGCCAAACCCCTCCAACTACAGCCTGACAGTAATGCCAAGAAAGCGAAATCCTTGGACGTGCTACTACTACAGCCAAACGCATGAAAGCACGGAGAAGAAACGCTTCGCAACAAGAAACTGAAATTAGACTGACACAAAATGCTATTCGTACAGCTAATGCAAGGTCAGCAGAAACTAATGAGCAACAGTTAACTAGACGAGGAAGGAACGCTGCCAGAACTACTGCTACTCAACTGCCAGAACTACTGCTTACTGTCGAAACTGAGGGGCAAAGAACAATTCTACACAGTCTTTGTGAACGTTGGTTTTCAGCCTTGGCACGGCTGCTAGGAGAAGTATTTATTGAATTTTTTCTCCTTCCAATGCATGTTGTTCATTCGAAGTAGTTTGAGCAAAAGCTGTCAGCAAAGCATTTCTCCTCAACAATTTTCGATGATCGATTGCGATCAATGTACTCTTCATTTGCTGACAATTTTTTCTGTGCTTCTGTAAAAAACAACTTTCTCCTGTTATAAATGTTTTCACACTTCATGTCATAATTTTTCACCATAGAGGCACTAAAAAATATTCAGAGGCACTAAAAATATTCTTTATTTTAATTTTACAGATTGAATGAGGTTTGTGATCTTTTTTGAATAAACCCAAGCAACACCGGGTAATGCTGCTAATATATATATATATATATATATATATATATATATATATATATATATATATACTGTTTCTGTAGTGAAAGAGATAATCAGTTACCCCCCCAAAAAAGTTCGTGTTCTGTGTGCGATCTGCCGAAGAAAAATTACCAAAAAGTAGTTAGCAAAAATCTACTTCATTGACTAGAATCTATGCTAATGTTCTCCCCTCCCCTGAATAGCATGACCAATCAGAAAGATCTCTCGATGAACCAAAGCCGTTGTTTTTCGCTTATAAAGGTAGAAGATTGTGGGGTTCAGCGTACCCGGATTAAAGGAGAATTTAATACGGGATACCCTGCCCACAAAATACAACGCAAATTTCAAGAAGAAACAGAACGATTTTTATAAAAAATAGAACATTGTATATTTATTATCTTGTGGATAGGGTAAAAAAGATTACTGTTTTAGTTCGTTTACGCAAAAATGTGATTTTGATAAAAATGTCTGTGTTCGTTGTCTTTTAACAGAGTAGCAGAATAATGTCTGTTTCTTTAGTTTTTGTATAGTTGTAAAATGAAAAAGGGGCGAGCAATTTAAGTTGAAAAAGAGAGTGTGAATGAAGAATAAAGATAAAAGGAAAATGTACTTATGAATTGTTTTGAAGTCAGTTGTAAATTTGTTGTTGTTGTTGTTGTTCCTTCCTACTCCACTTTCAGGTTGAGTCAGTGATGAAATTTACTGTCAATCTTCTGTGATCTTTTGTGCTCTTCTCTGACTGACTGACTGGTGACTGACTTGAAAACTCTGTATTTATTGTTGACTTTTTTTTCACGTTATCTATTTTTTGGGTTTAGCAAATCGCCTCCTTTCATTGGTCAGAAAATTAATTTCACACCTTATTGTGAAATCTGTTTTTGGTCGTTTTGATCCGATTTTGCGGGTGTGCAAATCTACTTTGTGTTTTTTTAGTCATTTGTTGGAATATAGGATTTGTATCCTATAAGATTTTCTGTGCTAGTGAGCCGACCACGCATTTTTTGGAGTGTTGACTACGTTGTAGTGACTACTACTACTTTTGCCACGCCTACAGTTTTTCATCTGTGATTGGTTCAATAATAAATACTGTTTACCACAGGACAATTTACTAATCGCAGTCACCACACTGAATTTTTCTGCCGTGAATTTCACAAACATGCTTTTGTTAGAAAATCACCGATTGGTTAATTTTTCATCTAATCATATATTTTCTGTGTTCGTTCAATTCTCCCGCCTATCAATAGTTATAAAAGCAGTGTTTTGTTCCAAAAATAAACAGTAGAACTCAGCAACTCACACGCGTCTACACAGATTATTGATTCTACTCACTACGCACACACAGACACAGAACTTGAATTACATTTCACCATTCGTTTTCTGTGAACAAGGCAAGTTACAAAGCATCACTGTTAGTTATACAAATAACACACAACTAAATTAACTGTATGCTTTTCTGAATGCAACATAGAACTTTGAACATTCTATTCAAGAAACATTCTTAATTGCAAGCTAACAGATAAAGGGAAACTCTTTTCTTTTCCTTAATATTCAACAAATTACAATATTATTTTGTATTTGTTGATTTTAATATATATTTTTATCGTTGAAACAAAATCGTTTTCTCATTGTTTTTCCTTGATGTATTAATAATGTTAAATGCTCTTCAACACGCAGCCACATTAATCTCTTCAACATAGTACACAAGAAAAATTTACAATGTTATGTAATTCTTTATAGAATATGGTTTTGGAAGAAAATATCATTTGTGTGCATTGGATTAAGTTTTTTATCACAGCTAACTTATATCGTTGGGGGCATTCACTATTATAACTAAGAAGACACGAGTTAATGCTAGTGGGTTTTCTATAGAGAGAAGTCGTAAATTTATGTGTGCTGGAATCAATAAGTACATCAAAGAATGGAATTTTATTATTAATGCTGAGTTCTAGTGTACATTTGAGGACAGTGTAGCGGCACAGTGTTTATATTAATGATACTTGCACGTACAGGATTCAAGTAATAATAACAACTCCAATTTGTTAACCAACAAATATATACTGAATAAAATACAACAAGCATGAAATAATTTTGTATTCACAATGTAGAGTAAAGAGAAGGAAGTTGTTTCCCTTTATCTGTAGATTGATTGTAATTAATTGTTTGAAGAAAGTTCTCTTGTGAAATAAATGTTCCGAAATAATTGTTAGAGCAAAGTTTACACGTGAAGAATGAATAACACCAAGAATACAAGTGCTTGAAATGTGTTGTTGATAAACTGGTTTTAATCAACAAAGTTCTGGTTGATTGTGCTTGGCAAAAGTTACAGAGAGAAAATGTAAGTTTGTAATTACGAAATTCTGTGTCTGTGTGTGCGTTGAGCAAGATCGTGGATTTGTGTTGACGGCTGAAATCTTACTGGCGACTTGCGAAATGTCGCCCCTTTTAATGAAAAAAGGTAGGCTCCCACGGAACCGCAGGAAAACTTGATCTTACATGTGATTGGTTAAAAATTAACCAATAACTACACTCGTACTAAACAGAATAGGTAAGTATGCTCAGAACCAAAAGATTCAAAGGAACGACTGCAATGGCTAAATTGTCCTAGGTAGTAGTAATTTATTAGCCAATCGCAGGCGAATAAAATGACTTGGAGTGTATGTGGGTGTAAAAAACATAGTAATTGCTATAACAGTGAGCTTCAGATCTGTTTTTAAGTTGTGTAATTTGATCAATTTGATCAATCAGCTAAAATGAAAATGTCATCAGTGTATCTTAAATATGTAGGGGATTTATTAAGTATTTTATTTTCTAAATGTGCTATAATTAGAATGGGGACCTAAAAGAGAACCTATCTCAATGCCGTTTAAATATTATAAATATTATATAAATATTACCTAAGAGGTCATGAACACGTACTTGAGTGGTAAATGCTAATAATATTTTTTTTTTAAATAGTGGGTTTGATATTGATGGTTGGGAGAGAAGTGTGATTGTATACATCACGGATAATGATGTCAATCGTTTCATGGACGGGGGCATTCACTATTGTAATTAAGAAGACACGTACTCAATTAGTAAATAAATTAAATATATCTTAAGTCGGTACGAATAAAAATATAAATATTAAAAATGTGACTAAATAATACTTGAATGCAATGTTTGAAAAAATCGTAATTGAAATTTATATAAAAAACGGCGTGCAACTTTTCGGGATAACAACTGAGACTACTCATGCGACGTTGACTAATAAACACCTACAATAAAAAAAAAATTATATATTAGTAAAAAAAACGCACTCACTTAAATTTTAAAAAAATCCAACCTTAGCGTTGCGACTACACGCTCCGCAAGTTTGTATCCGTTATCAATAATACATTTTAAAAATATTTCGATTTGGATTATATTTTTTCGTCTTGGATGCTACCTGAATTTTACCAAAGACAAAATAGTTTCCATGCCTGATGATGACCGGTAGAACCGTCGAAAGTACTTGCGTGTTTAAGGAAGATTTAAATACAGTTTATAATTAAAAAAACAAAACAAGGATCATAACATTCATCGAGTGATTAGTGGGTTAATGCATCTTTAAAATTTAGTTAGCGAAGGGATTTACCTATTTTATATCATTAACTTTACTAATTTACTTTTTGTATGAATGATTCAATGTAATGTGTATATATATGTATATGTCTATTTATATATATATATATGTATGTATATATATACATGTACGTATATATATATATATATATATGTGTGTGTGTGTGTGTATATATGTATGTATGTATATATATGTATGTGTATATATGCATACATATATGATGGATTCTCCCGTCGAGTTCGACGTATGATGTTCTGACAGCAACGAACTAATTATCTGCATACCTATTACGGGCATGACTTTTAAGACCGGCTCGAGAATTGCGCAAAAGACCACAAACAGTACAGGAGAATTATTGTATCCAAGTATAGCAGCAGGAACACTGTTAGATGTCTTATTTTGTTTTCTCGCTTCATGTAGTCGACTGATGGTTACTTCTCAGTGCAGCTATATCAATGTGGTACTTCTTTAGCTCCAATGCGAGCTGAGCTGTTTTCTTTCTGCTTCTGAGTTGTTGTCCTGGAGAGTTCGTACATTCCAAGTGCCAAGATGAAATTGATTTTGTTTCGTAGAGTTTTCCGCAGTAGCCGGATACGTGCGGAACTAATTAGATGTAGTTGTCAGAAAACCAATACAATGATTTGTTTCAAGTGGTGAAGGCTTGTGTAGGACCATCCACACTTTGTGGATCTGTCGATAAAAAGTAACGGTGCAAAAGACTTGCCACAGAAACTCCGAACGACATTCCTCATGTATTATTATCGCGGATCACAGTCAATATCAGCCACTACACGCCTCTCGGCAGACACATGCAATATAATGACCGGGTTAAGCTGTCATGAGGATTGCTAACCAAAGCTCAGAGAGACTCCTATCACCCTCATCAAGGGCAGCTAGACCATGCCAGTTCTCAACCTGGTACTTTACATAGCTCCGCGGGATATATATATATATATATATATATATATATATATTACACTAGATGTCGGAGTAAACAGATCGTCATCAATGTGCTATATATTCCTATATTTTTAAAATAATAATAATAACGTATAAAATTATTATCAATTATATGAGAATATTTTATTATTATTATTATTACAATTATGATAATAGTAATAATTATTATTATTATTGTTATTGCTGTTGTTGTTTGAAAGATAAATAATAATACAAAGTTGACTAGTAGTAAAAACGAAACAAAATAACGTTATAACTGGGAACGCTTTTTCAACAAAATTGAAATTATGTTACTTTGCAATTAATAAATAAAAAAATGTAAAGGAATAAAATTCATATCAAATGTTATTAAAATAATCTTTGAATATGAATAATAATAAATAATGAGCCACTAGTCAAAGATAAACAAAATAAACATTACAAAAATGCTTTCATCTAATTCCGAAAATATATGAACGCTGATGTCGGAGTAAACGGATACAGAAACAATGGCAAGATAAACTTCTTCATGGTCAATATTCTGCCCGTACTAAATAAGATAATTTAGACAAATCCCACTACCTATCAGTGGTTATGTTATGCAGAATTAAAAGCTGGAACCGAAGGTTATATTCTTGCTGCACAGGACTAATTCTTGCTAACTAGAAATTACAAAGCACACATGAGGAAAAATTGTGTTAGTCCAAAATGCAGATTCTGTGAGAAATATCGAGAAACAATTGACCATCTTGTATCAGTCTGAAAGGTATTGGAACCCAATAAAACCCGGCATGGCAGAGTGGGCTAATATTTGCATTGGAAAATCTGCAACTTTTACGGAAAGGAAACTGAAAGAAATTGACTCCACCCACACTCACTCACTCACGGAGGTAGGACATGTAACAATTTTATGAGACTTTACAATACACACAGACAGAACAATCAAAGTTAATCTATATATATATATATATATATATATATATATATATATATATATATATATATGTTATAAAATAAAATAAGACATATCTCGGCTGATTTGCAGGCAAATAAACTAACATACTCGAGAGCGAGAGCCGGATGTGAACAGGACAAGGGACACAAAATGGCCCCGTCATATTCACGACGCACGAGTTCCGGTCGAAAAATAAAATAATATTTTAAAGTGTTTCTATTTTTCGACCAATAAAAATGCTTCCCTCCTAATTATACTCGCGTCGTTTTACGAGCCTGTGAAGCCATAAAAAAACGCCATAAAAGGGGTCACACGGAAGTACAACGGCAGTCAACAGGAGGCCAGGGAAGAGACCTGTCACGGTCAGGCTGAGCGGTCAGCAGCAGCCAGCAGCAGTAGCGCCACGCCAACCAGCGAGAACTACTATGAGAGACCAACCTAGATCTTCAGTCGGTCTATGAACTATACCACAAGGTAGCTATCCCAAAACCACACATTCCTATTGAAATAAATCACGTAAATCTATTTCTACTGTTGTCGTATTTCTTTCTTGTAACCATACGCTTGTCTATAACACTGGTGTCAGAAGCGTACAGCAAGAGAAATATGGACGACTACACGAGCTTCACCTGAGCCGAAGTATTTACTCCCATCAAGGAACAGAAAACACTACTATTCAACTTGAAAACGGGACCAACACAGCCTTCCGAAGCCACGATACAAGAAATTCAAGCCGACATAAACGACATGCTGACTGCCCTAAAATCAACTACTTCAACACCTCCCACCGCTCAAGCAAACGGCGATTACAGCTTAATGATGCGCCAACAAACTATACGCGACATATTGAAGCTAGAGAGAACTTTTTACCCTGGACACGACGTGAACCGATTCATCAAGGCTCTAAACAAAGCATACACAATCTACGTCACGCCAGAACTCAGCTCGTCCAGTTCACCTTCAACTTCAGGGACATCACCTTCTCTGGCGTCGCAATGCTAGACTCTGGATGTTCCACCTGCATCTTACCAATATCTTGGCGAACTGACTTGCGACATCACCATCGGCAGTCAAGACTCACCCACATTCAAAAAGGTTAACGTGCTGGTAACTAACCAAACCACACCGATCCTGATCGGCCAAAATATCCTATGTCACAACACGCTCGATTCCTATCTAATCGACAACCAAAATGCGACTATAGGATTCAGACGCACACTTTCCTCAGGATATACAACACACACAGCTGCAATCATATCACCGTCATCGTCAAGCAACGATCCAGCATATGGCGCCCAAGCTGACTTCATCCCAAACCAGCCTACTATGGAACTACAGCCCAACATCCAGACACTGGATCAAAAGCTAACCTGGCTAAAGCATAACACGGGGCTATCGATACCAAACCACCCGAACCGAGACTAACTAGAGGCCATTGCAAACTTACTCATTCGCTACGCTGACGATATCGGCACCGAAAGCAGCAGCAAAGGCACATCTGCATACCAACTAACGGCCAGTCTCGCAGCCAGAAACAACACCCGATCGCCCAGGCTTTGGAAGCAGACGTTGATACGAAAATTAAGTAATGGCCGATGAAGGTATCATTGAAAACTGCAGCGACCCCAAAGGCTTCAATAGCCCTGTATTTGCCGTACGCAAGAAAAACGGATCGATTCGCGTCGTCGCTAACTTTAAAAGAACTCTCAACAAGGTCTTAGTCGATCTTGACCCTTACCCAATGCCAAGGATCGACCACTTGTTCAACAAAATCGGCAAAGGCAATAGATATTTCACTACCCTCGATCTACGCAGCGGCTACTGGCAAATTGAGATCGATACAAAACAGCATTTACATGGACGGACCAATGTTATCAATACACGCGCCTGGCCTTCGGCCTTACATCTGCCGGACAAATCTTCTCCCGTTGCATAGCAGAAGCCCTAGCCACGGTCACATCACGTGACAACATTTCTTCCTATATCGACGACAACCTGGTCCACGCTAGGATATTTAGAGAGTACATACTCTCCTCGAACAATTTTTTACTGCCCTCCGAAAATTCGGACTCAAGCTGAATCCAGATAAATGTTCCTTCCTCGCATCAGAGGCAAAATTCCTCGGACGCATAGTAAACAGCGAAGGATTTAAGGCTGATCCAGAATACGTTCGTGCCATCCAGGAAATGAAACCCCCAACATCAAAAAAAAGTAATTACAAAGCCTTATCGGCCGTTAAATTGTGGATCAGATTAAATTTCCTAGACACGTCTTCACGAACAAATCAGGTCAGATATTTTTCAAAACTTATGGGTCCCATACACGAACTCAACAAGGTTAATAAACCGTTTATCTGGACGCAAAATGCTGACAGAGCCTTTAAAAAAACCAATTACCGTCTCTCTTCGCCACCAGGATTTCTCCAAACTTTTCACACTCACCACCGACGCCAGTGACGTCGCATGTGGAGCAATGTGGAGCAATCTTAATGCAAGAAGCCGACAACGGGAAGAAAGATATCATAGCAGTCGCTTCCCATACATTCAACTCCACGGAACAGAACTGGTCCACGACGGAACGAGAGGCATATGCAATAATGTGGGAAATATTGAAATTTGATTATTTCCTTCGCAACCGCCCCTTCGTCATCTTCACCGACCACAGATCGCTGACATATCTGGACCAACGAGAGTTCAATAATGCCAAAATACGACGATGGCAAGAAGAAATTTAATTTTATAAATTCGTCTTAGAATATGTTGAAGGCGAATCAAATGTATGGGCTGACATGCTCAGCAGAGGTTGCAGACATAAGAAAACGAAAGCCCCGAATGACCCTACACCGGCAGGCAGGGCATTCGAGGTAAGCAGTTCAGACCTCCGAGTATACATCCCATCTTGGTGCCTCGGCGAGTTTAACGGTTTACAGCTCATTCCCAAAACTCACACACCACAAAACGCCCGCACCCACAAGCGCGTCACCAACGCATTCTTCGCCTATCACTCTACCACCACCATCCCCACTGAGAGAATCTGCAACCACTTCGTCATCGCAGATGAACAACAGAAGGACGACGCCCTGGAAAAGATCATCAGCGCCCTCCAGGTTCCCCACTCCAAGCGAAACTCATATCGATCCTGACGACCACCGAGCTACACTTTTCAAAAAACATTTGCAGCAATTTTTTCTAGAACTTGGCACCTCCGTTTTGATGATAAGAGACAGTAAACACTCTCCGAGATTGGTTGTACCATACAAACTACGATCCAGATACCTCTACCAGGCACACGAGGGCAACAACCACTCAGGTGTTACCCGTATGCGAGAACTGCTTTCCAGCTGCTGGTAGGAATTCAAAAACCGCGACATCAAGGCCTATGTCGATTCTTGCGACACGTGTGCTAAGTGCAAGGGAAACTACGGTAGACGTACCCACTGGCCCATTGGCCACTGCAAACGAGGAAAGAGACCATTCGATCTCGTCTTTATAGACTTTGTCACAATGCCCAACTCAAAGGGAAAACGCTACATCCTAACCATCTTGGATAGCTTCAGCCGACATTTTACAGCCATACCATGCGCGAGAGACCGTGCTATCGATGCAGCCCGCGGATTGTACCAGTTCTTCCTTCGACACGGAGAGATTCCACGCATTGTGTGTGCCTCTGATCGAGGCACACACTTCATTGGAGAAGTCTATCGACAATTCTGTAACCAGATGTCAATCACGCAAGAACTTCATTGTCCTTGGCGCCCGCAAAGCTCAGGAAATATCGAGAGACAACATCGCACGATGAAGAAAGCACTTTATATGTTATGCGAAGACAGGAACTGTGAATGGACAGACGTTCTAGAATCTGTCGTTTCGTCCATGAATGCTACGACCAACTGCGCCACCGGTGTCTCCCCGCACTATGCCATTACTGGCCGTCACCCCAACATCGGCCTACCTACACTACACAGAAAAGAAATCGCAAGTGACGATCCTGGAGCATATGGAATGCAAATTAATGCCCTGCTAAAGCAGGTTCGCCACCACGTCACCCTAGCCAACGATGAGACTTGAGACTAACTTAAATCGCCTCACATCCAAGGACCCAATACAAGCAGGCGACAAGGTTTTACTTCATCGGCCACACTCAACTGTTGCCCAATCCTCTCATCTGCCCTGGATAGGAAATTGCACCATTATAAAAACGAACAATATGATGTGTCAGGTGCAAAACGATAATGGTGATACAATCTGGATTCACCGTGCACATATCCGACGACTGCTCCACGCCCAACACATCTATCTAATACACTCCCTCTGCCTCCACCATGTAACACTCACCAGGATCATTCTCCTCCACATCCCTCTGGGACACATAATTCAGCAAATAACTCCATACCAAAACAAATGCCAATAAGAAGAACACGAGGACAACTCCCCACACGCTTCAGAGACTTTATCATGAATTAATCACCCAAATATACACGAATAACGCTCACTGTAAATCAGACCGATATCTGGGGGAGCCTTATTATAAAATAAAATAAGACATATCTCGGCTGATTTGCAGGCAAATAAACTAACATACTCAAGAGCCGGATGTGAACGGGACAAGGCTCTGTCACAAAATAAAGCCATAAAAAAACGCCATAAAAGGGGTCACACGGAAGTACAAAGGCAGTCAACAGGAGGCCAGGGAAGAGACCTGTCACGGTCAGGATGAGCAGTCAGCAGCAGCCAGCAGCAGTAGCGCCACGCCAACCAGCGAGAACTACTATGAGAGATCAACCCAGATCTTCAGACGGCCTATGAACTATACCACAAGGTAGCTGTCCCAAAACTACACGTTCCTATTGAAATAAATCACGTAAATCTATATATATGTAATAGATACGCGTATGGTTACAAGAAATAAATACGACAACAGTAGAATTGTCGTATTTCTTTCTTGTAACCATACGCTTGTCTATAACATATATATTTATAAGACATTTTTATGTTTATACATTCTTTTTTTATAGATACAAATATTTAAGTAAATGCTCTGTATTGACAACATTTACCGGCCTGAATGTCCGATAAAATTTTCATAGAAAATATTCGTCCTCCGACAGGAATCGAACCTGTATCCTATACGGAACTTGTCATATAGCCTGACGTGCGTTTACCGATTTCGCCACAGAGGAGCGTTCGGTCAGCAATGTCGATTTTACTGTTTTTGTTTTTTTTTGTTTTTTATATATAACTATAATCTTGAATGTACGTGAGAGAATCATGGAAATTTTTTAAAAAATCGACCTTGCTAACCGAACGCTTCTCTGTGGCGAAACCGATAAAACACGTCAGGCTATATGACAGTTCCGTATAGGATGCAGGTTCGATTCCTGTCGGGGGACGAATATTTTCTATGAAAATTTTATCGGACATTCAGGCCGGTAAATGTTGTCAATACTGTTTATTATAAACAGAGCATTTACTTAAATATTTGTATCTATAAAAAAAAAAAAAAAAAGAATGTATAAACATAAAAATGTCTTAAAAATAATTGTCGGACTTTGTCGATTTTATAATGGAGTGTCAGGACCCCAGGATGAACACCACAGTGTCCTGCAGGATCCTTTCTTCGAAGCTGAATCTAGTCGCCGAGTTATCAAATGGCCTTCCTCGGTGAATC
Organism: Acanthosepion pharaonis; assembly: GCA_903632075.3. NCBI lineage: Eukaryota > Metazoa > Mollusca > Cephalopoda > Sepiida > Sepiidae > Acanthosepion > Acanthosepion pharaonis. The sequence continues at coordinate 43,896 of CAHIKZ030002830.1, forward strand.
CCTATTCACCGAGGAAGGCCATTTGATAACCGGTCACAGATGGATGAAGACTTATCAGTAGCCGTCCAGACACTCAGGGGTGATCCAGTTAGGAAAGTCCGCTAGCTTGGGGAGATGATCAGGGACTATGGGGTCACCAGGTTTGGATTAAAGGAAGTGAAAGCTAAGTCCTTAGCTCCAGTACAGGTAAGCCGGTGGTAGAGAACCATTCAGTCATTGAGGAAAGTGACGCGAGTTTACGAGCAGCAATGCGGACAGATGAGCAGAGCGTAGAGGAAATCACGCCAATCCTGGAGGACATAAGGAAACGTATTAGCAAGCTAAGTAGAGCGGAACGGCTTACCAAAAAGAGACGGAAGGCTGCCAAGGCTTGGAAGTCATTCACGGAAAGTCCGTTCCGCTTCACGAAGCAGTTTAGGGAGAAGACTAGCGGAGCGTTGTGTGTTGAGAGGGAGGAGCTGGAGAGACATCTCATGAGCACGTACTCTGGTGCTTGCAGAGAGGTCACAGCCGAGGTGATTCCAGGTTTATTCAGGCCTGGCGCTTCGGAAGTAGCTTTTGATGACTTGGAATGAGGGCAAGAGCGTGTTCTGCGGGCGGTCCTAATGGGGTGACATATGCTGTCTACAAGAGGTGCCCCAGGCTGAGGTGTTTATGGAGGCTTCTTGTGAAGATTTGGGAAGTTGATGATGTTCCAGACTGTTGGTGTCGAGTTGATGGGGTGTATATACCGAAGGAGGAGAATTCGGCGACATTTAGTCAGTTTCGCCCAATATCTTTCCTGAACGTTGAAGGGAAGGTGTTTTTAAGGTGTTTGCCAGGAGGCTGACGGGGTACCTGCTTGGGAATAACTATATCGACACTAGTATTCAAAAGGCAGGAGTCCCGGGGTTTCCAGGTTGCTTGGAACATGTGTCAATGATTTGGGCAAAGATCCGTGAAGCTAAAATCGAAAGGAGGACTATTCACGTCATCTGGCTAGATCTTGCTAATGCCTATGGTTCAGTACCGCATAGCATGATACAGCTGGCATTGGAGTTCTTCTACGTTCCGCAGAGACTCATGGATTGTCTGGCTATGTACTGCATTTTTCGACGACGAAATACACTACAAGGTTTGTGGAGCTGCAAAGGGGAGTTGGTAGAATGGAGTCAGATGGCCTTCAAACCGAAGAAAGCAGTTCACTGTCTATGAAGTTTTTTCCATCGCAGGGGAAAAGATACCAACAGTGCGGGAGAAAGGTGTAAAGAGTCTTGGGAGGTGGTATAACTTCCCTGTGACAGACCGTCACCGTGGGATTGAAATCCAGCAACAAGCGGAGGTGGGCCTGCGAAGAATAGACCTATGTGGGCTTCCCGGAAAATTTAAGGTGTGGCGCAAGTTGCTCCTGTCTACTAGCCTCTGACCAGAATCTCTCCCTCTTGCTTTGGCAAACTTTGGCACGAGAGGACAGAAGAAAGATAAGTTATACTGAGAGGTACGAAACGACAGCTTCCATTGATTCGTCACTCAGTCCCCTAGACCAGAAACGAAAAAAGAAATAAAAGACATAAAAAGAAACGACAAAAGAAAGAAAGAGAAAAGAGATCTAAAAGAAATATCAAACAAAAAAAGAAAAGAAAAGAAGAAACACGCATAAGAGACATTAAGCTAAAAGAAGATAAAAATGAAACGAATTTTGGTAACAATCAGATAAGTCTTTGTTCCACTTACATGTTTACAGTTTGCTTAGTGTATTTTGTCATGTTGCGTATTTGCATGCAGGCTTGACCTAAGATCTCCTATTAATTGTCTAGTTACCTTTCTGAGAGGATAAATTCCCTCTCCCTTTCTTTCTGACCTATTGTTTTTGCTTTCGCCGTATCTTTCAAATTGTTTTCCATTGATTACAGTAATCAATTTATTTAATTAACTCTGCATCTGTGTTTATGTTGTTTGTCACCTGCTGTCTGTGTTCCTTAAGCAATTTGTTGTAATAATTGTATACACGTTAAAATAATAATATAGATTACGATCTTCCTCTTCTCCGCTATCGATCCGGTAAGAGGAAGGTGTGTGTGTGTGGCGGGGGGTCGTCCGGGATATTTTTTTCCTTTTCCCCGAGCGGAATTGCGAACACAAATCGTTGGCAAACAGGAATGGTGGATGTAGCAGAATTTGCAGCATCTCTTTCCGTAGAAGGGTTACTGAAACTAAGAAAAGATGATCTAATAGCAGTTGGGGACAAAATAGGCCTAGAGATTAGAAGGTCATATAGAAAGACACAAATAGCGAGAATTATTGCGGAACACATGGTCGACAATGATGTGTTCGATGACGATGTGTTATCGCATTTCTCAACAGAAACGTCCTGGCTCTCACAAAGCCAGGTGGAAATTGAGAAGGTCAGAATCGAAGCCAGGCAAAAGATAGAAATAGAAAAGACCAAAATTAACGCCGAAGTTGAAATGGCCAAGATAACCCAAGAAACTCAAATCCGAGAAATAGAAAACAGAACAGAACATAGATAAAACGGTTTGATTTGGCGAGGCAAGTACAGTTAGTGCCACCATTCAACGAGGGGGATGTTGACAAATACTTCCTCCAATTCGAGAAAATAGTGTCCATTCCAATAGTGTCGAATGGTCTATATTCCTCTCTTTTGATTTCTCTGTGGGGCCCCACAGAGAAATCATAAGAGAGGAATATAGACCATTCGAGTCAGATGGGTATATATCTCCAATGGGAAATCCTGGAAGGGAAATGCTTGTGAAAGTCCTTAGAGACATTGGAGCCAGTCAATTCCCTAATCTTAGAAAATGTTATACCACAAGGCTTTAACTCTGCCACGGGCGAGTATGTAGTAATCCACGGTATGATTTGAAGTTTTGACAGTGTTCCTCACCAACGAGTCAACCTTTCTAGAGAATTAGTCAGTGGACCTGTAGAAGATGGGCTAGTACAGCGCCTACCCATGAGAGGGAAATTATTTTTTTAGGGAGCGATATAGTAGGGGAGAGAGAGTGATTCCTAACCCCAAAGTAAACCCAACGCCCATCATTCTAGGAATCGTAGATGCTACTGAGCAGGAAAGCCCAGAAATATTTCCTTCATGCGTAGTGACCCGCGCGCAAGTTAGGAGACAAACAGACCAGGAAAAAAGCACTAGTGGACCTGTTAGTGAAGCTATAGACTTCCCCGAGACATTTATACAGCAAAATTGTAGTCCCGAAAATAAGGAAAAGATAATACCCTAGATCTGCCCCGGACATTTCTAAACTTTGATAGGGATACAACAGACAATCCCCTAGAATCATTGAATATAGTTGAGCATAGGAATATAGACCTTGCAAAAATCTCAGTGAGTAGGGAGTCTCTCGCCGCAGAGTAGAGGGTAGATCCCGAAATAAATGCCTTAATCAATTTTGCATTGCCCAATGAGATGCTTCCTCCAAAATGATGTCCTAATGCAGAAGTGACGATCTCCTCAAATTCCCGCATCCACGATTCAGCAATTAGTCTTACCAAAACCATATAGGGCTGCCCACGAAATCCTTTTAGACGTCCTTCTGGGAGTTGCTAAAACTTATGTGATTTGCAGATACTTCTATTGCCCAGGAATCAAACGTGATGTGACCACATATTGCCGAACGTGTAATTCATGTCAAGTAGTGGGTAAGCAAAGACAGAAAATTTCTGTAGCCTAATTATACCCCAGCCCATTCGAGGAACCATTCCATCGAGTTCTAGAAGATTGTGTAGACCCGATGCCCAAAACGAAAAAAAAGAATCACTATTTAGCAACCGTGATGTGTGTTTCCACAAGATTCCCGGAAGCTATACCCATCCGGACTATCTCGGTCAAGAAAGTGGCTAAATGTCTGATCCAGTTCTTCCCTATGGTTAGGTTACCCAGGGTAATACAGACCAAACAGGGAACTAATTTTATGTCCAAGTTGTTTCAGCAATTACTGGAAGCCCTAAATGTGAAATCCGTTTTGTTTAGAAAATCAAAAGAATTGGGACGAGGCCATAGAGAAGTCAACTGGATTTAGTCCGTTCGAACTTGTATTTGGACATTCAGTCTGCGGCCCTCTGAAAGTACTAAAGGATCAAGACTGATAATAATTGATTCCCAGAGAATCGAGGTTTATAAAATGAACCAGGTGACCGGCTGAGAGCAATGCTTAGTTTGTACGACGGGCCAAGTGTTGACGATTTAACAAGAATCACATACACTCTATCTCTGTCTAGAATCCAGTGTATGAGTTGTTTTTTTTTTGTTTTTTTTTTTACTTTTCTTTTCTGTAACCCGTTTCTCTTCTCTACTATTCTTTTCTGCTATATAAAAGACATTACCAATTCAACCATTGAATCGATGCTTTCCCGGCTTTCTGCAGATATTAATTTTTTTTTTTTTTGCTAAATTTCTTAGCGCAGACTCCCCAGCCGTGTCTACATCTTCAGTCGACCGTGAATGGACGGACATCACTTCTGCTTTCTGGATCAAACAAATCACAACGTGGGCAGGAAGCAGGATTAAACCAGCGGACTAATCTACGGATGCTCAGGGGACCTAAGTTGTTTAATGATGTTGTGAACCATGTAAAAAAAAAATGTGTAACATGCCAAGTACAGAGTCGAAGGAGTGGGGTTGCCCCAGTATTCGAAACGGATGTTCCGAATTATCCATTTCAGAAAGTAAGCATGGATATTTCCGGGCCCTTTGGAAAAACACATAGAGATAATCTTTACATAGTGAGTTTTGTGGACTGACTGACGAATTGGCCTGGGGAATTTTCCATACCGGATAAGAAGGCACGAACGGTGTCAGATATAATACCGAACAAATTATTCCCTAGGTACGGGGCCCCTGAACAGTTGGTTACCGATAATGGATCGGAGAATGTGAATCAGACTATGAGAGAGACGCTAGGAGAATTAAACATACAGCACATAACCACCTCTCCATATCACCCCCAAAGTAACACTAGGATAGAGAGATTTCATAAGACCCCCGCTGATGTGTTAGCTAAACTAACAGAGGATAATAGGGAAAATTGGGATTTATTCGTAACCCAAGCGTTAGCAGCTGTGAGATTCTCGATGAACGAGACGACAACATTTTCCCCTTATTACTTGATATATGACAGGGATGTAGTCTTACCTATAGACAATTTGTTACGACCTAGGAGGAAGTATTTTAGGAGAGGATCATCACCAAATAGATTTAGAACAACAGCATAAAATTTTTACGCAGGTGAGGGGGAGGATTCAAAGAGCCCATAAAAGGCGAAACAATAGGGTAAATAAAAATAAGAAGTTTCCTTCCAGATAGGTGATCCAGTGTATTATAAAATACACCTGAGAGAAGGTAAATTGGACCAGAGATGGAGCAGACGGGTCCGGTTTCCTTTGTGATCTGGGATAACTGACCAGACAAGTAAAGAGAGTGCATGCGAATGATATAAAGCTAGCTGAAATAGGAGAATGGAAAGAAGCCGAAACAAAAGCTCAACAGAAAAGGCTGAGGAAAACTACGTTGGTAGAACCCGAAGGGTTAGAGACTGAGAGTGAAAATGAAGGGAGTGAGGAAATTGAAATTAGCCCAACTACCCTAGGAATAAATGATCGCATTATGACTCTAGTCTTAGAACTCAACAACAATCCTTCTGCCACTCTTGTGAGCGGTTATGCCCCAACCATGAACACCCCTGTGTCGGAAATTGATGACTTTTAAATTTATGATCAACTACGTACGGTCATTTCCAAATTCCACATAAAGAGAAAATTGTTATTATGGGAGACTTTAATGCGCAGGTCGGTGCTGACCAATATGACATGGTCGAGTGTCCTTGGCACTCACGGGCTCGGGAGTATGAATTCTAATGGACTACGACTATTTTCTCTCTGCCATGAATTTGATCTCACTATCACCAACACACGTTATCAGTAATTCAATCATCACAAAACAGTTTGGATTCATCACAGATCCAACATATGATTGATCACATTCAGTAGCGATCACATGCAGCGACCAGCATCGATCACCTGCAACGAACAACCTTTCCTGTATTCTATCGGTTGTAATTACTACGGGAGGTTGCGACACCGACCTCGACCAGCAATTCCTGCACCGCAACGTCCAACCGTCGACACGTCCGTAATGAACGCACCTCAGCATCCCGTCGTCGATTTCAACGCCCAACCGTCGACACGACCGGAACGTCTGCACCTCAACTCCAACAGTCGACACCACCAGTCCAACCATCGACACGACCAGTCCGACAACCATTACCATGATTGGCAGACCAATCTACCCCCACAGCCTCTCCTTTGTAAATAAACTTAACATTAATCATACTCGTTCTGTTGTCCATTTTGTTTTGACTTGTCAGATTTCACGTCTTTAATTCGAAAAACTTTAGCGGTCCTCTTGTGATATCATCTACGATACGGGCGCGCTCGGGCCGTCGTTTCATATCACGCCCCCACTCCAGGCGGTCCGCTACATATTTTCAGAAACCATAACAAATGACACAAAACAAGTTTGTGTCATGGCTCCTGCACTTTTTGCTCTTTTCCTTTTTTGGTCATGCTGCACTATACTTTTAGTGATCTTGACATGGGTGTAAAATTTGAATTCCGCACAAGTGGCGGACTTTTTAACCATCAAAGTTTTAACTGACTCGAGCAAGCATTATTCGTGATCTTTTGTTTACGATTGACACTGCGATCGTGGCCGCCACAATCGAAGAAGTTCAAACACTTGTCAATAGTTTTTCTACCGCTTGCAACGCATTCGAATTAACTATAAGCATAAAAAACTGAGGTTGTCCATCAACCTAGGCCTACACCTAAGCAGGTCAAGGGTGAAAAACAAAAAATACCTGCCCATACCTTTCCAATCGTTCCATTACTGTTGGCAGCAACAACCTGAAGTATGTGAAATTATTCTCGTACTTAGAAAGCAAAGTCAATGCAAGTGCCTCTTTAGATGACGAAATAGTCAACCGAATATCAAAGGCAACCTTTCCTTTGGGAAGCTTAAGCATCGCCTACGGGATGTTCATGGGATTTCACATAAAACGAAAATCAGTGTCTCTCAAGCAGTCATTCTCACCACACTTCTTTATGGGCCAGAATCATGTAAAGTCAACTTTTTCATCGTAAGCGTAATGTAGGCAGTCCTTGGTTACGCTTCAAGGATAAACTTAGAATTTAATTTAATTGCTGCAAACATCCCTATACAGGAGTTCGAATTTGCTGTTGAAAGCCGAGCAAACTGGAGAAATACCTGCTACCGAGGTATAACTAACTTTGAAAAGAATCATTTCAACCATCTGAGAGAATAAAGAATTAACACTAACGCTAATACATCAGCCCATATGACTGTCAACCCTCCAGTATGCCCTTCGTGTGGATTTTTTTGAAAATCCCGTGCAGGATTGTTGTCTCATACGAAACATAAACATAAAAACTGAACTGAAAGACACACATAAGGTCGGAAACGGTGGGAGAGTCCATCATCATGTATATATATATATATATATATATATATATATATATATATGTATATATGTGTGTATATATATATATATATATATATATATATATATATATATATATGCATATATTATATATATGTATACATATGTATATATTACATATCACATTCATACAAAAAGTAGATTAGTAAAGTTAATGATATAAAAATATTATATCATTAACGTTACTAATCTACTTTTTGTATGAATGATTCATATAATATAAATTGAACTGCACCACATAATTGATATGTATATATACGTATATATGTATATATATGTATAAATATATCTATATATATATATATATATATATATATATATATATATATATATAAAAATTTTGCAAATTAAAAAATAATAAATTATTTATTCATATATATTTGATATTTCAGATTGACCTCAATCTTTCTTCAGAAATTGAGGTCAACTGAAATAAATAAATACTTTCAAAAAAACATTTTTAAATTTGCAACTTTTTGGTTTATATACATATTAAGAAAGTAAACGTGGCTTATCATTATGCTATATATATCCATATATATACATAAATATGTGCATATATATATGCCTATATTTATGTATATATTTGTATACATCTATATATATATATATATGTATATATATATATAATAAATATATATATATATATATATATATATATATATATATATATATATATATATATAATTTATGTATGACCTTATTTTAAAGATTCGGATAGACTGAGAACTGCCAAAACATTGGAGGTTGTAACAATGATACCTACATATAAGATAAACTTGACCGGGAATTATAGAGGGATTGCTCTCTTTTCTTACGCAGCTAAGATCATAGCCTCTGTTCTATTCAGATTAAACCAGAAAATAGTTGACAGTATACTGCATAAGTCACAGTGTTGTTTCCTCCAACACAGGGACTGCAGAGCAGATATAATTTTCACAGCACGACAAATCCAGGAAAAGAGCTGTGAACAAGAATTAGACCTTTATCAAATATTTGTAGATCTGAGGAAGGCTTTTGATACTGTTAATTGTGCTGCTCTTTGAAAAATGCTCTCAAATTCGGACTGTCCCCCCCAACTTTCTCATGATTCTTAGGTTCTTCCCCGACGGTATGAAAGCTTGTGTCAGTTTTGGCAGTATGCTTATGGGATCCATTACGGTTGAAAATGGAGTAACGCAGAGAGATCTGGCTCTTACACTATTTTCTACCTACAATTGTACTGCTTGATGCATTCGGGAACTTCCATGATGGTATTATGATGAGGTACAGGTCAACTGGCAAGCTTTTTTAACATACATAGGTTTGCCGCAAAGACAAAAGTCTTTTTTAGTTTAGTGTGCAACCTTCTCTATGCCAATGACTCTAACCTGGTTGCACACACAATTCAGCATGCACAGGAGTTCATGGATTGGCTATCAGGATCATGTAAGGCTTTTGGACTATTAGCCTTGACAAGACTGAAATATCAATGTACCCGAGGAATTCAGTATATATAGCTATCAATTTATGTTGATGGTAGTCAACTTGGGGTAGTAGCCAAATTTGTATGCGTTGGTAGCACCAACCATCAGTGCTCCCTTGATGATGAGATGGCTTAAGAAGGCCTCCAATGCATTTGCAGCACTCAAGTTCTGCGTCTGAGTCAAAAGAGCATAAAAAAGCAGACAAAAATTCAAATATATAATGCCTGAGTTATGTTATCTCTGCTATATTCATGTGAGACATGGGTAGTCAATTGCAGACATCTGAAGATACTGGAATGTTTTCATCAACGATGCTTTCGGTCTGTGCTTGAAATCCATTGGATGTCTCAGTGGCGTAGCTAAGGGGGTGGGGGCGAGGGGTGGACCGCCCCGGGTGCCAGCACAGGAGGGGTGACACAATGTCACCCCCAACAAAATTTTTCAACCAGGCTAAGGTGCCAAACAGTGGTGGAGACACAGGGTTTCGCAGGCGGGCATATGACCCCCCAGAAATAATTTATGACCCCCCCAGTTTTGTCCTCCCGTCAGAAATTTTCTAATAAATTGTCGGGAAATTTGTGAGTAGGAAAAATAACAATGTTTTCAGCTTTCATGTGTTTCAGTTGCTACAATCAAGAGAATTTGTTGTAACATTTTATCGGATGATATGGTGTTTTAACTCTGCATCATTAATAACAACAAAGCGAAATACGAAGTCAAAAGTGCAACAATTTCAGTCTTGCCTGTGTATCAATTTGCTGAGATACAATTTTCCATTGAGTGAGCGATATACTTTTGAATATATCTACTAGTGTTGGGACGATTAATCGGAATCGGAATCGAGAATCGGAAAAATCGGTACTTTTTGGGGTATCGGAAATGGTATCGGAATCGGAAAAATTTGTGCCTATTTTCCGATTTCAAAAACGATTCTTTTAAATTTTTAACTTAATTTTCCATTATTGGTAGTAGGGATAAATATTTATTGTTTTTAAATTATCACTAAAACTAAAATCATAACATCAAAATACGATGTAAATTTATTTTACTTGTATAAAGAAAAACAAAAAATAAACTTTGCATAAATTCTATAGGTAACCTTTAAAAGAATGCAGTTGATTTACAATGTTCCGAAAAATGCTTAAAAATTAAATACAACATTTTTGTCAAGAAAAATACTTTCAAACATAGTTGATAATTAAATGGTACCCAGAAAATGATGCAACGGAAAATTGGACACCGGAAAATTAGCAACAGAAACTTACGTCAACCATGAGCCAGTTGAGACTGTCGGATCTGGCTGTGCTGTCCATTGAAAACGAGCTTACAAGACAAACAGATTTTGACGATGTCATTGACCAATTTGCCACAATGAAAACAAGAAAACATTCATTCTAAGACCATAGTATCGAATGTCATTCTTTTGTGTATTGCCGTGTTTTGTATTTAGTTGTTCTGAAAGTGAACAGTTGCATTTTAAAAATCTTTTGATTTGAACTGATTATTTTGTCGTATTGGATTTTGTCTTGGATTATACATGCAAACAGTAACGTATCGGTCAGAAGAGTAAAGTAGAGGTAGAGCATGTATGAAAATTTAGCTACAGCTAACCATTCAGCATAGGGTGAATCGGGGTCATTAGGGTGACATTTGAGTGGACCGCCCCGGGGGACATTTACTCTAGCTACGCCACTGGGATGTCTCACACCCCTGATAGTGTTGTTCTACATAGGGCCAATTCACTCTCGGTGGAAGCAATTATATCCAAATACAGATTGCGATGGATTGGACATGTTATTCGTATGGCAGATGACAGACTGCCAAAACAATTAATGAAGAATTTGAAATGGGAAAAAGACCGCAGCACAAGCCAAAAATTGCCTTAAAGAGTCACTATACAAGTGCAATATTGGGCTGGTTAACTGGGAGACTCTAGCTGAAGAGGGATGTTATTGCTGATTGCGTCAAGATATTCCATGAGGCATCACACAAATATGCAGAACTGAAGAGAGGGGTTGGGAAGGGATCCCTGAATTGCCATGAGGTGCCAACCTGGCCATGTGTCCAATGTAGTTGGATATGTCTGTCCAGAAGAGGACTATATATGTATGTATATATATATATACATGTATATATATATATATATATTCATGAATACATACATACATATATATATATATATATATATATATATACATGTATATATATATATATATTCATGAATACATACATACATATATATATATATGTGTGTGTGTGTGTGTGTGTGTGTGTGTGTGTGTATATTCATGAAGATATATATGTATATATATATATATATATATATTTATATATATATATATATATGTGTACATATATATATATATATATATGTATATATACATATATATATGTATGTGAATATATATGTATATATAAGGAATATCTATATATATATATATATATATATATATATAAGTATGTATGTATATGTATGTATATATATGTGTATATATATATAGTTATATATTACGTATATGTATGCATGTATTTATATATTGATATATATGTATGTATATATGTATATATATACATTTTGTATATGCATATTGTTGAGATGTTGTGAGTTTCCCGCGTGTCGGTGTATGAATCAAGACAAACACAGTTGTAGAGGAAAATACTGGTATATTCATAAAAGCAATTAACAATAGAGTGATTAGTAGAACGAAGGTTGGTTAGTACGAAACAATATCCAAAGTCTATAGTCCAACGGTATGTACCGGGTAAGCTTATCTGGACTGCTAAGATATTCAGCCACCCACCCACGAGGGTTATGCGGCACAAGGCCTTTTTAAACTGGGCATTTACCTGAGCCATTAGGCTTTTTTTCACATAGTTCATTTGAACCCGTATAAACGGGTTGAACTATAGAAAGTTTCCCGAAGGTTATTCACTTCAAATCGGCGTATTGGCACAAGGCTTTCCTTGGGTTCCTGAGCCATTCCGTCCGGAGACAAAGAGAGTTGAACCGATCAGTCGCTCAGAAAGTATCTGGAGTTGAGATATTCAGCCACCCACCCACGAGGGTGAGTTGAATGCGGCACAAGGCCTTTTTTTATTTAGTCAGCCCCCCCACGTGGGCATTCCTTGAGCCATTAGGCTCAGCCAAAAAATAGCCCATTTGAACCCGTATAAACGGGTTCAGGGCCGAGTTTACCTCCTCCCGAAGGAGACTTCCGCCCTTCGGCGTAGCCTCCTTCGGGTTCCTCTCCGCCCGGAGAAGAGAGTTGAACCGATCAGTCGCTCAGAAAGTATCTGGGCTGCTAAGATATTCAGCCACCCCCCCACGAGGGCGTCATGCGGCACAAGGCCTTTTTAATGTGGGCATTCCCGAGCCATTAGGCTTTTAAAAAAATAGCCCATTTGAACCCGTATAAACGGGTTCAGGGCCGTTTTTACCTCCCCGAAGGAGACTTCGCCCTTCGGCGTAGCCTCCTTCGGGTTCCTCTCCGCCCGTAGACAGAGAGTTGAACTGATCAGTCGCTCAGAAAGTATCTGGGTTGCTGAGATATTCAGCCACCCACCCACGAGGGTGTCATGCGGCACAAGGCCTTTTTAATGTGGGCATTCTGGAGCCATTAGGCTCAGCCAAAAAATAGCCCATTTGAACCCGTATAAACGGGTTCAGGGCCGAATTTTACCTCCCGAAGGAGACTTCGCCCTTCGGCGTAGCCTCCTTCGGGTTCCTCTCCGCCCCGAGGAAGAGAGTTGAACCGATCAGTCGCTCAGAAAGTATCTGGGAGTTCTGAGATATTCAGCCACCCCCCCACGAGGGTGTCATGCGGCACAAGGCCTTTTTAATGTGGGCATTCCTGAGCCATTAGGCTCAGCCAAAAAATAGCCCATTTGAACCCGTATAAACGGGTTCAGGGCCGGTTTAACCTCCCGAAGGAGACTCCGCCCTTCGGCGTAGCCTCCTTCGGGTTCCTCTCCGTCCGGAGGAAGAGAGTTGAACCGATCAGTCGCTCAGAAAGTATCTGGAGTGCTAAGATATTCAGCCACCCACCCACGAGGGTGTCATGCGGCACAAGGCCTTTTTTAATGTGGGCATTCCCGAGCCATTAGGCTCAGCCAAAAAATAGCCCAATCTAACCCGTATAAACGGGTTCAGGGCCGGTTTTACCTCCCCGAAGGAGACTTCGCCCTTCGGCGTAGCCTCCTTCGGGTTCCTCTCCGTCCGGAGACAGAGAGTTGAACCGATCAGTCGCTCAGAAAGTATCTGGAGTGCTAAGATATTCAGCCACCCACCCACGAGGGTGTCATGCGGCACAAGGCCTTTTTAATGTGGGCATTCCCGAGCCATTAGGCTCAGCCAAAAAAATAGCCCATTTGAACCCGTATAAACGGGTTCAGGGCCGGTTTAACCTCCCCGAAGGAGACTTCGCCCTTCGGCGTAGCCTCCTTCGGGTTCCTCTCGTCCGGAGACAGAGAGTTGAACCGATCAGTCGCTCAGAAAGTATCTGGGCTTCTGACGCTGACTCTCTCCCCAGAGCTGACTTATATAAGAGGGACCAGTCCATTACTAGTTAGAAGGTGGGTGCGCCCCAACCCCCAAAAAAAAAAAATTTTTTTTTTTTTTCTTTTTTCATTGTGGGAAAAAAAAATTAATATTTTTTCCTTTTCGGGTCTATTATTAAATTTTGTGTCGTTTTACGTTTTCTTGCAGATCTGCCTTGTTTCTGCTCAGTCTGCGGTATTTGCTGGTCAAACGTATCAAACAATTCGTGTAATTCGTCTTCTTGTGGAGTTACTTCCGATTCGTCGGTCTTTCTTTTCTTCAACTGGTTAATGTGCCTTTTGTGTGTAAATTTGTTTCCTTGTATAATGTATACCATATCCCCAATGCGCTTTTTTATGACCCCTGATTCCCATGATGTTGCATTATTTTTATAATTTTTGAAAAAGATTTTTTCATTAATGTTAAATTTTCGCCTGGAAACCATAGTGACTGTTGAGTGTACCTTATTTTCTGGTATCAATTTGTCAAAAACCGATCTGACCTTTCTTGCGAACATTAGTTCCGCAGGTGATAGGCTTGATGGGGCAGATTTATTCGGGGTAATTCGGTACACTTGCAGGAATAGCTGTAACGCCTTTCTAGTCGGGGTACCTGTTGCTTTCCTAAGAGCTCTTTTCAGTGTATCGACGAACCTTTCGGCTAGTCCGTTGCTGCGTGGGTGATACGGAGGAATCCTCACGTGATCAACTTGGAAATTTTGGCAGAATTCTGTGAATTCTTTGCTTGTGAATTGGGTACCGTTGTCACTAACAACAGTATCTACCACCCCAAACCTTGCAAATAATTCATGTAATTTGTTTATTGTATTTTGAGATGTTGGCCTCTTCATTTGAAAAACTTCGGGCCATTTACTAAAACTGTCGACTACGACCAAATAATGCCATCCGTCAATTGGACCCGCAAAATCAATGTGAATCCTTGACCATGGCCTGTCGGTTTTTGGCCATGGCTTCTGTAGAATTTGTGGTGATTTTGATGCCAAAATGCAGCCTTTACATCTGCCGACCATAGACGCGATGTCGTTGTCCATACCTGGCCAGTAGACGTATGCTCTCATGAGGCTCTTCATTCTATTTATGCCCGGGTGACCAGCATGAAAGTCTTTCAGTATTCTTTTTTGGAGTGTGTTAGGGATTACCACCCTTTCACTGTATAATAGCACATTATCGCACAGAGAGAATGTCTCTTGAATTTTTTCATCTTTACTGGCTAGCTTATTTTTTACTTCTATTATATATTTGTCTTTTTCTGCTTCTTTTTTGATGTCCTTAAGCGATACTGGTAATTCTCGTATTGCGTTTGCCAAATTTTCTTCAACCTCGTCCTCTGCTCTGAGGGAAGCGATTACCGTATCCTCTAAAGGTTCTGTTGCTTTTGGGATGAGTCTTGATAGCCCATCTGCGTGACCAATTTTGTGGGTGGACAAATATTGTATTCTGAAATTATAATTTAATAAAATTGTCCCCCACCTAAGCAATCTATTTGCGGTGTAAGTTGGCAGACCCTTTTTTGAGCCGAATATCGTTACCAGAGGCTTGTGGTCTGTCTGTAGCGTGAAAAACCGTCCATGTATGTATCGATGGAATTTTGTTACAGCGAAGATAATCGCCAATGCCTCTTTCTCAATTTGTGAATAGTTTCGTTCAGCAGGTAGTAGCGATCTGCTTGCATGAGCGATCGGTCGAACTTTTCCATTCTTCCACTTGTGCAATATGCACGCACCTACGCCGTGTGTACTGGCATCGCTCGCCACGATGATATCTACCTTTGGATCAAAATGTACAAGAAATAGATCTGAAGTTAATTTTTCTTTTATATCCTTGAATGCTTGCTCGCATTCTTTTGTCCAAATCCAAGGTTTTTCTTTTTTTAGTAGATCGTTAAGGGGAGCGCGTAGAATGTGGAGGTCTGGGATAAAGTCCTGGTAATATGACACCAAGCCTAAAAAACTTTAATATCCTTTGGCTCAGGCATATTTTTTATTGCTGAAGCGCGACTTTTATCTGGCTTTTTCCCTTCTTTATTCACTATATGTCCCAGATACTTGATCTCTTCCAGGAGAAAATCGCATTTATTTTCTTTCACTCGAAATCCATATCTTCTTAACCTTTCGAAAACTTTGCGTAAATGATGTTTGTGTTCATCCACCGATTCACTTTTTACAAGAATATCGTCGAGATATGCTATTGTGTAGTCTAACCCGGATAACATCGTATCCATAATTTTCTGGAATATTGCGGGTGCTGTCTTCACCCCGAACGGTAAACGTTCGTATCTAAACAAGCCTTTATGTGTGTTAATACATAGTAACTTTGCACTTTCGTTATCCATGGGTACTTGCAAGTATGCCTCGCTAAGATCTATTTTCGAAAAGATTTTTCCGCCATTTAACTTTGCGAACACTTCTTCGGGACTTGGTAGTGGATAGTGAAACTCTTCTATTGCGTCGTTTAACCCGGTTGAAAAATCGGCGCAGACGCGAATTTCGCCCGACTTCTTCTTTACGTAGACAGCCGGAGCTGCCCAGTCACTGTATTCTGTTTTCGAGATCACACCAATTCTCGTTAGTCTTTCGAGTTCTTGATCAATTTTCTCTAATGCGGCAAAAGGGATGCTACGCTTTTTTTTTTAAAAATTGGTTGGATATTTTTCTTCAGCTGTATTTTTGCTGATGCTTCAGTGCAACGTCCAAGTCCTTCAGCAAAAACTTCGGGGAATTCCGTTTTCAATTCTGCTTGTAGATTTTTTATATGGTCTTTGCTTTCACTAATGTTGTGGCAAAAAGAACTAATGGGCACGTCCCATAGGTTGAACTTAGTGATTGCGTCAGTCCCAAACAGGTTGTTTGTGTTTTTCATTACAAACATTTTCATTTTTATCGACTTATTGTTGAAAGTTATATTTACCCATATTTCCCCCTTCAAATTTTATCTTTTTTCCAGTTACCGTCCTGGCTATTTTGTTGGATTTTAGCAACGTTGGTTTTCCTAGATTTTTCCATGTTTGCGTGTTAATGATTGAAATGTCAGATCCTGAATCTAGTTGCATTTTTACCTTCTTGTTGTACATTTTTACATGCAGGTATTTTCGAATATTCAGGTCTTGATCTTCGTCTAACTTGGTAACTTTTACTCGACTTCTGTTTAATTTTCTACACTTTGACATCTTATGTCCTACTTTTTGCAATTTCTGCACGCTTTATTTTTTATGGGCAGTCATTGTACCAGTGCCACTGGCCACATCCATAACATGCACTCGGAGGGGTTTTTTTTTCTATAGCCTCTGTTCGTTCTTGTAGTAGGATACCACTTCCGTTCCGGCGATGGAGAACTGAAACTAGTCTTCCTATATACTTTCTTCACATTTGCGATAGCAGTTTCTTCTATTTTTCTGAATCTTGCTTAATGCTTACGCATTGCTGACAGTACTCAGCTAGCTTTTTGTAGTGTCATGTTTTGGTCATTTTCTAGTTTTGTTAAAATGCGTCTTCGCATTTCACTATCTTTTAGACACTAAGCCTAGCACGAATATTAGACACTTGAAATTGTCTGCCGATAATTCGGACAAGCGAAAATCGTCACACGTCTTATTTACGATTGACGCGAACGTTGTGTAATCTTCCTCCTCGCTTTTTTTTGGATATTCAGGCATTTCCACCTTTTGTGAAATAATGAAAATCTGGGATTAAAAAGCTCTTTTAATAATTCAATTGCTTCATCGAATTTTAAATCTCTTGTCTTTTTGGGCAATATAAAATCTGTAAACTTGTTGTGTTCTGCCGTTCCCAGTTTTTTCGTAGCAATAATCTTATTTTTTTCTCATCTGTCCATGTTTGGCAATCAACTTCATAAAAATCCTGATATCTATGGTAGTATCTTTCGAAAGTCTTTTTCCTCTTCTGGGTTATAAGTAAAACTTTCGATCGTTGACCATATTGTGTCTTGGGAAAAATATTTTCATCCGAGTCTTTCTGCTTGGACAGTATAGCTTTATGTATAAGTTCGGCCATTGCTAACTGTTTCTTTTCATTTTCTTCTTGTATTTTGTGTAGTTCCAGAAATCGTTTTGCGTTTTCTTTCCTTTTTTTGCTCTTTCTGAAATTTAAGTTGTTCTTCTTGAATTTTAAGTTGCTCTTTCTGAAAACGTTCTTCACTCTCTTGCTGTCTTTGCATCTGATACTTAATGAGTTCCAGCATAGTTGATTGAAATTGCTCCATGATTATGTATGTGTAGAGAAAAAAGAAAAATTATGTGATTTTTTTTTTTTTTCTCTCTGAGGGGGGGCCAAAAAATTCAAATTTTCTGGCACGACAAATTTTTTTTTTTTTTTAGCACAAAAAATTGGTTATTATAGCTTCCAATTTAATCAATAAGTTAATGTCTAACTTACAGTTTTTCTTTTTGTCGATAACTTGTAATCCTTTGCTGTAAATGCTTGAACTCTTTTAAAATTTTTCCGTGTTGGAAATCGGTTATTATTTCTGTTCGAAGCCAAGTCGCCACTGTTGAGATGTTGTGAGTTTCCCGCGTGTCGGTGTATGAATCAAGACAAACACAGTTGTAGAGGAAAATACTGGTATATTCATAAAAGCAATTAACAATAGAGTGATTAGCAGAACGAAGGTTGGTTAGTACGAAACAATATCCAAAGTCTATAGTCCAACGGTATGTACCGGGTAAGCTTATCTGGACCGCTAACGCTCTCCCCAGAGCTGACTTATATAAGAGGGACCAGTCCATTACTAGTTAGAAGGTGTGTGCGCCCCAACACATATCTATATATATATGTATATATGCGTGTATATGTATATATTGATATATATATGCGTATATAAATATATATGTATATTTACATATGCGTGTATATGCATGCATATATGTGTGCATTTATATATGCGTGTATATATATTAATGTATATATGTATGCATATATATATTCATGTTTGTATGCATATATATATTCATGTATGTATGTACATATATATGTATGTACGTATATATATATATATATATATTTTATACATAGGTATCTATATATACATATATGTATGTTTTTATATATATGTAAGTATGTATGCACATATATGCACGTATATACATATATGTATGTACGTACGTACATATATGCATGTTGAAATATAAATATATATAGCTAGTACCTCAAAACGAACACACACAAAACAAACCACTAACTTACGCGTACATCCTTAAGGTGTCGTTCGCACATACGCAAACCAATTCACAGCAGCCTTTCTACAGAATACATAACTCCATTAGACTTCCCAGACAACCCAGATTAGCCCCCTGTAGGCAATCAATAGCAAATACGCTCAATCTTCAAATATAGGAGATAAGCCCCAACCAGGACACTTGGATGGGGGTATAGCATCCCTAAAATGGGATATGCAAGCTTTCGTGCTTTTACAAAATAACTTCACCATGCTTCCAAATGACCCACACGGACAACTTATAAATCTCTAAGTAATAGTAAATTTTTTCTCAACACATTCAGATTATTAAATAAAGGACTAAGTTTTTGCCCTAGTCCACAAAGTTTGATAAAGACACCTTGGCAAAGGACCTGAAATTCTTCTTTAGAAGAATACGACTAACACTAACACTATGGGGACAATAACCACACACCTTCCATACTTGATACATTTAAAGAGGAGGACTCTACATTGACCCCACAAAACATGGACATTACTATACAGACATTTGAAATGGCAATAATAAATGACATAAAGAAAACAATAGCACGTAACAATATAACTGAAGGAGAACTGGTGGCCCTTGACATGCTGACGCATAGAGAAGACCTAATCATAATACAGGCTTTCAAAGTGGGTGTCACAGTGATCTGGGGAATCAAAGAATACATTAATGAGGCCAACAATCAGCTAGCTGACAAAAAAACCTACAAAAGCTTACCCGCAGACCCTCTTCCTGGATATCAAAAAGAATTAACTAGCTCACTAAACATGATGCTTCGCAACAATCTAATCGAAACATGCGCAACACTTACACCCATGAACATCCCACCTGCTCACTTCTATCTCCTTCCCAACATACACAAAAGCAACAACCCAGGAAGACCGGTCATTTCATCATTCAACTGCTACACGACCAAAATTTACAAATACGTAGTCCATTACATACAACCCCTAGCTAAGAAAGTAAAATCCTACATCAGAGACACAACAGACTTACTAAACAAAAATTAATCACATGTAAGCAGTGCCAGAAAATGCTATTCTAGTGACTATGGACGTAAGATCACTTTATTCAAACATTAAACACATCGAACACATCGCCCTTAAGGAAGCACTTACTAAAAGAAGAAAACAAGACCCCACCCCAGATGTTATCATAAAGTATTCAATGTAAAAATATGTTCCATGAGGGAGCATATTTTTACATTGTATACTTTCAACTTCAATGGAGAACACTACCTGCAAGTAAGAGGCTGTGCCAAGGGCATCATTGCAGCTCCATCATATGCTACAATCTTCAATTTGAGGAGACCCATGTCTATCCCCTCATCGGTAGCGACTGCAAGATATATCGATTATATATTCTTTGTATACACGTGCAGTGACGACAAACTTAATCAATTCCTCATGACCCTAAACAGTACACGACTCAATTAAGTTTGACTACGAAAATTCCACAAGATCGGTAACATTTTAGACACCCGCATTTACAGAAATAAAAACAAAAAACTACAAACGATATTACAAACTAAAATCACCGACAACCACAACCATCTACACTTTAACTCTTCCTACCCTAAACACTTCACGGCGAACCTTCCCTATTCACAAGCACTTAGACTCAGAAGGATATGTTCCAACAATGAAGAACTAAATAAACACACCTAAAATCTGGATCATCAATTCACACCTAATCAGGGAAGAAATAAATAAAGCAATTTCCACACCTAGAGAAGACACCCTCATGTGCAAGATTAAAAATAAACCCAGACGCATCCCTCTAGTAACCACTTTCAACCTCTCTAAGACTTCATCGTTGCTCACATGCTCGGTCCATGATATACTTAGCCTCCTTCTGTAGAACCACATCTCCGTCGCCTCGAGTCTCTTCTTTATCTTTGAGGAAATCGTCCAACATTCGCTGCCGTAAAAAGAACAGATGTCACGTAACAGCTCAGTATTCTTTTCTTTGTTACCAAAGAAATCCTCCTATCTCGTAATACTCTACTCAGCTTTTGGAATGCGTCCTTGGCCATCCCAATACGTCTACGGATCTCAGCGTCGCACTTACTGTCCTTTGTCAAGACGCTTCCCAGATATTTAAACTTCTGCGTCTGCTTGATTCTAGTATTCCCGGTCTGCAATTCGCATTTCGGGCTCTTCCTCCTACTGATGACCATGCACTCTGTCTTCTTGTAGTTTATGCTTAGTTCTTTCTTCTCACTCTCCGTCGCTACCTTCTGTAGGAGATTTTGTAATTTCCCTTCTGTGTCTGCTATCAGTATTGTATCATCTGCGTATCTTATGTTGTTAAGGTTGTGGCCGCCAATACTAAATCCCGGTAGAGTTTCCAATTCTCACAAAATTGTCTCGCTGTATAGGTTGAACAGGTTGGGTAAGAAGCATACTTGCCTTACGCTCCTTTCTATTTTTGTATATTCACTGAACTCATTCTCATGTGTATGCATGCCGTTTGCTGCCAGTATAGGTTCTTAATTATTCTGATATCCCTCGCGAATATATCAAGGTTGCTGAGCAGTTCCATCAGATCCTTGTGGTGTACTTTGTCGAGGGCCTTTGCGTAGTCTATGAAATATAGGTACACGTCTTTTGTATCGCTCTTTCTGATAACATTCTGAGCATGAATATCGCGTTCCTTGTTCCAGTGTCTTTAACGAACCCGCACTATTCTTGTCCTGTCTCTGGCCTGATTCTGCTGCGCACTCAGAATACGTATGATGAGTTTTGTCATGTGGCTCATCAGTTCTATTATTCGGTGGAGCTTGCATTCGTTTGTGCTTGGTTTCTTAGGCATAACTATAAAGATAGATCTGCTGAGGTCTTCCGGTATATCCCCGTTGTTGTAGATTTTATTTGTTATTTTGGTGATCTATGCCAGTCATCTAAGGCTGTCAGCATTTCGGCTGCAATTCCGTCTGGCCTGCTGCCTTGTTTCTGTTCAATTTGGCTAGTTTTCAGAATTCCAGGTCCGTCAGTAGTTCTGTGTATTGCTAGTTGTTCCCTTTCGTCCTGGAAGAGTTCTCCAATATACTCGTTCTAAAATTATATGTGGGACAAAAAATGTACAAGGCAAGGAAGATATAGCACACAGAACGTGTCGATTTAACACAAGGATATAACAGGAAGGAGAAACTTTCCTGCTATTTCTTACAGACATACAAACAATAGTAGGAAGATGTGAGTATGAGCATTTAAAAAACAATATATGTGACCATATCATTATAGGAATCCAGAGTGACAAGAGTGTTCATCTTGCTGGACAAGTAAGCTGTTCTGAAGCGTTTTGATAATATGCTCATTTTTTAAAATGTTCTGAGTGGATCACACACACGCGCGTTAACCCCATAAATTTCTTACGAAACGACCGCGTATTTTATGTACACCCGATTGGTTAAAAAAAATGTGGTCGAGTGCTTTATTTTTTCAGAAAACGTACATAGGCGTTTTTATATATTAAGAATTGCGCCAAAATTGAACCGATTTTTCTCGAACTTTCCTTGACGGGAAGTTGTATCATTGCCTATAGTCAGTATTCATGAATGGATGCTTTATCTTTTGTTGAAGTAAGACCTTCAACAAAAACTAAACATTTGAGCATGTCACTATTTAGTTCATGCAGCAAAAAAACGTTCACAATTTAGATTCACATTTCCAGCATAGATGACAAACTCCTTGTCGTCGCCTTTAATAATATTTAAACATTTGTAGCGAGTATAAAATAAAATAATTCTCTCACCAAAAATGCTAGGCAATACTGTTTACTGTTTGTATCTTCGTAAGAAATTTCACTGGTTTTTCTTTGATGTATAATATTCCAGTATTTATTATTTTCGTTTGGCTCTAATGTTTTGCCAAAGTAACGTTACTTTCTTTTCACCCGTCCACTTTTCACACTCGCTTTTGAATAGGTCAGCATATCTTCTAAAATACGATGCAAACTTAATACCATTTTCTGGACAATAAATTTAAATTCAGTTATTGAATTCGCAATAGCTTCAGATGTGAAAAAACTCGAGATATGTTGGCTCTTTTTTTTTGTATTAAAGCTTCTACTAATGTAGACTTGCGTTAAGATACGCTCTAACATTTCATCTTGTTTAATTTTCTGTTCTTTCTTTCTTCAAACAACTGGTCACTAAAACAATCGTCTATCTTCTCTTTTTTTTTTTTCAAAATAACCGTATCAAAATTCGGTTAATTATTTTTACAGAAAAAAATCTTTGAATCCGGGAAAATCCATGTGTTTCTTGCTTGACCGCTCTAAGGAAGAAAACAAAAAATATCTGCTGTTAGCTTGAAGAACTAGCCGCTTCGTATCAAGTTGAGTTGTCGTTTCCAGTTAACTTGTCGTCAGTTTTGTAATGTTCTCCGGAGTGGTTATTGAAATAATTATAGTGGATTATTTGTGGGGTTCAATTTGGGCCTTGTTAGGATTAGCCCACTATAAGGGATTTATTGTTGGAATTTAATTTGAGAACAATATTTTACAAGTTCACATTCTCGCTATTTTTTCTATCCTCATTCCAACCTCTTTTTACTTTCAAAACCGGCTCCCAATGCCTTGATTCATATCAGAGATAAGAATATATTTTCTGACTAACGAGAGAGCTGGAAAATATAAAAAGGAATTCCACCACCATTATTCTTTCCATAGTGCCATAAAGTCTGGGGTGGGGAGATAAGAATGTGTTTTCTGACCAATAGAGGGGCCAGGAAATTTGTACAACGATGGAGGGAAAAGTCCCCGATCCTTCTGAGCCTCCCAAATCTCTATAAATTTGGAGAATCTACGCCTATTTGGCAGTGAGAATTCAGCCCACCGTCTGTGAGGTCGACGATAGGGAGCTGCAGTCAACTTCAGAACCACTTTCAAGCAAAGAACTACCTACTAAAGAGCTGTCGAGAACGAACACCGTCCCACAATTCAAGACCAATTCAAAGCTGTCTCCCTTCACCTCTCCTTCTGACGTCCCCGCTGGACGTATGTCGTCGACCTCCGAACTCACTCAACTGCAAGATTCCTATATTTACCAACAATTTTCCTACTCTGCAAGAACTGCGAGTGTTTCTAAACCTTAACAAAATTCTACTTGCTTAAAGAACTTTTTAGGTGCTCAGAGAAATATTTTGAGCAAGTCTATTTTCTGTTATGAACATTTTCTCTTCCCTTAAAGGACATTTTCTCCTTTCCCTTTCTTTCACTCTTAATTGTCTTTATCCCTTTACCCTTTCTTCTGTATATGTAAATAGACACTTTCTTCTTTTATTGTTACACACCGAGCAGGAGTTTTTTCTTTATTCGTACGCGCCTAAAAGAGAGAGTTTGTCCGCTCTGTTTTTTACTCGCGTTTTGTCGCAATTTTTTTTAACCTCAACCCAATTTTTTAACCTTTAAACCCTTTGATGCGGAAAAGCCGGGACAAACTTTCCCCACATTATGAATGAGTAAATAAAACACGATAAATCACATTTTAAGAACGATCAAATCTGAAGTATAACAATAATAATTTATATAAACATTAATAAGTGGTTTCATATTGTACAAAAACAGTAGTAATATTCATAGATGGCACAAGTTTGGTATTGAAGTAAGATTAAATAAAATGTTTTTTTATTACATTGCAATGAATACAAGAGTTTGTAAAAGTACTTAAGAGAGATACTAGTTTCATTTGGTAATATGTCCTGTGAATAAGGAAAAGGAGGTTGAATGTATGAGAGAGGTGAAAATGACGAGAGAGGTGTGAGGAGTGGTAGTGGCTGTTGAAGCCGAAATGCCTTTGATGTATCTGCTCACGGTTGGAAGTGTTCGTCTCTCTCTTCTCTGTGTGTCTCCTGTTGGAATCTCTTGTCTTTTAGACAGGAATCGATTTATTGTTACCGAATTTGAAAGAGGCGCCGATTAAGTTGTTGATTATTTCAGACGCGCTCATTTTATTGGTTAACATATATTTATTTAGGATTGTATTTAATTAACTTCAACCGGAAGTTATGCGTGGAGCCTATTGCACAAAGTCTGAAATATATCATGTTTTAAGCTAAGAAAGAGGTAACTTCCTGTCTCTGCTCTTAGTGCCACTACGTAATAACTAGAACTGCAACTTACAAAGTATAAGGGTTTATTTTAAACAAGAAGAATACAATTTCGTCTGAAGATGGAAAGCAAGCGATATTTACCCCAACTCCTCACGAGGCAGGACGTGGCACAAGTCCGATTTTTATGTGGGGCGATCCCAGCTCGAGCAAAAATTCCCCGTAAACCCCGCATACACGGGGTTTGGTTTGTCAACCTCCTCCAGATGAGACTCTGCCTTTCAGCATAACCTCGTCTGGGTTCCTCTCTGCCTGATGCTTATATTACTACTGGAACAGTCCATTTAATAGAGGGGTATCCGTTCTTTGTTTATTGAGGTTATCATTTTCCCTACAACAATATTTTGATAGTTTTTATATGCAATTTCTCTCACCACAAATTTCAAAAGATTTGTAATCAAAGTTCTTTGAACTCACAAATGACAGGCTTCCATTCAAATCTTACTTTTAATTATGCTGTATTGTCTGTTCTAATAGCTTGCTTTACTGTGTAACTTGGAGCAAGGAAAGCAAGTATTGGCAGAGATAAAACAGAAACATACGTAGAAACAATAATAGATTTATTTGGTTGTCATGTTACCTTCTTCCCCTTTCCCCGGGCAGACAACTTCACTCTTTTTCCGAGAGTTAGCGCCTCTTCTTTTTAGTGTGATGGCAAGTTTTGTGTTAGGGGTTTACTTGTAGCCGTTTGGTGGAATGTCACACTCTAACTGACTTTCTAGTTTTCATCCCTCGAGGTTTAGGTCTATATTCCACACTTGTGTTGTTTTGTGTGGATATTGCAAATTTCCCCCAAGGCAGATCAAAAGTGTTCAGCAAAATGTTGAGTCTAAGATCTGACCTTTGGCTCGTTGATATTGCAAGTTTAGAAAAGCGTAACTAGTTTGTATACCATTCCCAAATGGAAGATTGCACGCTGACATTCTGAGTGACGTTTCCGTTTTGGCGCAAGATGTAACGTTGTGTTCACTTCTTTGTCATTTCGGTGGTTTTTTACTAAGACCTGTTGGCCCGGTTTGAAAGTACAATTTACTGCACTATGATGGCAGTTGAATTCTTCCATTGCCATGTTTCTCTTGAGAGAATTGTGTGCACTTCGACCTATGACGTTTACATATAGCCGAACTTTGGGGCTCATCAGAGCCTCGGCAGGTGAGCTATCGTTTGGGATGTTTGTGTTTGGTGTGACTCTGTAACTTGTTAGGAATGTCTTCAATTTTAACTTTTTGAATGCCCTTTTAAAGGTATTCACAAATTGCTCAACTTTGATTGTGGATGGAATGGTGGTGTGTATATGTGTTTGATACCATTCTACTGGCAAAACTCTGAAAATTTTGCTGAAGTGAAAGCAGAGCCATTGTCAGAGACTAAAGTCTCTAGGACTCTGAATCTGTTGAAGATGTACTGTAATTTCAGAATGGCTTCCTCAAAGGTGATGCGACTCACTGGAAAAATTTCAGGCCATTTACTATAGGTATCCACTAGTAACGTAAAACATTTTACATTCTCGGGGATTTTGCTACTAAATGACATTTTCTACAGTTATGAACAATGCCTTCTAATTGCTTGTCCATGTTTTAACCAATAAACATAACTATGTGCCAAAGTCTTTATGGGGCTGCCCTGATGACCAAAATGAAATTGTTTTAGAACCCTATTTTGTAAAGTTAATGGAACAATCATATGTTCCCCCAAAAGAATACAGCCATCCACTATGGACAATGAAGATTTACGATGGTAAAAATGTTGAAGATCTTTACTTGGACCTGCTTGAGGCCACTAGTGAATAGTGAGTATTGAATCACCTTTTGCTACAGTAGGTCAGAAGCTGTGGCCTCTTGGATCATCTGGGAGTGAGCTGTAAGCACTGAAACAATCCCTGTTTCCACTGATACTGCAGCAACAAGGAAATCTTCAGATAAATTCTGGTGTGCATACATAAGCCTGGCCAGTTGAATTTGTTGATTGATACTTTATTGAAAAGTAATAATCCATTAAGATTGGAGCGCATCTTTGTAACTGAACAGGAATAATTTTTTTTTATCCCAAAATATTAACTAGGGATTTGTGGTCATTAATCAAGATAAATTTACATCCATAAAGTATTTGCGAAATTTCTTTATGGTAATTATAATTGACAAAGTTTCCTTCACAATTTGACCATAGTTCCACTCAGCAAGAGTCAAAGATCTTACTGCACGACCAATGGCCTTCTGACTACTGAAAAGAGATCCGATTTCCTTGGTGATTTTGCTGCTAAATATAATCCAGAACTCTTTTCTTGGCCTGTCCCGGATTCCCCTTAGTCACGTCTTCGTATTAATTTTGCAGGACCTATTGTTGGGGATGCGCAGAATGAACTAAGATTTTTGCTATGGTGTTAGAATATATCAGAAGGAATTTTTTTTGTCAGGTTGCGTGATCTTCTCTTGCATCCACAACAATAAATAATACTTGATATAAAACAAGGCAAAACATGTACGCAATTCAAACAAACAAATGCATTGATATACAATACAAATACTATGTATAAAATATTTTTACAAGATATTGTTGTGTTGGTATGTTTGTCGGTGAATGAAGATTTTAGTTTGATTTTTGGGGTTTTTGTATTACAGTCTATAAGAATTCGTAATTAGTGTTTAAAATACCGTTATTATGTTTTTAGAATGGAGTCATTCAGAAGTAGTCTACCCTTAACTGTAAGTATGAAATATGTTCAATAATAGTATTTACTTAAATTGTAGTGAGCGTTAATAATTCACTTTGGATAAGTAAAGTCTTGCGAGTTGAAGTTCTTTGTATTCACAGAGTAATCTTTGAGTCGAGTTTGTGGGTGAGTCAGTTGTGGTTTCGTTTGCGCGGGAAAATTATAATCGCAAGTGACGTGGATTAGATTAGCGCTTCTCTGTGTTTGCTGGACTGACTGATTTATCGTAGATGGTCAAAGAGAATGTATACACTGCGTGCCAAATTATTATTGAGATAACTTTTTTTCTAATATTTCAAAAACCGTCCAATCAATTCACACAAAGTTTTCACACAACGTTGGCAACACTGACCTGAGCAATCACTGAATTTTTCGTACTGATCTGCGCATTGGAAACAAAGTGGCGCCATATTTGTTATCAGCACGGTGATTTGAGAGTGCCAAATTATTAGAAAGGTTTAGTAAAATTCCCAGAATTGAGCAAACATGTTGTAGACTCGTCCTTTTCTAACTATCACTCCTAGTAACAGAACAAGTCTATACCTTACGCCTACGTACGGAAAACTTCGACCAATAAAAAACCGTACTAGGCGAATCAACAAATCTCATTGGTTAACGACACAATAATCTGAAAGTTTCACGTGCAAAACAAAATTGCGCCAAAACTTCTTTGAGCCGATTTTGGACTTTCAAAAACATATAAAAGAAAACACCGACTGACCAAGAGGCTCAGAGACGAACATCCACAGAGAAATTTCCAACATACTCCACGTCACTCGAAATCACGACATTACCACGCAAAAGTACATCAACGCTGACTCACTTGCAATTTAAACTCGACCAACTCTGTGGACATCCAATCGCAAACATAAAACAACTTTGCTTATCCAAAGTGAACTATACTCACTACATTATTAAGTAAAAATCAACATTCGAACGATTCAGAAATATGACAGTCAAAGGTAGACCACTCTATAAGAACTCATTCCTAAAAACACTTAACATCGACATTTTTAATGTTAATTAACACAATTCCAGAAAAACTGTAACTGAATATACAAATACAAAAAGAGACATACCGAAACCTCAGATATCACACACACTTTGCCATAGTAACATATACCAAAATATCCTGTATATATATTACTTTTAATTGTATATAAATGTTTTGTTGGTTTCTAAATTGAATATGTCTTGTTTTTGATTGTATTTAAAATTCGTTTATTTATTTGTTTGTGGATACAGAAAGTCACACAACCTACACAAATTCCTTCTGATTCACTCAATTACAATTAATTAATTCTGAACATCCCCAACAAAATTGGTAACCCCGACGTTCAAGCAAACGGCACCAATAAAATAGGTAACCCCGACCTTCAAGCAAACAGCACCAATAAAATTGGTAACCCCGACATACGTAAAGAAAAATTGGCGATCCCGACGTGCGAAAAGTAAAGTAAAAAAATCTCCAATAAATTAGCAACCACCTGTAATGTTCTGCGCAAGAGGCTATCGATGCTTGCTAGGCATCGATTAATGCGTTGATAGGATGTTAGGATGATTGTTGATTGTCCCTCCGGTGATGGTAGCCTCCTATTCCCCTTTTGCTGCCAAGCTGCTGATTAAGATTCCGGATGTCCGGAGGGGACCTAACTCTTGTGTCTCTAGGGGTTATCTCCCTTCTGTTGCTGGGATATTCCAATGCTTTCTTTCTTTTTTTTCTTTTTTTTTGGTCCGGCCACAGCCATTCTAAAGCCAAATCTTCGGATGAGCTACTTTCCAAGCCATCTTCGGACTTTCCAAAGCTGCGAGAATCAAGCAAATCAAAATTGGAATCATCAGAATGAAGATCTTCTTCATCACCCTGCAATGTGAGATTCTGAGTGGAAGAAATAGTTATGGTCTGGTTTGGAGAAGAATCAAGGTCTTGGTCAGATGAAGTGTTGGACATTTTCGAACGTCTGGCATCAGTTCTAGAGGTTTTGTTATGAATTTTCTTGCGTGACTGTCTAAGGTGTAGCATTTTCTGGATGGAGTTGAGGGGAGACATGACTTGTGGCTCTGACACAGACGGTTGTGGACAAAGTGCCGACTTACATTTTGTTGACATCTGTTGGACATTTGAAGAGGAGTACAATGGATTTTGAAAATCTGTTGAAGCAACTGTTGTTGGACGTTTCTTAACTTTTTGATAAAACTTGAGAGCGTCTTCATAAACATCATTTTGAGGACGCAAATATGTTGCATTTTGTGACAATCTCTTAATTGTTTTGTTGGAAACTGCTAGAAGCAGTTTGTGGATAAGTTGATGAAGGAGTGGCAGGAAAATTCTGTTGACAACATTTAAGCTTCCATTCATTTATTTCATGTGACATTCTCTTCATTTCTGTGCACAGCATTTCTTGCATTTGGATGAAGTGTCTCTCCAAAGACAAATGGGATTTTCGTCGTTCGTTATCCAAAAGAGATGATTACTGGTGAATATTGGTGTGGGCGGTCATCAATTCTTGTTTATAAAGAGCGTTTTCAGCTTCAAGTTTCTGAACTGTGGAATTGATTTTGTGGAGAGTTTGTGATTGTTCATCAAGTTGCCTTTCTATTTGGTTGGGAAGCCCCAAAAATAAAGATGAACTCCTGTTTGCTGGAGTATCCATTTCAATTGAAGGTGGCAAGTTCCAAGCTCCAGCTGTGTGGAACACGTATTCTGTATCACTACCACTGCTACGTGGGTTCCGTTGGTCGTTTTCAATGCGGTTCACTGAGCGTCGATTGGTCTGTGTTCGTGGGGGACGATTTGTTTCCCGTTGTCTGTTTCCGTCGTTTAATCTTCTGAAACAGACAGAGGTGAAGTGTCCCCACCTTCCGCAGTATGTGCACTGGGTATGAAATGCAGGGCAAGACGTCGGTCCCCGCTCATGAGGGTATTTTCCGTTGCAATTCCTGTACTGGTATTGCCGGGGATAGTTGCTTGGTTGGCGCTGTTCGTCTGCGACTTTGTTTATTGGGGCGGTTGTAGCAGTAGCGATGTCTTCCAGTTGCATTGTTTGTAGGTGCGACGCTATCGTCTCCGTTGTCCTTGCGTAGTTTATTAAGTCATGTAGTGACATATCTGAATTCATGAGTCCCTTCTGGCGGACTTTTTCCGACAGGCAGCCTGTAATTAATTGGGACTTCACCTCGGAATCCATGTCGGAAAAACGGCACATAGCCGCAGCTTCCTTTAGTTTGCGGTAGAAGTCTTCGATGCTTGGGCTATTTTGTTTAATTTTTCGGAACACAAATCGGTTGTATTCCGTGTCGTTTTCAGGGTTGAAGTGGTTGTGCATCGCTGAGACTAGCTTGTCGAAATGTGTTTCATTTTTTTCCGGTGTGACTCGCTCCTGTGGTATTTCGTCGATGATTTCATTCGTAGCCTCGCCGACAAACGTTAGTAGGATTGCTTTTTGCCGTTTGTCATCCTCAATGTTATGTGCGACAAAATAGTTTTTCAGTCTTTTTACGTATTTTGTCCATCTTGCTGCTTTGGCTGTTGACTCACAATCAAATTCGGGGTAGTGTGGTACGGCGGCCATATTGGTTATATATCGAACACGTGTTGAATTTTTTTTTTTTTAAGTGTGTTGATGTTCTGTTTTTGTGAGGGTAATGACTCAGTCCTCGTCGCCAATGTAATGTTCTGCGGAAGAGGCTATCGATGCTTGCTAGGCATCGATTAATGCGTTGATAGGATGTTAGGATGGTTGTTGGTTGTCCCTCGGGTCATGGTGGCCTCCTATTCCCCTTTTGCTGCCAAGCTGCTGATTAAGATTCCGGATGTCCGGAGGGGACCTAACTCTTGTGTCTCTAGGGGTTATCTCCCCTCTGTTGCTGGGATATTACACCACCGACGTGCGAAACAACGACATTGATAACCTCGACGTACGAAAGATCCAACAAGAATGACGACCCCAACGCGCGGGAAGAAATTAAATCGACACGTGTTGTCTTTGAACCGACAGATCGAAGATCCAGAAATAAAACCACGACTTTATAAATGGCTGATCCAGTTCGTCTCACAGAAGCAGCAATCAGGCTTGAAATGCCTGCCTTCAACCCAAACGTTCAGACGTGGTTTCTACAGTTGGACGCGATATTTCAGGCCAGACACGTAACTTCGCAGCAGTCAAAATTTGCGTCCGTGGTAGAGAATTTACCCGCGGAGGTAGCGGCTGAAGTAGCCGACATATTAACCTCTCTAACAACAGACAAGCCGTACGAGACCCTCAAACAAGCAATCCTGCATCGGACCGGATTTTCGGAAGAAAGAAATATAAGAGATCTCTTAACAAATGTAACAATCGGAGATTCAAAACCGTCCCAATTACTACGACGCATGCAACAACTGTTGGGTGACAACAACATATCCGCCACAGTGTTTCGCCAAATGTGGCTGGACAAATTATCACCAGAAATGGTACGAATCTTGGCTGTATTAACAGACGATGTTGACAAAATTAGCAATGATAGCAGACAAAATAGCCGATACTGCCCCGATACGACAAATTTCCTCAACAGAGACTGTGGATGGCCTTGTGCCAGATGTCAACCAACAAATTCAAAAATTGTCCTCAGAACTAAAACGAATATCTCTACAACTGCAAGAATTACAAAAACCACATGAAAGTCGACGTGATAATTTTACGCAACACAGAAACCGTGGTTCAAGATCGACGTCTCGCCATTAATACCCACAACGCCGAGATCATTACCAACATGCCAATTGCTGGTACCACGAAAATTTTGGCGCGCGCGCGAAGAAATGCCGACCACCATGTTCGTATGAAAAGTCACTTCTAAACAAACAAGCGGGAAACGGACTCGCTGGCATCCAGTAGAGACGTTGGATGTCAGATATTTAAAAACTAATCATCTCTTTTATATCCACGACAGAGCGAGCGGTTTAAAATTTTTAATTGACACCGGTGCCCAAATAAGTGTCCTGCCTTTCAAAAATTACAGCAAGCAGACTCTGGCCAAGCATACATCTTTCAAATTACAGGCGGTTAATGTCACTCCGATCACCACGTACGGCGAGCGAACCCTAACGCTAGACATCGGCCTGAGACGAGAATTTACGTGGACTTTTACTATCGCAGATGTTGCAATGCCGATCATACGAGCGGATTTCCTAACCCATTACAAACTATCCGTTGAGTTGGCGTCACAAACTTTAACTGACACTAGCACTAATCTACAACGTTGCGGTTTTGTTGGGGACGTGCAGAGTTTGTTAATTATGTTAGAAAGAATCAGAAGGAATTCGAGTGACTTTCTGCATCCCAAATAAATAAATAAATAAATGAAATTTAAAATGCAATTGAAAAACGAGACATATTCAAGTAGAAATCAATACAACATTTATATACAAATCAAACAATATACAGACAGGATAATTGATGTATGTTGTGTAGGCGAAATGTGTATGCGGTTTCTTCAGATTTCAGAATGTCTCCCTTCGTAATTGTTCGTTCATTTGGAGTATTTTTTGTTTGTGTCGATATTTGCGATTGTTGATATTAAGTGTCTTATAGAAAGAGTTTTTTAAGAGTGATCTACCTTTAACTGTAATATTTTTCTAAGGTCGTTCGTTCGTAGAGTTTACTTAATAAGTATTTGATTCACTTTAGATAAGCAAAGTTGAGAAATGATGTACACAGAGTTGATTGAATCTTGATGAGTCAGCGATGTATCTTCGTGCGCGGCAAAATTGTGATTCGTAGTAACGTGGAGTATTTTGGAAAGTTCTCTGTGAATGCGTGTTACTGACTGCATAAAGTTGGTAATTGTCTTTAACGTCTGGTCAGCAATGACTAAGACGGGGGTCGGTGAATGTTACATCTTGAAACTTGGTAATTACTGTTCGGAAGGTTCACACGTTTTCTGTTTATATAATCACTGAGTGGCTCCCAGCATAAGAGCGGGAAAACAGCTTGGTCGCGTGCAGGCGGTTTGATTGGTCGGAACTGACCAATCAGCAAGCCAGATTGGAGGTGATTGACCAATGAATACTTGTTATATTGTCTGAAGGTAGAATTTGGCTTACTAGATAGGAAGAGTGTATTTCCTACAAAGAGGTAAGGCTGGTTGTGCTGTGGGAGATTCTACAGTTTCATTTCTAAGTATTCGACAATCGGTCTGACTACTGTTATACCTACAGCGAATGGCTACAATGAGATAATACGTCAGTACCAATCGCTACTGTCACTGTCAACCCATAATGAACCTGTGAAACACCACGCCACTCATAGTATTATGACCATAGGACCTCCAGTTCATTCTCAATCTCGCAGACTCCATCTAAAAATAGCTCGCGACGAATTTGACAACATGCTCAAACTTGGTGTAATCCGTCCTTCAGCCAGTCCTTATGCCAGCCCTCTACATATGGTTGTTAAAGCTGACTCAGCTAGTTGGCGTCCGTGCGGCGACTACAGGTTACTAAACGCGCAGACCGTCCCGGACAAATACCCAATCCCGCATATTAAAGATTTCGCCCTTTCGCTAGAAGGTGCTAAAGTATTCACCAAGCTAGATCTTAAAAAGGCATATTACCAGATCCCCATTGAGGAAGCAGACATCCCGAAAATTGCTATTACAACGCCTTTCGGACTCTTCGAATATACGAGTATGCCCTTCGGATTGCGTAATGCGGCGCAGTCTTTCCAGAGGCTAATAGACGAAGTTCTACGCGGAATGCCCTACACATATGCTTATATAGACGACGTACTCATAGCAAGCAAGTCTCATGAAGAAAACCGTGAACATGCAGTTCCCAAAAGATTACAACACTACGGTCTAAAACTAAATATTGATAAATGCGTTTTCGCAGTACCGAGTTTAACTTTCCTCGGGCACATTTTAGACCAACATGGATTGACTCCCTTAGATCAGAAAATTACTGCGATAGCTAATTATCCTCCACCTTCCACATTGAAGCAATTAAGAAGATTTCTGGGAATGATTAACTACTATCGACAGTTCATCCCGAATTGTGCGTCAATTTTATTACCACTGACGAATATTTTGTCTCTGCATAAAAGAAAAAAATCGCAGATATCACTATCACAAGATGAGCTACGATCATTTCAAAATGCAAAAGATGCACTACAGAACTGTGCCAAACTAACTTACATTAACTCATCGGAGAAAGCTAAACTCACATTAACAACAGATGCATCAGCCGACACAGTTGACGCTGTGTTACACCAAATTACTAATGGCATCGAAACACCTTTGTCGTTTTTCTCACTCAAGCTAAATTCTGCGCAGAAGAAATATAGCACATTTTCCAGAGAATTACATGCCGTTTATTTGGCGATACGGCATTATCGACAAATCCTTGAGGGTAGGGTCTTTATTATTCTCACCGATCATAAGCCGTTAACTTATGCACTGCACGCGAAATCCGATAAACTAAACCCTAGAGATATTCGCTACCTGGATTACATCAGTCAATTTACATCGGACATTCGATTCGTAAAAGGACAGAATAATACCGTTGCAGATGCATTATCGAGACCTACGCTTGATGTGATACAATCATCCTCACTCGAATTCGACACACCAGCTGAAGAGCAGTTGAGTGACGACACACTCCCTTCAGTGCAGGCAGATACCTCTTTGAAACTAGAAAAACGTCTATTCCCTTTCACCGACAAGCTTGTTTATTGTGATGTCTCAACAGGCAACCCTCGACCTTACCTGCCTCCGTCGATGAGAAAAACAGTTTTCGATCATTTTCATTCACCAGCTCACCCTGGAGCGAAGGCTACGCTGCGGACCATATCTGACAGATTCGTCTGGCCCCGTATGGCTTCCGACGTGAAACAGTGGTCCCGCACGTGCCAGCGTTGCCAGGCAACAAAAATAAGTCGTCATACAAAAGCACCATCATCAACCTTTACGGCCCCTGACGGTCGTTTTACTCATATTCACGCCGACCTTGTGGGTCCGCTTGACAGGACCAATGGATACGAATATATTCTGACTATCGTAGATCGCTTCACACGATGGCCTGTGGCCGTACCGCTATCGACGATAACAGCAGAAGCGGTGGTCAACGCTATCTTTCAGAATTGGATTTCAATATTTGGATTCCCTGCGGTTATTACTACCGACAGAGGCCCTCAATTCCAGTCAACTTTATTCGCTGAATTCGTCAACTTGCTTGGAATTAAACACATTTCTACTACGGCATATCATCCCTGCAGTAACGAATTAGTAGAACGTTTTCATCGACAGCTCAAGTACGCATTAACAGCGTCTACCAGTGCTCGTACCTGGGTAGATAAGCTACCATTTGTGATGCTTGCGCTAAGAAACACAGTCAAACTAGATCTGAAGTGTACTAGTGCGGAGTTGGTGTTCGGGAAACCAACAACCCTTCCAGGACAAATCTTTCACAATGTTACGGATTCTACCCCTACCAGTTATTTCGTGCCCGATCTAAAGAAAAAAATGACTGAGATAATTTATACGCCCACGCGGGCTTACAAGAAACCGTATTATGTGCCAATAGACTTAAATTACTCAGAATATGTTTTCCTGCGTCGTGACGCAGTTCGGAAACCTCTAACACCGAACTATACTGGACCACATCTAGTAATCTCCAGAACACCTAAGTATTTCGTAATAGACATTGCTGGTAAACAAAATACTGTCAGCATCGACAGACTCAAACCAGCATACGTACAGTGTGATGACGTCATTCCAACACCGCTAAACCAAACAGTACCAGAACAATCAAACACATAAACATCTACTGCGCAATCAAACACACAAACGACTACAAAAACATGTCTCCATCAACCCAGTCTACCCGCACGAAGTCAGGCAGACATGTTCATTGGCCAGCAAGATTTCGCACATACATTACATATTAATGCCCATTGGCATGTTTTTCCAATAATACCACCCCAGATCATTATGCCTCCACCGCCTTGTTGGCGTCTCAAACGCTGATGGCGATTCTGTCCGTTCATTACCCAGCCTTTGCACCATCTATCTGGCCCATCAAGTGTTGCTCGAGTTTCGTCTGTGGACAAAACTTTAGAGAAGTCAATCTTCATATTGTCCTCGGCCCATTTCAATCGATTTTGAATGTGATTTCTCGTCAACGGAGGCTTCGATACAGGTTTGACTGTTGTTGCTATTTCCCTCAGATACCGACACCGAGTATCGAGTACTTTTAGACACAGTAGGATCCCCAATGTGACTGAAAAGCTCTTGACTGGTAAGTCCAGGGTCCTTCGTCGCCTCTCGTTTAAGTCGTGACATGAGACGACGTGAAATAACCCTCGGCTTGCCTTTATCTGCCCTTTTGCGTACTTGTGTAGGGTCGGCGGTGAACTTTTTTTTTTTGATGACCCCTCCCTATCATTTTAGAAATTTTTAGGGTAGATTTACCTTTTGAGAGTTCTGAGGTGATAGTTTTCTTTTCAGCATCACTTAAACTGCTTTTACGGCCCATCTTTTTGCTAAATGCTTACATTTTTATAATAATTTGACACGCTCAAATCACCGTGCTGATAACAAATATGGTGCCATTTTGTTTACATTGCGCCGATCAGTACGAAAATTTCAGTGACTGCGTAGGTCAGTGTTGCCAACATTGTGTGAAAATTGTGTGTGAATTGATTGGAAGGTTTTTGAAATATTAGAAAAAAGTTATCTCGATAATAATTTGGCACGCAGTGTAGTTTGAGATTTTTGAATGACGAAGAAGTTCTTTGAAGATATTGAACGGGAAAGATTTGTCGTCTCGATTCGCGACACCTGAGTAGTAGTCGTCACATTTTTAAGCTTGAGTGAGGGGTCGAAAAATGGTCTGCTGCTGATCTGCCCAGGTCTGCATCTGCGTGTCACACGTGCTTTGGGTTCTTTTTAAGAGGTCATGATCACGTGGGTGGAAATAAAATCTTTCTTCAGATGTGTCGGGATTGAAAACAATAACTATCTGACTTAATTTTTTTTTTAATAAAAACACACGGTGATATCTTGACATTCGGCCGAACGATTGTCACCATAATGTAATTTGCAAGATTTTTCTTGGGAATGTGTCTCTGGGTTGAGGGCGAGAAGGCCATTTGTTTATTCAACTTTCAGACCGGGAAAAAGAAATCAACACTGGTGTCAATTCACTTATGAGGTGATAGCATTTTGAACAATATTTTTGGGGGGAAATTAGTCTTCATTCAATGATGGAGGTGCGACGCGCAGAAGAGCGATCAAGGAAGGGGGAGGTGCTGTCCGCACCCACTGAAGGGTAGCAGACACAGACAAGACACCAAGGAGAGTGAAGGAGCTGCCCACTGAGGGGCATTAGTGAGAGATGCTAAGGCGGTGGGAAGAAGGAGCTGTGGGCGGAATAATGCCTACAGCTGTTACTCGAGAAAATGTTGGGGAGACTTCCAAATTGAGAAATAATTTCTCAGGACCAAAAACAATGAAGATGACAGGTGGAAGAAATACCAATTCCCCAAGAGCATCATGGGGAATTGGTATTTCTTCCACCAATTGCACCAATTCCCCAAGAGCATCATGGGGAATTGGTATTTCTTCCACGAATTGCACCAGCTTTTAGCAGATATCAATAAATGCAAATGCACGAAGCGAATTCAGGGAGACAAAGACAGAAGAGAGAGAGAGAGAGAGAGATCGCCCCAAGATTCCGTTCCAGTTGCTGAGCGCGAGACAACTCACGTGACTATCTACCACCCCGAATCCCCGACATCAGCCTTGAGCCAAACTTATCAAATCAGCTAAACAAACTTCTCTAACTCTGCAAGTTACCAGCTTAACCAAGCTTAACCTAACTCTTACCAGCTTAACCAAGTATTGCATCTGATTTAGGAACGGGTTTGGTCGACAAACGCTTGTATACTAACACCTAGACTCTAACAACTATCAATAAAACATTGTACACCGTACTCGATATAAAAATAGTAAATATTTTTATATTATTTCGAGTGCTGTTTTTCTCCTACTTTACTATGCGAATTCGGTCTGCTTGGGTCACCCCACACGAAGATATATGCAACAATCTTCGCCTCCTTATGATTAACCAATCACAACGAGGGATAGGGCAAGTCAGGATCGAAGAGATCACGCCATAGATCAGCCGTAGTACTAGACGTCTTGGACGACCAGGGATGGTATAGAATTACAGTTGGTTCCCGTGAACCATAAATCTGACTCTGAAGCCGTTACAAGTACATTATTTCTCGCATAAGTTCAATTTTCACTTTTCTTTTAGAAACAATAAAGAATTTGCTTAACATTGTAAGTATTCAAGTTCAAAGGATGAGGAAAGAATACCTATCTCGAACATCGCTGGTTTTCTGGCTCTTTAAACAAATATTGTGTTTTTTGAAATAGAATTTAATTTTGAGAACCGCTGCTGCAGTGCTTTAAAAGTTCACGTTCTAGCCTTTCTTCTAATCCTTACCTCAACCTTTTTCCCCTACTTTCAAATCCGGCTCCCAAAGTTTTGATTCTTATCAGAGATAAGAATATATTTTCTGACAAACAAGAGAGCTGGAAAATATAAAAAGGAATTTGACCATCATTATCCTGTCCATGGTGCCATAAACTCTGGGGGTAACGCTCACAGGTTGTTGGACCCTTGCTTTCAAAAAGTAGCTCCCAAAACTTTGATTCTTAACAGAGATAAGAATATATTTT
The DNA here is from genome assembly GCA_903632075.3 of Acanthosepion pharaonis. Lineage (NCBI taxonomy): Eukaryota > Metazoa > Mollusca > Cephalopoda > Sepiida > Sepiidae > Acanthosepion > Acanthosepion pharaonis. Next base: position 83,207 of record CAHIKZ030002830.1, read on the forward strand.
CTAACAAATGAAATGGCCAGGAATTTTGTATAGCAATTTTGGTGGGAAAAGTCCCTGAGCCTCCTAATCTCCATAAATATGGATAATTTGCGCCTGTTTGGCAGTGAGTATTCAACAACCGTCCGTGATAATATCAGGTCGGCGGCCGAATACCAATCATCTTCGGAGTTAGCTTCAAGAAAGATCTACCTGCTGTATTGTAAAGACAGAACGTCAGCCCACTACTAAAAACCAATTGAGATCTGCCTCCTTGCGACTAGAAGATTTCTGTCGCCTGCCTACGAACTCATCCAACTACAAAATTCGTATCTTTCGACAGTTTCCTCCTATACAAGAACTCTGAAGAAATCTGGGAGGGTTTTAACCCTTCAACAATGCACTCGCTTAAAGGACTTTTCAGGCGCTCAGAGAAATATTTTGAGCAAGCCTTTTTTATGAACATTTTTTCTTCCTTTAAAGTTAACGGAATTTTCTTCACTTGTAATTATATATCCTTTTACCCTTTTTTGTGCATGTAAATAAACATTTTCTTCTTTTATTGTTACATACCAAGCAGGTGTTTGAGTCTTTATTCTTCTGCCTAAAAAGAGAGAATTGTCCGCTCTAATCTTTCAAGCAGTTGTGGCTTTTTTTTTTTTTTTCAATTTTGTTGCATTTTTAACCTCAACCCTTTCATTTGGGAAAGCTGGGACAAATTTCCTACATTTTGTTCAAAATATTTGTGTGCTTCTAAGAACAAAATATTTGTTTGTTTCGGAAGACCCTAGTGCTTGGTGTGTGTATTAAGTGGAGTAATTTGTTTGTGATATACTTTGTTGTTTTTCTTTAAGTGTTGTTTTGGTGGTTCTCTTTCCTTTCAGGATTTTTTTTTTCAGAGTTTTGGGAATCTTGTAGTTAATATTAAACAGTATACACCTTTCGAAATGCCCATGCAAAAATTTACCATACTGGGCATGATGCTAAACTGTACCAGTGACCTGTTATGACTTTTAACTACTCTGGTAGTAACATAAACATAGATTTGCTAGGCATCATTGTGGGGATTTGTACGCTCCAGAATCATAGAATTCCAGGCTGGTATTGTTTCGTCGTTTTAGACCCACAAAGTCATAGAACTTTGGTCTCTGAATATGTTATAAATTGTAAACTTACATTCAATGTATCTATTCCTTTCTCTGGCAGGATAGGCTAGATTACTTAAATTCCCCTAAAGTTCTCTTTAATAAAAATTTGGAAAATGTACTTGCTCGTTAAAAGCAAGTTTAAAAATTTTGATTAACTTTTCTCACAATAGACATTCACAGACATGAAATAAAAATCTCAAGGTTTTGAAAATTCTTCTTCCTCTTATTTAGTAGAGTCTATACATCTATATATACATCTGAGATGGTTGAATCCTTTTTGTTTTGACACATTTTTCCTTTTATTGTTAGTCAGTGGCTCCAGACAGGATAAAAAAAATATTAAACTCCTTTGGAGTGTGGATATTTTTTATCCCTGTTGATACAAAATTTGAAAAGGTAGCCATTTAATTAAACAAAACCTTTTTGCAAATTTTAATTTGGTGGATTTTTAACATCAGATTCCAGTCTCCATTTGGCAAATAATTTCTTATTCACATTTATTCCTTTTTATATAAATCAACTGGTTTTGTTTTAACATGTTTTTTTTTATTTTTCTAAAGAAAACTATATTAGTAACTTTTTCATAATATAACATTTATTTTTATTTTTCAATAATTTTTATATTCTAATTTTCTTAATGTTTACAAAGTTTTAACATTTTCTTTTTTATTATATAAATAATCTTTATAGAACTGTGAATACCCATACTCTGACCAGAAGAAGGTTTTATGTAGTAATGAAGAGAGCCAGTGGACAGTTGAATAGTGTAAGCAGGGTTCACGAGAGAAGCTCAATTTCATTTAATCCTAGGAATAATTTGAGTCACTCTTATTCTAAGGGAGTGAAGTTCAGCCATGCTGAGTTAAGAATGCAAAATGGTGAATTTGCTTGTTGCAAAAAGGTACAATAAGTACAGAAAAGTGGACCATAGAGGTTGCAGAGTAAAAACTGGAAACTGATGCCAGTATTAATTTCTTGACCATGTATTCATCAATGAATTGTTAATTTCAGTTTAACTTGTTAAGTAGGTACCTGCTACTTACGCTTTTCTACACTCTCATCATTTGTTTAAAACCAAAGTGTATTTCATTGTTTACACAGTTGTTTAGTAGACAGCAACATAACAATGGTAGGTTAAGAACACAGAAATTCACTCAAAAATTTGATTTTTATTATTTGTATATTAACTTTATAATTAATGACTCTTGTAAATAAAATTAACTCTTAATTTAATTTGCTTTCCAAATTAAAACACCTATTCCTTCAATGAAATTAAAATCATATCATTTTCCCTCCTATGATTAAATTATTATTTTGACATTATGCTTACATTGACTCAAGAATAAGCTGATATCTATAACAAGTCTGGCAGCAATACAACTGGTGTCCATGACTGGGGGTGGACATGTAGAGACAAATTACTACTAAATTACAGAGAACATTTTTAGCAAGAAACTTATTAGTCATGCTCAGTAATTAGTTAATTAGCAACTATGCATATTATTAGGAAGCACCTTACAACTATAACAATTTTTGAGTTCTTGCCATAAATGCAAATGTACAAAGAAAGAACAAAACTAACCTCTACTAACTAAATGCACAAAAATCACTTTATATTCCACAAATTAGGAACATTTTAGGTGATGTTGCAGAAATAATGAGACAGTTTGTTTATATGAATTGATTAAAAGCATACAAAATATAATTGTATAATACAATCAGAAAGCAAGTTCAACATTTTACAAAATCATGTATTAATAAAGTCTGAAAATACTTAAAAAAAAGAAATAATGAATCTCATGAAAGCAATAATTTTGATAAATTTTATTGTGATTTTTGTCACATATACAGGTGGCTACCTTTGTTTTACAGAAGATGAAAATACTTATTTCACTGTGATACAATATTACCAGAATACAGTTTAATTATAATTAAAATCAATTTACATTATCAGGAATACAAATTTAACAGGATAATTTGGTCAATTAACTAATTCATTATATGTAAGTAGGTACCTCCAAAGAAAAGTGATACCTAAGGTTTAAAATACATTTTAAAAATGAAAAAAAAAAACTTTCTTGAAGGTTTTATTTTAGTTTTAATTTCAAGCCAATTTAAATTTAATATTTCCAATAAGTAAATACTTTGCTGTATTTCAAACTGAATTTAAATTGATTGGAAAGAGATTTTTTTGTTAGTACTAAAAATGTTAAAATCATCCATATTCACAAATCTGTCAATACAATGTCTGTCTATATTTTTAGATGAGGTATTGTAACTATTTACACTATTTACATTGTTTGGACTGTTGTCCTCATCTTTATTATCATATTTGCAACAATACAGCTGCTGTATCCTCCGTCCTTCTGCAAAGGATTGGAATTTTGAACTGAATCCTTTATTACATCCACTGGGGTAAATTGTTCTAGTTCCACATGCCATGCCTTTTCTGGATATATCAGTTTTCCTTTTAGTAACTCAACTCTCCAAGTTTTAAAAGTATATAAATTAAAATTTAAAAAAAATGAAAATAATTCTTGTAAAAATCATTATACATTGAAAAAAATATATTTGATAATATAATCCAATGCTTTCATTTCATATTGAAGTGATGCATTTCAGAAACTAATATCAAGATTTTTGTCAAAGAATTCTTAACAGGACAAGAGATTCTGTCTAGTAATCGTTTATTCAATTAAGAATACTACTACTCATCTGACTTGACAGCGGAAGTATAAAGCTTTTATAGCTTGGATTATCTAAGCAAAGGAGATAATCCATATTGAAAACAACATTCTCCCCCCACCAAATTTCTCACTGATAGGGAAGAAAGTCCCTTAAATGTCCAGGCTCCCTACGAGTTCGCAGTGGCCGCCTCGGCAGTCCATGATTCGTGGTCGGAGTACTCGAACAGGGAGGCTCTTCAGTGCGAGCCTGTCTGTGGGCTCTAAAATACCTTGCTCCGAAATGTTTCCTTCTCAGAGGAGCAGGCCGTTCCGCGTCAGAGTCAGTCTCTGGATGAACACGTTTATTCGGTGCTAGCCCTTCATCTGTCAGGGTTTCAGGTGTTGGCCCATCCGAAGTGTCTGACGGGGCCTCAACGGAGACAGTGTCGTCAGACGGCGTGTCAGGAACAATTTCAGTGCCATGATCTTCCGGAGGGGCTTCAGTGTCAGGGGTAGTTGGTCTGTCCTCAGGGGCTATCCACGGTCCGGGTACGTCTCCGGCCGGTGCTAGGTCCCTGAGAGACACATTAGACTCTCTACCATCTGCATGTCGTACTAGCGCGTACTGAGGGTTCGCCTCTATAAGCTCTACCTCGTCCACCAAGGGATCGTTCTTGGTGTAACGTGCATGTCGTCTCAGAAACACAGTACCGGGTCGAGAGAGCCAAGATGGAAGCGAAGCTCCTGCCGAACTCCGTCGCTGAAAAGGTAGAAACCTTTCGTGTGGGGTGGCATTCGTGGCGGTACACAATAGGGAACGAATGGCGTATAATGCGACAGGAAGGAGATTTTCCCAATTATCAATTGAACATCCGTTATTTGAGGCAGCCAATTGAACGGTCTTCCAAATAATGCCGTTATATCTTTCGCATTGGCCGTTACCCTTAGGGTTGTAGGGAGTTGTCCGGCTTATAGCTACTCCTCGTTCCTGTAGAAATTGCCGAAGCTGCTCTGACATGAAAGAAGCCCCTCGGTCCGAATGTATATAGGCAGGGGCTCCAAAGATGGCGAACAGTGAGCAGAGGCATTGTATAATTGCAGCAGCCGATATGTCTGAACAAGGGAAGGCAAAAGGAAACCGTGAATATTCGTCGATAACCGTTAATATATATCTGTTCCTTGTTTTACTTGGTAGCGGTCCTTTAAAATCAAGATTGAGTCTTTCAAACGGTTGTGTTGCAATATTTATTTGCATTTAAAATACAAAATGTGGCACAAGGCCGAAAAAGGGGGATGGGGAATGACGGTCTTCATCTGTCTTAAATCTAAACTTAGCTAGTCGCAGACACTGACCCAAACATGCCAACAATAATCCAATCACCAAAACAACACATTCACTCCTACCTTTCTTACTACGTCCACCATAATACCTCAGTTTCTCTATGAAGTCCTAACTAGTCCCCTTATTTACAGATATTGTTCATGGGGGGAGGGTCATAAAATAACAACTTTTAAAATCCCCAAATGAATATTTACAAAGTGAATTAATTATTTACAATAAACTAAACAAAATTAAGTTAGTAATAAAACCCCCACAAACTATGAATGTGGCAGAAATATCAGTTAACCGGACGAAATCGATGCGGGACTAAGAAAATAAGAAAACATTCAAACCATCAAGCATTCACACAAACACTCACTCATTCATACACAACAACAAATACGAAAACACACACACGAAACGAAAGGCGCCCCGCATCCACCAGAAAACTGACATCACTAACCACCTAACGAGGGAGGGGATGGGGAATTAAACAAAAGAAAAAAAATAGGGACAGAAATAAAAGGGACCAATGAGCTTACATACCCTAGCTAAGTTAACCGGGGAAAAAAAAGGGAAACTAAAAATTCAAAAACGAAAACCTAGTCTAGCCTAATATCTGGGTGGGTTGCCTATGTTCAACCCTGTTAGGACAAAATTCTGTACCTAACCGACATCCAAATGCCACTCTAGGTCAGCCCCTTTCACTCTACACATTCGCGCAAGATTCACCCACCTTTTGCCGAATTCTGATGATGGGAGCCGCCGCCTTTCCGTCCTAATCTTGACTTTAAGCTGATGCTTAAAGTACAAGATCAGTTGGGAAGAGGTGAACTTCTCGCCTTCATAGAATCCCTTCTGTCGCGTCGTCCAAATCACGACTCGCATAACCCCTAGTAAGCAACAGAACACATAGTGTTCAGCCTTCGTCAATTGCGATACCACATTGCTACAAACAGAACTGGCTTCCAGGACAAAAAACTTTCCCTGCAGCATGCGAACCATGAGGCCTTCAACAAACTTGCACAACGGCACTACCGTCTTGCACTGAAAAAAAGGCGTGACCAATGGTCTCGACATTCCCAGTACAGCGACGACAGTTTGGATATTTCTCCAAGCCTGCTGAACAAAGTTTTTACCGACCCAGAGGGCCCCACGAATCATCAGCCAGGTGAGTGATGCCTCATCGTTATTGAGACATTTCAACCCAGGCGCCCAAGGCCATATCGAGCGAGCCTCCTGCTTCGTAAGACCGAGCTCGTCGATCAGACCATCTTGAACGGACCCCTAACTAACAAACGATATAATGCCTTACGAGACAACGCTTGGGCGTCGGAGAGGCCATCCGACGTCCGCAAGAGAGGAGCTTCAAAGCACGACGACATTCGCGGTAGAAGGAGCACTCGACACGAGGTGTACGGCCGGCCTCCTCCTCGCACGAGTGCACACTTCTCAGGGATGGGAAATGTTTTCGGACATCTTCTTTCCAAAAGGTGCCCACCTCATCCAAACCACGACACATTCGGTCTAGAAAGGTAATGCGAAGCATATATTGACGAATCTCAATGCTAGGCATACCCAGACCGCCCTCAGAGGGATGAAGGCAACAGATCTCGCGAGATACCATATGGGACTTGCCTCTCCACAAGAAAGAGAACAAGGCCTTGACTAATGACATTAGTCGGGCATACGGGAGTGGAAGCACAGAGAGTCGGTAGAGGAGGATCGGATAGATGTGTGAAACACAAACTTCCGCCCTTCCCTTCAGGGAAAGTCTCCTCCGAGACCACAGATTACCCGCGGCCTCGGCCCGCCCTTGTACCTCCGACCAATTCATTTCCAACTGGAGATCAGGACCGAACCAGACGCCGAGTATCTTGATCGGCCCATCCGTCCAGAGGAAAGGTCCGGGAAGAGAAACTCCCTTCCACGCACCCAACCGCAAGCCCACAGACTTATCGCGGTTGATCTTGGCCCCTGTCACCATCTCATACCCACTGATCTGCTTGCTGACTTCGTTAATCTCGGCTCTGCTCGACACAAGAACCGAAACGTCGTCAGCATAGGCAGAATACCTGGCCGAGGTGGAAGCACCAGGCAGCGAAATTCCGCGTAGGACCGGATTCGCCTTTAACTTGCGAAGGAATGGCTCCAAGGCAAGAACGTAAAGCAGAGGCGATAGCGGACAACCTTGACGAATGGAGCGAGACAATACGAAAGGCTTCGATCTTACCCCATTCACTTCCACCAGCGCACCGGGGGTCGCATACAAGAGTCGGATCCAGGAGCGAAAGTCGGCTCCGAAACCGGCCGCCGAAAGGACAGCCTCCAGAAATCGATGGTCAACCCTATCGAAGGCCTTGGACTGATCTAAATTGATCAGCGCGGCTTCACTGTCGACTTGTTCTAAGATCAAGCGTACCATATGAAGGTTATCCTGAATAGTCCTGCCCTTCACAGCACAAGTCTGTTCAGGGCCAATCAGACTAGACAGGACAAGCTGCAAACGGTTGGCTAAGATCTTCGCCAAAATCTTTAAGTCAGTGTTTAACATCGTTAAAGGGCGAAAGTTCCCTAACCCATCCCCACCGTCCTTGACCTTACGCAGCAACTTGATGACACCCCTGGTGAAGCGTTGAGGTAAAGACCCCTGCCTCATCCAGTGGTTGTACATCAGTTCCAGCAAAGGAACAAAAACGTGCGACAACCTCAAGTAAACTTCGTAGGGAAGACCATCTAATCCCGGAGACTTATCCAGGCCAACCTGCTTCAGCGCTTCCCAGATTTCCGACTCTGTTATGGGACCCTCGCACCTAGCCACTTCAGCTGCCGAGAGGCAGGGAAAGTCAGCTAAATAGGCGTCGAACTGAGCAGAGCTCAGACCGGGCTCCCTGGTGAAAAGCTCCTGAAAGTAATCTCGAAAGACCTCACATATGCCCGCGTTTGTAGTCACGGTCCGCTTATCCGGTAATGTGACGCACGCTATATGTCGCCTGGCCGCGTTTCGATTTTCCTCTGCACGCAGTTCAGCGGCCATATTCGTTGCCTCAGAAGACATTCTTTTTAACCTAGCCCTAACTACCAGAGCTTGATCCTTCTTGATAAGCAAGGAGGCCAACTCTGCCTTAGCTAAGACTATGTCCCCACTAACACGGGATTTCACGGCCCGATCAACTTTATCTTCTAAAGCAGTTTGCGCCGCTAATCTATCTAGATTGAGTCGACGACTAAAATCGGCAGCAAACGTTCGAATCTTAGATTTTAAATTGCCCCACCAGGCATTTCCCACAACCGCTCCCGTCAATTCCCTTTGGATCGTTAGTAACAGCTGGTCCCGGAAACCCTGATCACTGAAAAGCGAACAGTTCAATTTCCAGTAACCAGCCAACCTAACCTTAGGCTTATCTAAGTTTACACGGACCCGGACAAGCCTATGATCCGTATAAACTATATAATGGAAACTTGGACACCCTAAGAGCCCTACATCGACTCTCCTAACTAAGACTCGGTCCAGGTAGCTCGCACGCGAGCCAGGAGCCGAGTTGCCACTAGTTGTCCAAGTCCATGCTACCTCCCGAGGGTGTTCATTCCGGAACTTATCGACGAGATCAAACCCATCGATAAAGTCCCGAAATGGTTTCACATCCGGTTTGTTAGTACCTTTTTGTGCCCTATACGATCTATATCGGGGTCAAGGACGGCATTCCAATCCCCCGCTAAAACTACCCGACGAGACGTCGTCAAGAACGGCGCGATCTGCCGAAACAAAGCAGGCCGCTCGGAATTGGTATTGGGCGCATAAACCCCAATGAGACGTAGAACCTTATCCTTTATGGTAACATCCAGCACGCAAAGCCTGCCCGCCGGATCCGCGAAGACAAGGGTACATGCAGCCTTCAAAGACCTGCTCACTAGCCAAGAGACACCCCTCGAACAACCATCAAAACATGCTGAATAAAGGGCGAACCCCTAGACAGTATGTCCTCACGATCATGAGAAGAAAACCGGGTCTCTTGTAAACAACATATATTCACCCCGAGGCGCTGAAGGTCACGAGAGAGCCTCGCCCTGCGAGACTCGGACCTCAGGCCCCGTGGCATTCAAACTAGCTAACCAAAGTGCCATTGTGAAACCGATTAGGGTTGCCCTTCAGGATAGAACATGGCTGGGGTGAGGACACCGACAGCCTGTCCCAAAGAACCAGACATCATCTCAGTATCGAGCGTGTCATCCTGGGACAAACCGCCGATGTCCGCAGGATAGGTTAGTTTAAGGGCTCTATATAGGGATGGGTGAACATAAATAGGGACCCTCCCTTTACATTTTTTGTTTCATCCAAATTTTCCTCCAGCAGGACGACAGCTGGGGGCACCACTTTCAAGGACGTTTTTGCCTCCTCTACCATGCCCCAGATCTCCCGCGTACCCGGGCCAGTTCTTATGACGGTTAGTTGGTTTCGGGCCTTGTGGAAATTTTCCGGCACCTCCACATCCACACCCTTGATGTGCCGGAAATTCCACAAGATTTTCAAGGGCTTCGGGTTCTTCGTTTGCCTGAAGACCCTTTCCGCCTGCTCCCGGGATACGCGGCAGACGTCTTCCCCTGTGAGATATGGTGGCTTGATTTTTTTCTTTTTTTTCTCCGTAGCAGTTTGGGAGTCTGGGCTCCTTACCCTTTTCTTTTGTGGAGACTGGATAGGTGTTGGAATGGGTGTGATGTTTGGAGTGGTGGAGGGTGTCATGCCCGAAGGCGTCTTGACAGGAGAGGGTTTTGCTGAGTGAAAAGTTTTAGATGGTGAATTTGACAAAGATTTTGGTGGATGAGGTTTCATGAAGGTTTTTTTCGATGAAGTAGGGGAAGACGGGGCAGAGAATAGAGGGGCCGGTGCCCCCAGCGATTTTTGGTTTTTCCCCCGCTTAGCCTCCAACTGTTCTTTTAATTTCTTTAAGTCAAGGATCTTTTTCCAACTCGGCTCGTTAGCTTTCTGGGTGTCGCTGGCGTTTTTTTTTCATAAGACGCCGAGGCGTCGCCCTCAGAGCTGACAGAGGGAATGGGGCTGTAGGTGACTTTGTTCCTGGTGTCATGTTGGGACTGAGGAACCGCTGTTTGGGTCTTCCCTTGCCCCTAACTACAAGGCGCCATTCCCCCTCATCCTTCTCCTTAACCACACTAGTGGCAGGCGTTGGTTTCGGGGGTAATGTGGGATTGGACCCAACCGAGGGATTTTGCCCATCGGTCCGCCTCGCAGCTAGGCCCATTACAGGCGCCGCGGATTTTTCCTTATCGGCCAAGGGGGGATTTTGGTCACCTACGACCGGAACTCCAGGGGCCTTCTTCCCTGGGCAGGAGAAGGAAAGGTGACCAGTCTCTCCACACCTCCAGCAAGTTGGTCGCCTACCAGTCACTATGACCGGCATTTTCCGGTCGCCTAACACCAAACAGTTGGGGACGGACTTGAAGGCCTCTTGATCGAGCATTATATCGAAAGTCCATCCCCCGTTCAAATTGTCAGAGAGAGCCCCTAAAATTTGGCCGTACTGCATAAAAAATGCAGCCAGGAGCTCTCCCGAAATTTGAGGAGGAACCTCAAAAACGGCCACCCTGGTCCGCCTGCGGCCTTCGTATTCGGTTCTTATAATCAAATCTTTTTGTAATTAATTCTTTTTGGCCATGGCCAGGCAATCTTCCGGTGTGGGCAGCAGAATGTCCCCATGAAGAAACCCGTACCCTTAATAATTCTTTGGGGTTTTATCCCCAGGGACAAAAGTGATTTGATCACAGTGTCTTTTGTGGAGCGACAAATCTTTCGGGTTTTCTTGTCGACCACAAAAACGGTCACCATTCTCTTTGAGAACATATCGAGTTCCTGTACAGTATCGACGAATCCATCTTTATTAACAAGATGGGCGTATCCTTTCGCCTTATCCAGGAAATCCACCATGTACAGAATACAACTAGGTGGGGACTTCCAGCAAGAGGGCAACTCCTCGGACGTCTTAACTTCTTTTGGTACCTCGTCAGTTTTAGAAATATCTCCTTTCTTGGAGATACTTGACTGAGCCGATTTTGGGCTAACGTCAGCCCGCTTTTTTCGCAGTTTTTTCAGGCGGGTCGGCGTTGGCAGCCTTCCCAAAAGGTCTTTTTTAACAACCGACCGACTTTTTCGTCGGCCATGTTGCTAGAGCGTGGAGACTACCACTAGCGGGAAATTTTCCACAAACACGGGGGAGGAGTTGGGGAAAAAAAAAAAAAAATAAAAAAGGCCTGGATAACCCAGGAAAAAAATTTTTAAAAATAAACTAAAAGTAAAATAAAATAAATGACAGAAAGAAAATAAATAGGTAAGACTTTTTTTTTAAAAAAAAAATAAAAATGGCGCCCGAAAAGCCGAAAAAATTAAAAAAAAGCAAAAAGGAAAAAAAAAAAAACTCCTCTCTTTTTTTTTTTTTCAAAAAATTCAAAAATGTACAAAGGAAAAAAAAAAATAAAAATAAAGGTTTTCGGCCGAAGCCGATAAAGAAAATAAATTAAAAGTAAAAACAAACTAGTCAAACCAAAAGGAAGAAAGCGACCGAAATCGCTAAAAAAAAAAAAAAAAAAAAAAAAACGAAAAAAACAAAGCTTTCTTTTTCTTTTTGTCTTAAACTGTTCTTAAATTTTAAAACTGAAAAGAAATTTTAAAACTGAAAAAAATAAAAAAAAATAAGAAAGCAGTCGTCCGGTAAGACTTTGTCAAACCGGACTAAAAAAAAAAAAGAAAAATGTGGGCCGAAGCCCAAAAACAAATTAAAAACAAACAAAAGAAATGGAAAAAATTAAAAGAATAAAAACTTAAATCAATAACTTATCAGAAAAAACTTGAAATTTCAGTAAAGTTCTTCCAAATAGGTAGACAGATCACAGGAACAAACAATCGCGGACCAGAAACTGGCTCGCCACACAGTAGTACTACAAAAAAATTCAAAAAATAACGTGCAACAATCAACACGGAAGTCAAGAAAAACAGTCCACAAAGGTCTCCAAACGGTTGTGTTGCTTTTATTAAAACGCCAGTTTTGGGTTTATAAAACCGAGGCTTTATTTCAGCACACGTTCGACAGGAATTTGTAATTCTTTTTACCTCCTCCACTGAGAAAGGCAAGTTTCTACACCTCACAGCATGAACCATTCGAGTAATGCCCGGGTGACAGAGATTGTTATGTAGCGTTCGGAGTTCGTCCCCGCTTGATGCCGTACAGCATGCTCTTGACAGTGTATCAGCTGTTAAGTTCTCCTTGCCAGGTCGGTAGCTGACGTCAAAGGAGAAACAAGATAGTTCAATTCTCCACCTCGCTATTTTTTCATTCTTTATTTTACTCGTAGTCTTAGAGTTGAACATAAAAGCAACTGATTTCTGGTCAGTAATAAGTTTAAAGTGGCGTCCGATCAGGTAGTGTCGCCATTTTCTTAATGCCTCGACTATGGCGTAGGCTTCCTTTTCAATTGCGGGGTGTCGTCGTTCAGCCTGTGAGAGGGTCCTTGAAAAGAAGGCTACAGGACGATCAGCTTGTTTCAAAGAAGCAGCAATAGCACAGTCTGACGCATCCGTTTCAACAACCAGAGGAATATTTTGGTCTATTGTTGTAATTGCAGATTTCGCAATATCCTTTTTCAGTCCCTCGAATGCCTCAACGGCTTGATGGGACAGAGGAAACGTCTCTACTTGTGTCAATGGATGTATCTTTTCTGAGAACGAAGCAATCCATTGAGAGTAATGAGCAAACATGCCCATAGCACGTCGAAGGAAGGCTGGTTGTGAGGGACAGGCATCTGGAGTAAAGGTTTCAATCGATCTGCGTCCGGTGCCATAAAACCTTTGCTTATGGTATACCCCAGTAGGTTTATTTTGTCCAGTCCAAACGAGCATTTGTCGTCGTTTAGGGTAAGGTTGTATTTATCGACGGCGGACATGAACCGTCTGAGATTTTCGTCGTGTTCCTTTCTATTATGGCCACATACTGTGACGTTGTCGATGTACGCAAATGTGCCTTCCAGTTTCTCATCCGTTATGATTTGGTCGACTATCCTTTGGAAGCTGGCTACCCCATTCGTAACGCCAAAAGGAATCCTGCGAAATTGATATAGTCGACCGTTCGCCTCGAAAGCAGTGTATGGCTTGTCTCTAGGTCTAATGGCGATCTGATGGTACGCGCTTTTCAAGTCCAGAGTGCTAAACATACGATATTTGGCTATTTCGCCTATCATTTCATCTATCCTGGGTAGTGGGAAGGCGTCCAAAAGAGTAAATCTATTTATGGTTTGGGAGTAATCTATAACCATTCTCTTTTTATGGTTGCTAGAAGTGGTTATAACTACCTGAGCCCTCCAGGGTGATTTGCTAGGCTCAATTATACCCTCCTCAAGTAGTCTTTTTTATCTCAGAGTCAATGAATTTTTTATTATTATAAGAAAAATGTTTGCTTCTCACTGCTATGGGTTTGCAGTTTTCAGTTAGGTTTTCGAAAAGTGACGGGTACTGGATTTTTGCTGTCGCCAATCCACAAATTTTCAATGCGGGCATTGAACCGCCAAACGGAATTTCAACCTGCGAGTGTTGCTGCAAAAAATCGTGTCCCAGTATTATTTCGCAACAAAGGTTTTTCATTACGGATAATTTAGTGGTTTTATAGGAGACGTCATTAAATAGTAAGTCCACCAAACAATAACCACTTACTTGCGCAGACAATGACGCGTTTGCCATTGTTACTCTGCTGGGGGAGGGGACAAAATACAATTTGTTGGTTTTCACCAAGCTTTCTTTGATAAAATTTCCTGAGCTCCCGGTATCGAGCAGGGCATTTGTAGACCTCCCGTTAATTTTCATTTACAATAGTTTTTGAAAGGCAGTCGGGGGGAGGCGGCTAAAGTTGCAGAAGTATTTTGACGAGTGGATTTGTATAGAGTTTTAGAAGACTTGCATACCTTTGAAAAATGACCAAGTTTTTCCACATTTATGACAACGAGTATCTCTGGCAGGGCATGAGACTCGTAGGTGTTTAGATAAGCCGCAAAAATAGCAAGTGTCTTTTTTAAAGCGGCAGTGACCGATTGTTCTTGAAGCTTCGTCGGACTATCGTCATGAGGGGGGACAGTAAGAACAGGTGGGTTTAACGCGGCGCCCACGGTGTCTGGCTGTAAATAAGAACTAGACTGCTGTATAGCACTTTCGAAGATATAGGCTTGCTCGTAAGCTGTTCTAAGTGTAAGGTCTTATTCTCAAGAAGACGTTGTCTTATCTGAGTATTGCGTAAGCCGTTAATGGCGTCAAAAGTAGCGTCCAAAATGTGTAGCTCTTGGGCCTCTAATGCCGTCATTGGGCAAAGTTGCAATCTTTGCTCAGTGTCCGAAGGCTCTTAAGGAAATGGTCAATGTCTCGCCTGATTCTTGTCGGCGAGTCGCAAGTAGGTGTCTAGAAAATATCTCATTTTGGGGCTTTATGTATGAATAGCGTTCAGTACATCGATTGCTTCTTCGTAGGTAACGCAATCCGAGATAATTTCGTTGACTGTGTGAGACAGGTAGTTGGTTCATAGCGCACGCTTATTGATGGGACGTCCCGGTCTTTCTGAATGTAGAACCTCGATGAAATTTGTAAATGTCTCCGCCAATGTTTCCAGCACTTGTCGGCTGAATCGCTTTCTGGATCTGTGGTAAATTCATTCCGGTCGAACATAAATTTTGTTCCATTCTTAATTGAATAAATTGTATTTGTTGTGTTTATAAAAAATATTTATTGTTGAACAAAGTTGAGAACTTTTGTCAACATAGAATGAAGAAGAAGAACCAAGGAAAGATCCAGCAAAAACAGAAGGCTCCAAATGTTCCTGAAGAGGAAAGAGTTGGAGAAAGTTGTTAAAATGTTTACTATAGACCAAGGGAAAGATCCAGAAAATACAAGTACCATGTGTGAAGGCTTGTGGGTTCTTAACCTACTTGTTGCTTAGGATGAGAGGTAAGGTTTGTTTGATACTGTGGCAACAGTTGTTTAAAAGATGCTAGGTTGCCTGCCGTCGATGAGTTAATGGTAAGAGAACAGTTAAGTGTTGATAGAAAAATGAATTCTCTTATGTGCGATGATCTTTCGATGGAGATGGATGTAAGTACGTACAACTTGGACTTTTGCTGTCGCTGTAGATGACAAGTGGAGATTCTGAAAGAGTTTGTGACAAAAGCTTGTTGCTTTTCTTTTTTTGGAAGAGAATTTTAAGAAATCACACCGTATAAGCATTTGTGTTTTGGCTTCCATAAGGAGGATCAATTTACAATGAATTTTACATAACAGACGGGACGCCTATTAATTTTTTAAATTTAATAAAAAAACTTCTTTTCAAATATTAGTGACCTATAGTACTTATTAGTTATTTAATCTAAGAAAAACAATTTAAAAAAAGATTATTTCTGGTCTCAATAAGAGAACTATTGTACAAATCCACTGAAAAAATGTCATATATTTTTTGCCTATTTACAAAATGTAAATGCTGGTTGTGTTGAAAAGATTAATGTGGCTGCGTGTTGAAGAGCATTTAACATTTATACATTTTTAAATCAAGAAAAAACAACGGAAAACCTATTTTTGTTTCAACGATAAAATATATATTAAAATCAACAAATACAAAACAATTTTTGTAATGTGTGAATAATAAGGAGAAAAAATTAGTTTCCCTTTATCTGTTAGCTGAATAAGATAAAATGTAAGAAAGCAAGTTTTCTGAATAGAATGTTCAAAGTTCTGTATTGAAATAGAATGTTGTATTCAGAAGAACATACAGTAAATTCAGTTGTGTATTATTTGTATAACTAACAGCGTTGTTGGTAACTTGGCTTGTTCACAGAGAACTGATGGTGAATGATATTCAAGTTCTGTGTCTGTGTGCGCAGTGAGTAGAATGAATAGACTGTGAATTGCTGTGTTCTGCTGTCTATTTTTGGAATGAAACCTGGCTTTTATTATTACCAGTAGGCTCCGAGAACAAAGGCAGGAGAAATTTTGAAAGAACACAAAGAATATCTGATTGGATGAAAAATTAACCAATCGGTGATTTTATAACAAAAGCATGTTTGTGAATTAACGGTAGGAAAAATTCAGTGTGGTGAATGCGATCAGTAAATTGTCCTGTGATAATTAGTATTTATTATTTAACCAATCACAGTTGAGAAAAATGTAGGCGTGGCAAACATAGTAGCAGTCACTACAAAAGGACAGTAAAATTAAAATTCAGCATGCTTTAAATGAAAAAACAAAACAATAAATATTGCTGAGGAAGTGAAGGTAATACAAAATAATAATGGTGTCAAGAGAAAAACCGTCCATTTAATTTTAACACACCGTTCTATTGTGAACATGAAGGTTAAACTTTGCCAAATACTTAATGACAATTTTCTGTCAATTTCACATCAAAAAAGTGTTTGTGTTTTTTTTAACAGTAATGTTACAATAATGCAAATTCAAATAAAATAAAACTAAAATAAGCGAACCTTAAAAATCTCATTATTTGGAACATTTTTTGTTTTCACATTGAATAACTTTTCTTGCACTCCTAAAAACAAAGTTAATTTACTATAGGATATTGAATTGTCACTCATTTTTAGAACTATTTTTTAAATTGTATACGAAAAATTTAACCACTTGAACCGGTTTTTTAATTTTTTTATTTGACTCATCGTTTGGTCGTTTTACTTTTGCACTTTGTTTCTGAACATAAGCGAACTATCTGAATCTGTTTCATTTTGAAAGCGAATCTCAGAGAAAAATATTGACAACGATATTAAATGACGTCAACTGTAACAATTAATTTTGTTTACTTTTCAGATAATTATATTTTTATGTGTAAAGTTGTAATAATGTTAGTTACAAACTTAAAATCTATTAGTTGACCTTTTTAGTTTTTGTGTAAAATTATTTCCGTGTCAACTCGATTACCTCCCATGAAGCTACACGAGAGCAAGTGCGTGATGTTTTATCTTTTCTGTCTATTCCATGTTTAAACTTTATCGTGATTGCTGTCTTGATTCAGTGATTATTTCAATTTAGTATAATTTGTTCAGAAGGTATTAAAAAAATTTTTATTACCTATTTTTAGAAATCTTTAAATCTTAAGGGATAAAACTACGATAACAATGAAAAAAAAAATGGTTATTTTTTGCTGATTTAAACTATGTTTTATAAAAGTAAAAATGTAGAGTAAAAAACTAGATGACTGCTATGCTTGTTTGAATTTGTTTATAGTAAAATGTTCAGATAAAAGAGGTACGTAGTATCAAAATTTAGTGCCACTATTACTCAGTACAAACCACGATAATTCATTGTGAAGTACTTAAATCAACATGGCGGAGAAGCTACCATGGGGTTTGAAAACCGAAGGCTTAACTCCTGGATCTGCGAAGGTAAGAATATACGTATAAAATATATATATATATATATATATATATATATATATATATATATATCAAACGAATTATTCATGTATACTATTATTAACTGAAATACACAAGTTTGGAACTGCTTATTTTGTTAAAAAATTATTTTTGTCTCAACTCGTTTGCTTTGAGTCAGCCTAGTAGCTGCAAAGTTTTACCTAAGTAGTTTTTTTAGTCATTTGTCTTAAATGTTTCATACGTAGTTTGCTTTTCGAAGCTTTGTAAAATATTTATTCAGATTGTTTTAAATATTTCATGACATGTTAACGTCGCAACTTATGTAATTTTCTTTTTATCGAAAATAACTTGTCCCTGCAATGCAAATTCATGCTCGTTCGTAATTTTTATAAAGTTGAATTCGTTATACTTAAAAAATTGTAAACTATGTATTTTTAAAATGTTTTGGATATGGTAGGTATTTATTATTTAAATTTATAATGTTTGTAATTCATTTTTTTGTCGTCATGCCTTAACGTTTAAACTGATGCATTAATTACTCTTTTTGTACGCGATCATTCACTATTTTAATTTAAAATTCCAATATCGGTTTCTTTAGTGCATATTTCCTGTGATTTTTTGTTTTTCTTTTTGAGAATATTTTTAAGCCTAGAAAAGACTATTAAGGTACCAATTCCACCTATACTCAGTCGACATTTAGTGACTTCTTTTTAATTACCTTTTACTTTTAACTTCTAAACATGTAAAACTGGCGGTGGAGGAAATAAACTTAACATTTAAAAAATAAAATCAAAGAAATGTCTACACACGATGGAACAAAACATTTTAAAACAATTCTTGACTGAATATTCTGATTACTACACCCTTTTTTATATGCGGGATCCGGGGATACCCTCTTCACAACTACACGACAAATGCAGGTTATAGTTCCGGTTTGAGTTTTAACTTAATTTAAAATTTAAATGTATGCAAGGTCATCATAATTTTTTTTCCCAGTAAATCTCATTCGAATGGTACATTTCCCAAAGAAAATAAAGGAAGTTTGATATTTTTTTTTTTTTTTTTTCATTGAGTTAAAAATCAAAATTAAAAACAATATTCCGCCGTGTATTCGGACTAGCCATAAACGTCATCTTTGTTATCTTCACCACAACATTTCGGATGAGTACAATTAAGAATAATGACGCTGAAATTCAGATAAAGAAAATCAAAATATACTGATGTGACTAACGAAAGAGTCGACTAAGCTACATACACTGCAATTTCAGTCAACACTAAAGGTTTTTTGATTACTGATGGCTATTTAGATTTACGTTTTTTTCTGATATTATTTTACGGAGATAATTGCTCAGGAGTGGATAACTGCAATAATTTTTTTTCACTTGAGATTTTTATTTTTATGCACTTGAAAGTTCACGCAAGACTAAAATAAAAAAAAAATATATAAAATTCGAAGAAATCCTTGTTTTTGTACAATTCTGTGCGCTGATTTAAAATTGACATACATATGTTCATTAAAAACTGAAAGGCTAAGAAATGACGCTAAGGCTAAAAGTTATCAAGGAACTAAAATATTCTGACGCCCGGACATTGAAATGGTAAACCGTAAAAAAAACTAATTCATCTACATAATTTCTATATTTAATCACTAAAATGTTTCATTTCGATTTTTCCGCACTTTTGATGAAAAAGCGATATGTGAAAAAAATATGCCCCAAATTTAAAAGGGTTTATACTTTGTGCCATTCACAAAAGAAAAAATTGATGAAATTTCTTGTATAATAATTATTTGTTTTATTTATAATCAGAGATATTTGGGTTTGAAATGTTGTTTGCACTGTCTCAGACAATGTGACCTACATTTTTAGGCGAAAAACGCCTAGATTTTTTTTTTTTTTTACTTTTTCTAATTAGAGGAAAAACCCTAACAAAATAGATAACAAGTTTTAGGTACCTCCACGAAATCGCTAAAAAAAGAGCATAGCTTCATAAAAAAGACGCCAACCTTGTCGAAAACAAAATTTTATCGTCTAAATGCTTTGTTATTATTAAGAGGAAAGACCAAAGTTTTTTTTTAATTATTTTTAAAAAATTTTCCTTCTTTTTAGAACATTCTAAATTTTGATTTAAAAAAAAACAAAAACCTTTGTTTCTCTTTGTATCACCGGAACTAGTAACTAAAAATAACAGACAATTTTTAGCACGTGTTTTTTTTTTTTTTTTTTTTTGTGTGTGTGTGTGGGTATGACACACATTAATCTGGAAAATCTTGCAAAGGGAGATTTTCAGTTAAAAATGAAATGGAAAAAAAGTGGTCAATTTTGCTGACTCAAAAGATTTTTAACGAAAATTTCGGACGTGCTAGGAATAATAAAAAAAAAAAAAAATGTAAAAAAATACCCCAAAATATTTTTTGATCTTTCAATAACAAACATTTATGATAAAATTTTGTTTTCGTCAAGTTTGGCGTCTTTTTCATCATCTATGCTGCACTTTTTTTTTTTTTTTTTTTAGTGATCTCGTGGAAGTACCTATGATCATCCTTTTTTTTTTTTTTTTTTAAATTAACATCATTAATAAATGCTTAATGATAACTTTTTGCATCTCTTTTGTAACTTTTACCAACTCCTCACTATCTATAGCCTAAAATATTTTCTGTGCCCAAATAAATTAAACATGAGAGAAACAAAATAATATAACTTTCATATGTAGGGTTTATCTAATTCAATAGAATAAATTTTGCTGAAAGGAGTTGTGTGATAATTGTGTTTACTATTTGATAAGGTACAACACCAAAAACTATCTAAACTGTTAGGAAAACTTAAGTTATTTATGGACAATATTAGAACAATATATACTGAAATCAAACTGCCTGTATATGCATAGAAAATCAAATATTTACTCAATTCAAATAAAATAGAAAGGGGTGTAAGTCAAGGAAGAATATTCTTATCAGATTTATTTAATGTATATAGCAAGGTGATCTGAAGAGAACTAGAAGTCCTACCAGTACAATCTTAATAAGATATGTAGATGATACAATGTTGATAGCAGAAACTCCTAGACAAGGAAGTAAAAGAAAGCAGGAAGGATTAACCAATAATTGTAAGAATTGTCAGCAAGAGAAACATGCAAGCTACAAATTAGAGATGTCAAAATCAAACAAGTATAGAAATTTAAATATAAGTGTTTAAAAAGACAACAGGAAATGTAACACTGAAATCCAAAGTTGCATTGGAACAGTAAATAAAGCATTAAAAAACAGGAAAATTTCATTAGAAACAAAGACTACTGGACTGATAGGTAATATCAATCCTCCTATATGGCAGTGAATGCTGGACAAACTCCACCAGGATAAATAAGAATGTGGTTCTACAGAAGAATGTTGAGAATAACATGCATGGAGCATTTGAGCAATGAGGAAGTTTTAAAATGGAATTAAGACACTTATACTTTGAATCAGGAAGAGACCATTGAAACTTTTAGGACATAATGAGGAAAGAGAGCTTAGAAAATTTAACACTCACGGGACATATTGAAGGCAAGAGAAACATTTTTAAGTGGATGGCAGAACAGGCAGTTGGAATGATAGTAAAAAGACAAACATTGCTAAGGATGGGATGTTGTAGAGAGTCATGATCACCCACATCCTGAAGGGACACAGCAAAAAGAATATTTTTCAATGATAGTCTTGTGGTATTTGGTGTAGAATGTTGGTTTTTACATCCAAAATGAATGAATGAATACTGAGCGAATGTTGTTTTGGAAGGTTTATTTTCTTTTTATGAGGTTGTGTCCTCTTTGTGCGACAGTTTGTAGCTTTGTTGGAACAGAGAGAGAGTGATACCCCTCCTTCAGTTGTCCTAATTAGTTGTTTGGTGGTTAGGAGTGGACCAACCTGCCCTGCTATTTGGCAAAAAGGTAGAGAGAAGTGACCTTGAATCCCTTTTTTCCTGAGTTTATATCAAAACTGGTGTGTAGACAAAAGATCAAAGAACCAACACAAAGGACATTCCTACATTCCTTTTAGAAACAAAGTTAGCTGATTTACCTGTCATTAAGGAAGTTGGCATTAATGTTAATGAAATGTTAAGGAGATAAGTAGGTGAGACTTTTCAGGGGATTTAAGAAATATTTCTATTTTATTTATTTTATACAGTGACCTAAACCGAAAGTTTTTAGCGTAGGAAATGGGGGGAGAATCATTTAAAAAATAAAAAAATTCAAACTTCCATATCAAAAAACATAAGATATTCTTGAATTTTAGCATCTTTCACTATCCAAGCATTGTAATTTCGCTTTTAATGTGAAAATAAAACATTTTCTGGTCGAATATTGAAAATTATGTGGTTGATCATAATTGGATAATTGAATACATCCTTTGAGTATTTGGGTAACTTCTACCTTCTTAATTATTTTTTTTTAATTTAAAAGAAAAAAAGACAGGAAAAAAAATGTTGTCATCATTTAACTTAGGTACCTCCACGAGATCGCTAAAAAAAGAGCACAACATGAGGAAAAAGACCCCAAACTTGACGAAAACAAAATTTTATCGTTTACATGTTTATGTTATTACTAAGAGGAAAGAGCAAAGTATTTTGGGGGTATTTTTTTTATATTTTTGAATCGTTCCTAGCACGTCTGAAATTTTCGTTAAAAACCTTGTTTTTTTTTTTGAGTCAGCAAAATTGACCACTTTTTTTCCATTTTATAAAAAAACTGAAAATCTCCCTTTGAATTTCTTTTAAATATCAATTTATCATTAAGAAAATCAGAAATTATAATGTTTATTTAAAATATTTTGAACCAAGCTTAACTTAGCTTAGCTTCTGCGCCGAAAAGATGTAATTTGAAAATAAAACAAAGCAGGTCATAAACTTGTGTAACTCCCCAGATTATAGTGCAACCTATCTGCGATTCAACAGTAAATCATCAATTATTAAGCCATAAAATAGGGGTGTGACCTATCCGCAAGTAATATACAGTACTTCATACATGTATATAGCATAGTTGTATTTTATATTTTTGATGAAATGCTATATGAAGGCTAAATTTTTTTTATTTTTCATTGACAATTTGCAATGCAAATGTAATGATGTAGAAGGGTTATTTGCATGATCTGATACTTATATGCAATGTCTAAGAGGGTCTTAGACATTACAATATAAGTATCAGACCATGCAAATAACTCTTCTTCTCCATCATTATTTTTTCTAATTGGCCTGTGAGATCATAGTTAATTTGGTGCTGTCAACAAAATATTCATGTACGAAATTTATCATGTAATTTATTCTTGTTTGATCTTCTCCCCAAAGAAGTGGTGAAGTTGGTGTTTGCTATAAGAGTGTTTCAGCTGGAGTAACACAAATATACTATTTCAAAAGAGTGATAAAGCTATTCATATGGTGCCTATCTTACAGATCTGAAATCTTAACTAGATATATATGTCCAAATAAAATATTTGTTAATACCCAGTGTTAATTTTTTTTCTTTTATTTTTTTTTTTTTTTTTTTTTTTCAGTTTCTGTAAATAGTAATAATTTTTTCATTCATTTGTTTAAAAAACAAAGAAAATGTAAAGCTTGTTGAAGGTCTCATGAACTTATTTACAAAAAAAATTTTTATTCTTTCTGTTAAATTTTTTTTTTTTTTAAATAAATTGTACAAATGTCTGGTTGAAAAAGGTAATGGATATCATATTTTACATTTTAAACAAACTACAGTTAAGAAAAAAATAAAACTATGGTTTAAAAATCTTATCACAGAAATGAAGTTATTGATTTATGGAAAAAAATTTATCAAAATATGAAACCAGATAATTTAGTATATCAAATTTGCTCCACCTTTTTCAGTGTTTTTGCTGCTGTACCCTCCAACCTTCCTTGGGCATCTGTTATACTTTCCTCTGTATGCCTGCCTGTCTCATCCCATTCATGTTACACCCATTTGCATGTGCTTGAGGGCTCTTGAAATTGTCTTACTTTGACCCACATACTGAGCTCATTATGTTCCAGAGAACTCGACAAACATTTCCATTTTTTGAAGAGCTATTTTTGGGACCTCAGATTTACATTTTTTTTTTTCCTTTTTAGTTAGTAGCATCTATATGTGACAGAAATTTTCATCATTTGCCAATAATGACAATTTCTGTCATTTATAATTAATGCTGCCCATGCTTGGTTTGCTGATTGAATAATTTTAATACAGTGGTTTCATTCTATAGAAATTTGTAACAGTTATTGGTATAGATTGGAATTCTTGCTGATGTGAAAAGTCTAAATAACCAAGCTAGGTAATTTGGATTTTACTATCCTAGCAGAAGTACCTTAAGGCTCCCCCCCCCATGTTAGAGAAATGAAAAGCAATTACCTATTATAATTTGAATTAGCACCTGGAATTGTCTGTGTTTGTACTTTTTACTTGATAGGGTTTTAACTATTAAGATCAGTTAATATATGGCTCATTCAGACCTTGCTCTCATTTAATGCCAGAAATATGACTATTGAGATAGATCAGCTGACCTATGCAAAGTGGGATCTTGTCCTACATTCAGTAATGAAATGTTATTTTATACCTTAATTTTGCTTTGATTTTATATGTCAAAAATTCAGTATATGACCAGAGGATGACATCACCAAACCACTTCCCCCTGACCTTGCTGCTATACACATATATAAATTGTGTAATTTTAACTTAATGAATAGATTTGATTTCAACATATGTCAAATGTACAACTACCTTGCTATATTCACAACATATTGTAACAACAGCAATGCTTTGGACTGATCACTGGGAGTTGATACAATAATTTAAACAGGAAACTTTGGTCTCCAAAACCTAATCTTCACCTCTTTCACTCATTGATGAAATTATTCTTGAGCAATATCTTGAACAGAGTAGTGATGTTAACTCTGTTACATTGTAGTTTGCTTACAGTCTTCATCTCTAACCACTTTTCTGGCTGGTGTGCTAGTGTTAACTAACTTGTCTTTGTTTTGTTTTTTTGTTACTCACTCTAGCTGGTGGGAGTCATGCATAAGGAATCTGTTCCTTTCAAGTGTCAGATTAGAAATTGCATATGTGTATAGTAACAAGATGATGAGGGTTAGAGACAAGAAAGGTTTTGGTGACCTCGGCCTCCTGTCACATAGCCAGGATTGACTGAATGCCTAAGCTAATACTGTAGTGGGGAAATTGCATACCGTTTTTGAGGGTTTTTTTTTTTTTTTTTTTTTGTTTAAAAAAAAAGTTGTAGAAAAAAAATGAGAAATTATTTTACTTTCCTAATGGAGCTATCTTTAGCACATATTGAAATGTATAGAAATATTCATGTTTTAGGTATGCAAAAAATATTTGTGTATTTACCCCCAGGTAATGGTGAGGCAAACATGCACTCTGTAGCTCTTAAAATATGAAGCCTATTAAAGCAATTCTAAGCACATTTTTTATGCATTACCTCCAATATAATCTGTGCAATATATCAGGTATAAGGTATCACCCATGCATAGGAAACACATAAAAAATACTGAAAATGGAAAATATATTATAAAAAAAATAATGCTCCTTATTCTTCCTTAGCACATAACCACATTAATCATTTCAGAAGTCTTAAAGCAAAGTTTGCTTATAATAATGAGGGGCTTAGGCAAATATTTAACAGTAGAACTAACTTCAGTTTCCATAATGTCTTCAATATCTGGTTCCTTAAAGTAATATAATTTCCCTTCTTGAATTGGTGAAGTCACATCTGAAATACTTCACTAATGGGTATCCAATTTCTCTCTTTTCTACTGGTAGTACTTTTCTTAGAAAATGATACTATGAATTAGCTCTTTTGCCAGGAAACTGAACAAAAACTGTTGGGCTCTGTCAGGCTATATTGCACAAGAAACACCACTTATACTGCAGTTGCAGTATATGTGGTGGCTCTAATGGGTCATGTGATTTATAATTGTGATCTTTTGATCTTACATTTCTTTTTTCCTCCTCTTCTGATTCTTTCTCTGATCCTTCCTCCTCACAAACATCCAATGTTGTCTCATCACTTGAAAGAGCCTCTTCCTGGAATCAGAATTGTCTACTTCTGGTATTAGCCTCCTTTTGGCACCAGTTTTTGTGGTTTGCTTGTTAGAGGGACTGATGCAAATGTCCTTGAAGGAAATACTTTTGCCAGGAGATACATGTATGGCCCTTCCATGCTGATATGTCCCAGGTTTCCTGTTATATTTTTCCTGTATTTCTATGAGCAAAGGGCTTATTAGATGCATTGATGGGAGGGTGACATCTGTCTGTTAGTTTATTTTCTCCACTCTATGGTATACAGTCAAGGCAAAAAGTGTGAATGGGGAAAAACAAATTTTCGCCAATATCTGATCTAGTTTAAAGCCAGCTGGTTTAGCTTGGTTGTCATTTTTTCAGTGGTAAATTGGAGTGAGTGCTCCTTGTTTCATACGATCATACCCTGTTAAAACCCTGTTAATTCACAAGTGCAAACCCAAACAATTCTAGGTACTAATTAATTTTATTTTAATTAAATGCTTTTTGCAATTCTTTTAGCCTTATCGTTAATATGTCTGTAATTTATAATTTGTCTTCAATTAACTCAACTGGCACCTATCTGAGATGGAAATCTTTTTGTCAGTCTCCTTTGGGGATTTAATACCACAATTCATATTACAATAATTTCTTTACTTAACCAAGCACTTAATCTTGATTACACCATTTTTTAAGGGTTAAATTTTCAGTATGTTTATGTAGTTACAGATAATATTGCTATACCTTTCTATTGGTATATTAGGCATAATTATATTATATTTACTTAATATAACAATGCCACAAATATGGGACAGTGAAAATTGAATTATAGTAGTAATGGCATGCATGAATAGTTTTCTAACCACTACCTTGGAACAATGGTCTCATGATCCAACTGCATAGTAGTTGCCAATTGTTTTCTGTGGTGTTATAAAAAAAAAATGAAAAGCTGACAACATAAGTTTTTCATTTGAAAACTGGCTATGGTAGGTTTGGATGTCCAAGTGATGTAATGGATAAGAGCTGGAAATTGGAGAGCTGGATTCAAATTCCAGTTGAATTCATTGTATTCACTTACATGTAATGGTTTGACTCCACCTCTTCTACCCACTAGCTATGGGTTAATGAGTAAGACTTGTATCACTAAATTATTATTGCTAAAAAAAAATTATTGCAATGTAAAAATATTTTCTGGTTTTAAATAACCTGCAAAGGGTTGATAAGCAAATTAATCAATATTCATATCTATTGACTTGGATTATCCTTATCTAATCTATCTCAATTTCTACATGTCTATCTGCCTCTCTGTTTCATATCTTTATCAACCTCTCTAATCACATCTACTTGTCTCATATTTTCTGGCTTTGATTAACCTGCAAAGGTTTGATAAGCCATAGAAAGCAAATCAATCAAGTATCCATAAAACTGGAATTTATAATCTTGCAATAAAACAAATCAAGTTATAAAACATTTGAAGTAACAGTAGTTATCCCAAACTAAAATTTTATTTCCAATATACCTAAAAACTTTTAATACAGACATAAACAGCTTGAAAAAAATAAAACATAATAAATTAGGAACCGCCACAAAAAAGTTATACCTAAAGTTTAAAATGAACTTTTAAAAATGAAAACTTTCTATAACTTATAGACGTGAAATAAAAACTAATCATCACACGAGAAAGAATTCTATCTTAATAAATAGATAATATTAAATTTTGTTTACATATGAATTTTATCAAAATAGTGTTCAAAATAAACAAGATATCAACAGTTGAAATTGAAAGAAAATTCACTATTTTTACCTGTTTTTCACAGTGTAAATTAGAGCCGTTGGGGATATCTAGTAGCAGTTATTTTCAACATACATTATTTTTATTTAGATATCATTTAATTTTTGTAATATTTTAGTATAAATTTTTGTTGCCTTTCAACATAATTTTAGATAAATCCTTTTATTCACAAATAAATCAAACATATTTTGTCATTTTTTTTTTTTTTTGCCAACTTTGCTGTATCCTGGTTAAACTTTGTAGGAAAGGAGAAAATATATGGGGTGTTTTTTTTTGTTTTTTTTAAAAAAAAAAAAAAAAATGGATATTGAGATGTAAATATCTAGGTAACTACATAGTCTAGGCAAATGAAACTAAAAGGTTTATTGTTGAGCAAAATAATATTTATTCATCCAAAATTGATTTCTTGAATGATTTCACAAGTTTTCAATATGTACACAGCCTGAACACAGCACATTCAGTTGGTAGTCCAGCTCCTGTCAACCACACTGCAGCATGTTTGGCTCTTGTAGGAAGTGTGGGGACATAGACCAGTCCCTTCATATAACCCCAGAGAAAAAAATTGTCAAGTGAACATGATGGCCATCTCCATAGCACATTGTCTTCATCACTAACATACCTGTAGCAGATTTTCATTGAAATAAGCTCACACCGTGAGGTGAAGCCCGATCCTGTTAAAAAATGAAGTGTTGATATTCATTTACAATGAGCTTATCAATTTGTCAGTTTTGCAACATTTGCAGATAAATATCACCAGTCAGTCTCAAAGAAAAACTGTCCATGAAAGTTAATTTTGCAGATGTCACAGAACACATTCACTTTTGGTGAATTCCTCATACCTGAAAAGCAAAAAAAAAAAGAATGAAACATTAAGCATAGAATTTTGAGTTATTTCTACACATGCTATTAAAATCATTTGAACAAGAACTGGTCAAGTTATTAGATTATACAATGATATAAATTTTTCTGGAATACTTTGTATGAAGAAGTTTCAAGGCTGAATTAATCTTTAGCTTCAAAACCATGATGAATTCTAGGGTTATTGTCTGATGGATTTGCAGAAATAATGATAGATGTATGAAAGTCAGTTTGAAGTGAAAACATTTTCATGGATCTTTGTGTTAAATGTCTGTTTACATATGCCAATTCATCCAGCTGATGGGATTTTATTTATTTTCTTTTTAAGCATGCTATTTACTACTCTTGCTGAAGTCATTTCTGAATTATTTTTTCAATGAATTTGCAGGCAATATCAGAAAGCAAATTAAAAGCTTTTAACATTGGGACAATGAATATTGGCAAAAAAGGCCTCTCAAAGAAAGAACAAGAAGAATTAAAACGGAAAGTAAGTATTATTAATTTGTATAAGATTTAATCATATTGTATCCAGTTCAAGTTAATATTAAAATTCATTTATTTAAATTTGTACTATTAACAGTCAGTGGAATATTATTTTTAGTTTTACTTTCAGATTTAATTTCTTTAATAAATACTGAGTTAATTCAATTAAAAATAATTCACTGCAACATTTTGGTACTTTAAAATAAAATTAGATTTAGAAGTAGAGTAAATAAAAATGACATTTGAATAATAGAAAAAATGTTCTTTTGTTTTTGTTTTTTTTTTTTTATAGTTGGTTTTGTACAAAAGAACTTGGAAGAAGTTAATTAAATGCATAAGTTGTTTTCATTTATTGGTATTTGTTATAATTTTATAATTTCAGCTGTATTGCAACCTTAATTAAACAGCGACATAAAACTGCAAAAGTTGCTTGGGTTGCTTGAGCTGTCAGAAATTTTATTTGGGGAGTAATTGATGATAGTATACGGTTTGCAAAATTGTGTTATTAGAAGTGATGAAAATTGTAAAATATTCTTAACTTAATTTTAATTTTTATAAATAATAATGCTATATTTGTTTTTAATTTTAGCAGGATGAAGAAGCTACAGCTCAGGTTTATCAAGAATTTGTGGCTTCATTTGAAGACACATCAAAACATAACAAGACTTGGGTTAAAGGTGGAACTGTGAATCCAGAAAAAAAAGATGGTAACTTACAAAATGTTTACATGTAACTTTGTTGTCGACTTTGAAAAATTTACCATGTTATCTTGATAATGTACTAAATTTAATACGTTGAGAATATTAGGATGGTACTTTTGATTTTTTTTTTTTTTTTTTTTTAATGCCAATTAACAAAATAATCTATTGGTTAATTAACAATTTATCAAAATTTTTAATTTATTGTGTGCTAAAAATGTTGCCTCTTAAATTTATTTTCCATTTTTGTTTTGAAAAATTATTTTTTTATTAGTTTTACTGATTACCAACAGCAAGTATACTTGGAAATTATGCCATTTGTAAAATTTGAGTTTCTGCCATGTATAACAAAAAAAAATGTTGCCTCTTGTGTCAAATAGCAGGGTAGATTAGGCTTTCCAAAGAAGGAAAGGCAATTCACAGGAAAAAAAAAAAATCTGGAGAACCATAATCCCTACATTCTGAAGGCACTTGACATTTCATATAACCAAAATATATTTTCAGAAAAGATGTGTGTAGTACAATATATTGCCCAAAATATACTCTAATTTTCCAGATCTAATATGCTTTTAATAATATTTAACATTTTCTTTTTGAGATATTTTTTTTCAAGCATAATGCTTTTTTTTTTTTTTTTTTACATTTCACCCCAAGCAAGACAATGACAATAAAGCCACTAGAATGCAAGTCGGTACTGAGTGTTAGAGAATGAAAGAAACTACTATTAAGGAGAGAGGACAATAAAAGAATAAAAGGCAGAAGGTAACACTTGACATTGATCTTCAAAAATTTTAATGCAAAGTTAACTGGGAAGCCAGAAGAGTTCCACAATTGAGAAGTGCGAGAAAAGAAACTGTTAGTATAGAACTTAGGGTTTCATTTAGCCAATTCAACTGTGAATTTGAGATCATGTTGTGAATCTAATACTGTGCTTAAATTCATAAAATTTAGGTACCATAGGAGACTGTTCATAAGAATAATTACCATAAAAGTATAGAAAAGGGACAGGGAAGCTACGTTATGGCAGTGAAAAAGGGACTGAGGTTGAGATGCCATGCAAGTGTCAATAATATTGCAGATTCTTCTTTGGATTTGATCAAGAACTCTAAATATATGGCAGGAGCACCAAATCAGATGTAGCAGCAGTATTCAAACAAGGATGAATGGTAGACTTATAAATATGTAAGATAGATTCTGCTGAGAAAAATTGCCTAGTATGACATAGTGAACCAGCTTTCTTAGCTGCAGACTTAGCAATTGATTCCATGTACTCTTTCCACTTCATGTCAGCTGAAAACATTAGTCTGAGAAGGCGCAATTGGAGGTTAACATCCCCTATTCCAATGGAAGGCAAAAAGGGTTCTCTCATGATTAAGAGAAAGCAGTTTCATGTTGGTAGCGTTAAAAGTAACAAGCTGCTCTTTGCCTCATTTTACAGCAGATTGTAGGTTATTGTTGAGATCAGCTGCCATTTTGAACTGATCAGACTTACTATTAAGATGGGAGTAAATAGTTGTCATCAGCATAGGTACTGAGCTGAGAACTGATTGCATCAGGAAGGTTATTTATGAAGATTAGAAACAATGTAAGTTTAAGGATATAGCCCTGGGGAACACCTGCATTTATGCAAAAAGATCTAGAAGAGTGGCCATTCAAAACAACTTTCATTTTGCAATTTGATAAGAAACTGAATCAGTTCAAAAATTTGTCCAGAAATACCATGTAAAGAAGGCCAGTATGACAAACCCTGTCAAAGGCCTTAAAGATATCCAAAGCCTCACCCCAACTTCACCATTCTTATTAGCTTGATAGATTCTTTCAATAATAATTAACACATCGGCAGATGACCTAGAGAACCAAAAGACATATTGCTTATCTGAAACAAGACCATGGGATGTGAGATGTTTAACCAATCCAGAGTTAATTAGAGCCTCTAGTACTTTGCCAAAAAGAAGTAGAAGACTAATATGTCAATAATTAGAAGGATCAGATGGTTTAACTGTGTTTTTAAAACTGGAACTGCAGAAGATGATATCAAACAAGCAGGAAAGCAAGAATCAGCAAGTCATTTATTGTAAAGTTTAGAGAGAACGGGAGCCATTTCAAGAGCACATTTCTTTAGGATTATTGCAGGGATACTATCATGGATCGATTTTACATATATATTAAAGAAAAAATAATTTGGGATACCTACTATTAAAATTATAATTTTACAATTATTTTGAGCAGCTGCAAATATGTGTCTGGAATTGGAATTATCATGCTGGTAAACTCAGAAAAGGTGATTTCTGTGAGTTATAGCAGCTATGAACCTAAGAAGATTGTGATTTTATTTGGTATTTATGAGGCGATATAAAAGCATCAATGCCAGCTTTAATTCAAGAACAAATCCCTGTGGCACAATTCTCAATCAGAAGGTTAAGAATATCAGTTCAATGAATAAAGAAGATTTGTGAATAGGAAAGTTCCTTTCTAATGGTAGATATTCCAAAGTATTTTTTCTTCAATATATATGTATAAGCTTTTGATGTAAGCATATAGAGCATGACAAATCATAAAAAAATGGTGCCAGATTTATCTTGCTAGTTCAATTAGCAACTGCGTTATGACCATTCAAATTTTGTTGGATTTTCCATCTTGTGTGCGATTGGGCCAGAAGTCCATTTTAATAGTGTATATGTGATGATGCAGGTTTCAAACCAGTGAAAAATCATAAATGCAATGTCATAAAGTAATAAAAGAAAGATAATGCTAATGGAATTAATAATTATTAGGTAAGATCAGACTAAACAGGAGGGGAACATCACATTTTGTCTTAAAAACAGTGCAAAAATAATACAGGAATGCAACTTTGACCATATAAATTTCAGTTCTACAGTTAAGTCATTAAAACTTCTTAATATGTTTCATAGTGTGTTAGAGATTAAGCTAAATGTTTTTCATAGGAGCACATCAGTAAAACAACTCTTATTTCGCCATGTAAGTACAGGCAGAAGCAAAATTTGATAGGACAAAAAAGGGTAAAAAATATAACTTTTGGGGCTTGCTGTAAAAAAAGTATCTAGTGGAAGTACAAGCCTGAAACTTTACTCATTTTGAGATGAGGAATTCAAAAAAAAATTATTTGGTCTATAATATTAAAACTTTTTCTCAAATATATTTGAGTTTTTTGAAAATTTTGTAAATTTATACAATTTTTGACGTTCCCAAAAAGAACTGACAACATAAAAACTTTGGAACTTGTTATACAAAAGGAATCAGTGGTCAGTTTTTCAAACAAATGTTTATTGTAAAGCCTTAAAACTCAGTTTTTAAATTAAAAAAAAAACAACAAAATTGAAATGAGTAAAACTACATTTATTGGAACTGACAAAAAAACTTTCTGGGCAATTCGAACAGACAGGCAATTTCATACCTAATGGTGATTTGCAGTCAGAATTTCTTTATAGGCTTTTATAACCAATATTTCTGGGACATTCCAGATTCTACTATCACTTGAAACTGGCATTACATCTAAGTCCCATCTTAAGACAAAAGATGACTCAACCTGTGCAATGTCACCTACCAAAGGCCATTGGAAATAAGTTTCTACCCATAGTTTGGGCTAGAAACTTGATTATTGCACTTGTTGGAGATTTAATGTCAGTGACTTGGCCAATGTAGACACTAGAATCATAGTATATGGCAACCTATTGACCTTGTCTTTCGTATCTGAAGATCACTTGATATGGTTCTTCTTCTTCACAGCTACCAGAGTTAGGCTCTGGGTTTTCAAGTTCCTGTGATATAATTTCAATGGCAGTGAGTTCATTAGCTACAAAAATGCATCATGGGATAAATTTAAAAAGGCTCTTAAGTCTTCTCCTTTAGTGGCTAAAATTTTCTTGGCTGTGTTAAATGTTTCTTGAACTTGCTTCATCAATCTTAACTGTTCCAACCTTGTATTAAGATAGTTTGCAATAAATATAAGTGAATGTATCACAGAAACAGTACAGCAATTTAATATTTCTCATAGTAAAATTCATGTTCTCATGAGAGATTATATGGCAGCAGCAGTTGTATAAGCCCAATATGAGTCATTATCTTGTTTTCTACATATCTTGCAGTTGACCATGTGAAGAACATGCTCTCTGTTTGTAAACAAATAGTTGGGCACTTCAATCACTCACCTGCAGCTTTTGCAAAGCACTAGAAAAAACTTAATTTACCAGATCATGAATTTATTCAGGATGTTCAGACAAGATGGAACAGTCAGTATATAATGACCAGAATATTTGAGCAAAAAAGTGCTCTTATCTCATATTGCAATGATCATACAAAACCACATTGCTTACAATTCAACCAATAAAAGATTTTAGAGAATTTACTGAAAATACTTAATTCATTGATTGTACAAATTTATTAAGTAATAGAGAAGCAACTGCCTCTTGTATTATACCACACATTAAAGTCATTTATCACTTTTTTTAAAAGGGGAGAATACAAGGGACTGTATGATAGGTTAGATTCAACCCTTTCAGCATGGAAAGCTTCTTTTAATGCTAAATTTAGCAGCTACTTGGAAGACAAAAACCTTATTCTAGCAATATATCTTGATCCCAGGTTCAAGACTGGTTTCCTTGAAAATAACTACAGTGGCATGCTTAATGACAATTGCAGAATGGTTCACTTAAGATATCTATACAATAACTGAAGGAAAAAGTGATAAGTCTTTGATTTCAGTTTTACGAAGTACCTCACTGAATTACATAAAATAATAAAGCAAAAGGGGAGCCAATGTGTATGAGAATACAGGATAAAGCAGTTGGTGAATCAAGCAAAGAAATATATTTATTAAAACTTGAAATGGTAAAATATATTACCTTAAAAAAATATAAAAAGTGATAATGATTTTCAGTGGTGGAATTCAAATAAAGATAAATTTTCCATCATGGTACTTTTAGCCAGGAAATATCTATTAGTATTGTAGGTAACATTTACTTATCAAAAAGAAATCAACTAAAAGGTTTTTCATTTTTTCAGGAATTGTATCGGAATCGGTAAAAATATTGGTATCACTATCACTCACTTTTTCTCTTTCCTCTCTTCTTTCATGCCATGCTCAAATGTATGTATATACACATTTGTCTGCAAACTAATTACAGTATATTTATATATAAAAGTATGTGCCATTTACAGTTTTTTTTATTTTCCCTATAAAGAAAAGATTTTTCTTTTTGCTCTATAAACATTCATTTACTTGTAGAACCTAAACCTGAAAAAACAAAGATTTATAAGCCCACTTCAAAGTTGGCAGAACTGGCCTCAACTTTCCAATCTGTGAAAGAAATTAAGAAAGAAAAGAAAGAAGAGATTCCTATAGTTCCTGCTCCTCATGTATCAGTACCATTGCTGTCAACACCTGAACAGAATATGAAAATTCACCCTGACAATTCTAAACAGGAGAAAGAAAGTAAAAGTGTAAGTGTATTTTTAATTTCATTTCTCACCCACTAGTTATTTATTTTATTTTCTCAAATTTCATGTATACTATATTTTGGTAAATAAAAGGAAAATGGGCTTTTTGCATTTATTTTTATTCTTGAATCTGTTTAAAATTTTTTTTAACCTCATATCAAACTTTTTCTCAAATACATTTTTCAGAAAAATAATGATAGTCATTGGAAAAGAAATTTCAAGGTTTTCATTGAAAACATTTATCATTTAATGTTTACAAAAATTAGCAAAGTTACTTTTATTCATTTTTATAAA
Source organism: Acanthosepion pharaonis (assembly GCA_903632075.3). Classification (NCBI taxonomy): domain Eukaryota; kingdom Metazoa; phylum Mollusca; class Cephalopoda; order Sepiida; family Sepiidae; genus Acanthosepion; species Acanthosepion pharaonis. The sequence continues at coordinate 118,348 of CAHIKZ030002830.1, forward strand.
TTCTTCTTCTGCTCAATTATATACATATCTTGCTCTCTAGCTTATCAGAAGGAAAACTCCTATCATTAAAATACAGCAGGACATTGAAGATTAGTGTATTTGTAAATGAGATCACCTTTTCAATGATTCATGACAAATTAAGTATATATATATATATATATATATATATATATATATATATATATATATATATATATATATATAATTGATTTAAAATGTTGTTTTTTTTTCGCTACACAGTTCTAACCATGTTTCAAAAATGGAAGCTAAAAGCCCCAAATTTAATTTTGTAATTAAATTAAAGACATTAGTTCCATTTCATCCTCAAGTGAATTTTGGAGTAACTTAAAACAAAATTCATGTTTCCAAGGTTACAGATAAATCTATTTTGCTAGAGTAGGGGTGTCTGGGTGTTCAATATGTATATATTTTAATGTATCAGTTATTGCTACGTTTTGGTAGTGAGTAGGGATGTATTTTTCAATGAAATCTAACATCCGTTAAAAGCGTGTCATCTGAATTTTTTTTAAATTTTATTGTTAACAGCTAAAATTCTTACAGCATTTTTTTCCTTTTTTGAAACATGGTTAGAACTGTGTAGCGAAAAAAAAAACATATTTTAAATCAATTAATTTATATTAATGCTCTGTAAATTTACATTGAGCATTATTTTGTAAAAATAAAAATATCTATAAGAACACGGATTATATATCTTTCTGTTCTTTCTTTTTTTTATATATATATATATATATATATATATATATATATATATATTTTTAAAGTTATTTTTTTTTTTTTTTTATGGTTTTATAAAATGAACATATTCAATCTTTATAAAATTATTTTATAAATTGGTATTTGAATATTAATCTTAATGAAGCAAAAATATTGATTGATGTATATAAATTAAGATGCATAATGGAAAATTGTTCATGGTCACATATACCACATAAATAAGATGAAGTTATATTTCTTATGTTTTCCATTTTAAATTGTATGAAAAACATCTTTCATATTTATAAATATCACTTATTATTTAAAATAATTTAAATCTTTATATTTTTATCTTGTTTTAGCTTCAATGTATCAAGTGTAAGAGCTAATTTTGAAATATCAAAATTTCCAAGAAAGAACATTTTATATGAAAAATTATATGTTTATATCCCAACTCTCAGCAACCACCAGACATAACCCATACTTGTGCTTATCTTCAAATACAACACACCTGTCTGGGATTTGAATATCATACCAGAATAGGCTAAACTTTGGTGAAGTTAACTTGCGTTTTGTGAAATCATCTTTGTTGATTCCTTTCCTCTACCAGGATGTTGTCTAGCATTTCAGTTTGCTGTTTTGCCTGTTGGAAACTTGCTAGCCATGGATTTTTTTGTTGGTCTGAGCAAAAATTCAATTGACTGTTTCCTCAACATCAGGTGATTCAGCTAAAAAAGTGCTAAACATGCCAAAAGTTAAGAAAATGACACTGTTGAAAAATTATTAACAATTTGAGGTGAAATCTAAAATTATACAACACCTATGGGGCTGCTTCATCCCATTCCTTCCTTTTCTACCCTTGAGACTCTGAGAGACATCTGTTGGTTAGGTAATGCTAGTAACACTAATGCCTTATTACTTTTATGGTGGACTTTTTCTAATGTGTGATGTTTAAACAGAGCATGCCAGTTTTTGTTGCCCAATTGTCTTTCTCTGGCTGCAACTCGCCAACTCATTCACTTGTGTGCATGTGTACTCCATTTATATTGACTTCCATCCAGGAAATAGACAAGAATAATTAGTTCCCCAAGGACCTGTTAAATAAGCCAAATAGCCATCTAGGAAGTGCTTTTCTGTTTGGGCCTTGATTTTTAAGTTTCCAAAATTACATGGAAATCAAAGCAAAAATACCACAGATAGTTTTCTAAATAAACAAACTCTTGTGCAACTAAAAATCCTGTAGACTTTTGGCAAGCTCATTAGTCATGTAATGCCAACTTCTTGGGGTTATGGAGTTGGGCCAGGAATTGTCAGTTATGCTGAATCTTACTTAGTTTAATTTGGGTTCAAACCTTTTGAGGTCCTATTTATAAGTATTTTATGTGTTTAAATTAATATTTTTAAACCAAACTCTTTTTCATCATACTCCAATCTGAATAACCGCTCTCTCATGTTTTTATGATGATTTGGATGAGTATACTCATCTTGATGGATAACATGAAAGAAGTGAGTGTATTCCATTTCATACAGTTGTATAAAGGAATACAAGGATGAGACTTACACTAAAATTAAAAGTGAAGGAACAAGATGTTGTAATCTGGGAGATTGATTGAAATATGGTGTGGCTAAACAAGTATGGACAGAAAAGGGTTGTCATCACTCCCTAAGGAAAGAAGTCAATATAATAGGGAACAGCACTATAGAATAAAATGACTAAAAGAAACGATACACATATTAGGCACTGACAACCTCCTCAATGGACCAAGCATAGAAATAAATACTATCTTGGAGCCTCTGATTTGGAAAGAAAGTGTGCTCAAAGATTACACCACTGGATTGTTCCAGAGACATATGGTCTTGTGGAATAAAGCATTGGTTCAAACCTATCTGTTTTTCTAGCAATTGTGAATTCAATCCCAGGGTCTGGTAGTGCTGAAAAATCACACATTCTGATTCAATGGAGTAAACGGACAAATAATACAATATAAAAATCAGAATGGGAACTATTTATCCATCCCCATGAATTGTATGAGAAGTTCAGTTCAAAATTTTGAAAGAGTTACAATAATCAAAAAATGAGTATAAAAACCAAGATGAACATACTGGTCTGAAGATAAATGCATATAATAAAATTTTTTTGTATATTCTTTGAAAAATATTAGGTTCAATTATTAAATGTTTTCTCTTCAGAATTACTCTGCCAAGAAAAAGAAAGATGATAAAAAAAAGAGTAACCTTGAACTTTTCAAAGAAGAATTGAAACAGTAAGTATTTCTATAAGTTTTTCAATCTTTAATTTTTAAAATAATCTGTAAATTAATGAATTTTGAAAATTTAAAAATTAAGTATTGTATGTACAGCATTGTGTGGTAAATTATTTATACCAGGAAAAAAAATAATTAGGATTATTTATTTAGATTACTAAAAAGATGAATTTTTTTCCTTAAATAAAATTAATTGCAAATTTAATTAGAACTGTTTTCTATATTTGATGGCATGGCATACAGGCATATACCACCATTTCAGCAGAGTATATTCGGGGAAAAATATTTCCTTCATAATCAGTTTCCATTTTCTGTACAGTGGATGTTTTTGTATGCATTGATAACCACTTCCCTTACTTAAACAGGTAACACCAACCTTCTGATCTTGCAAAGCTCTTAATCTTTTGTTGTTCTGCTAATCTTCTGGCATCATCACCATCATTTTGAATTCCTCTAATTTATCTAATCAGAGAGAGGGCCAAACACTGTATTGTTGACATAAACTTTGATGACAAGTAGTGACTTCTTGACAACCCACCTGGAGAAGAGACTGTTTATGAAATCTTGTTTGGTGTCAATTTTCAAAATCTTGTCACATGTGGCCAGCTCTGTTACATCAGTAGCAGCATTTGTGTCCTTCTTGTATCTGACTTGGCCTATGAAGCAATATAGTTGTGATGTTTTACCGTGTCCGCAGCAGTCTTGTTTAGATTCCTGTTTCTCATGTAAAATTAACTGTTTTTGAATTGCTTGTGATAATCAATAAGGAGAAACAAATATTCAAGAAATTCATTAATAAAAAAATAACAAAAAAATTAGGACAATATATGTTTACAATTATTAGGAAAGATGTCCAAACTCTGTGGCTTACCAAAACACAAACCCAATGTACTATTATGACCAAGTTTGGGTAGCAGTTCTCAAAAATTAGCACATGCTCTGGCTAAAATTGGACACTATCAAACAAATGGAAGATGGCTTCACAACACTGTTAGTCTTTGTAAATTTTAAGAAAGTGGCTATTGTATATGTTGGTGAAGCGAAAGGAGTTTAATTTTAGGTATTGAAGGGTGTTTATGAGCATATTGTAATATTGTCCCAATAGTTTCCTTAATGGGAACATTATTAAGTGTTTTCTACATTTAATGATGCACATTTTATGTGTGGAAGATAACTGTTTACCTTAGACATGAACAGGTTAAGATTGTAGTGATTGGGGAAACATCTTCTTGAGAGTTGGTTCCACAAGGCAGTCATTTGTGTGGAGAAGCTACTCTATTGGATTGTTCACTACAATGTGTATGGCATAACTGGGCTTAAAACAAGTTAATTGAAATCGCGATAGAGTATTGAGAGGCTTGCGATCTGTGAGAAAAGGGTTGTCGATTGAAAAATAATTTGTCATCCATGTGGAGATGGTTTTGGACTATTGAGTGGAAAGAGAAATCTGAGCAGTAGTACTCCATTTTCAGCTTGATCTTGCTCTTGTAAAGGTAGAGGATAGCACAAGAAATCAGGTACTTATTGGGAACTGACCATTTTTTCCAGCATCTTTAGCAATGGAATGTACAAGTCCCACTTGAGGTCTGGGTTGAGTTTGTCACATTAGGCCCTTAAGGCACTGGGCCTCCCTGGTGGGGGGGGGGCATTCATTGTGATTGGATCTTGGTGTTGGTGGAATATCATTAGTTTGATTCTTGAGACATTGAATGTAACCAGCCAGTCCTCAGTCCCAAGTGATCAATGTAGATGTCCCCCAATCATTTGTGAATATCTATATATGTATGCTGGTGATACTACAGTATATGGGTACACCTCCAAAACCCAAGATGGCCAGAGATTGGCAGCTGATCTCTCTTCTGGCCTAACTCTAGCAGCTCAATGGAAGGAAAAACTGGTTGGTCACATTCAATGTCCCAAGTAGCAAACTAGTAATATTCTACCAACACCAACCAGACCCTCAGTGAAAGATAGATATTATAGTTATGATGAACTATGGCTGCAGCATGATTAGTGGGTGAACCTGGGCTATTTATTTGGTCTCTGCTGGAAATTTTTCTGGGGTGTAAAACTTCATTCCAGTAAGGATCTATTTTGATAAGAGGGCAACAGTTTTGGAGGCAATATGTTTGAAGAAGGTTGAGCTTCCAATATATAAGGTCTGAAGCTGTTCCAGTCTGCTTTTGTGTACTGAAAAATTGTTCTATAGAAACATCTATCAGAGGATGCCTTTGGTTTAGCCTCAATTTTGACACTGACTAGTGAATGATCTTCAAATCATCACTAGTCAGTGTCAACAGTGGGGGTAAAACTTTAGTGGGACATTTTTCAGAGCAGGATATGAAGAAGAGATCAAGAATGTTTGCTTGATGTCCTGTTGCATCAGGAATGTGGGTAGGTTCTTCAGTGAGCTGTATTAGATTGCAGGCAATGGAGAAGTCTCTGCACTATCTGTCTTCTTCATCACTTTTGTTCAAGTGAACTAATCATTCTTTGTGATGAATATTGAAATCACAATAAATATGAAAAGTAGGTGAGGGGAATTTGTTTAGGATATTATCAATCATCTCGGATATTCAGTTGAACATTACAATTCCGTCATCCTGAGGATGAAACAAGGTGAAAATGAAGGTGGGACTGTGGATAAGTGCCACACAGAAGAACATATACAGATCAGTACTAGTTTTGAACAGGAATAGGAGGTCAGGTTTTGCTTGGAAAGTTGGAATGTAGGCTCCCATACATTGGTGTAGGAGATGGTGAACCTGGAGTTTACTTTTATTTTTGTAACATTGGGTTTGATATTTTTGTGAGGTTTAGTTGAATTCATGTGTAGATAATAGTGTGTTTAGTAGAAGATGAGATGGTGAGTCATACCCACAGGAGATGCATCTCTATAACATGGATTGAATCATCCAGAGATACAGCCATAACATTAGCCTTCATCATGACATCGAAAGGCTCCACCAGAAACTGCAGAAACACAGTCCAGAACCCATTCACAAAATGGCAGTCCGTTAGTCCTGATATTATATACCTGCTGATGGGATAACCTCCGAAGTTACTCAAAGGTTTGGATCCCTCACTATGAGGTGGATAACCTCAAAACCCAGAAAACATTTACCTCCAGCACCCTTAAGAGAGAAATAATTTAGGGGAGAAGATATAGGACATGGTGCCCCAAGTGTACATGTCTTGTTTACCCAGTAATCAAGGCAATCAAATTACTTCTTGGATCAGAATCATTGTACCAGTCTGAGATCTCAGGTACAAGCTGAGGGCTAAAACACCCACTGGTAGGAGGAGATGCAACATAGGTTGCTTGGGTGTGCATCAGCATCCTCTATGCCATTATTAGATTTGGTGGAGTGTAAAATTTGGAGAAATACACGGGTTAAATTAATTTTGTATTAGTGAGATATGGGAAAATATTTAGTTTTTGAGAATTAGTATATTGGGATGTGAATTTGGGCTATAATGATTTTTAATATATTGTTGGGTTTATTGGTCTTTGCCATGTAAATAACCAGTGTAAAAGTCTTCAGAGAAGAGTATTTTTTAATTGTTCCTATTTCATCCTTATTACCATTGATAATTTTATTCACTTATTTTTATTTTTAAAAAGTATTTTTTTTTTTATTTTTTTTTTTTTTAAAGTTTTTGAATTTCAATGTTGACAAAATTCTGAAGTTTTTTTTTTGTTGTAATTTATGTAGTTTACTGTGATGTGTATGTGTTCATTTTTATTCCTTGGGGTAAATGCTAGCCTTTAAGTAACAAAGATTATTGACTAGATACTTTTAACTTTTTAACCAGATTAATATGGCAAAATGTTGCATAAAAACATTTTTTTCTCTAAGTCAGTGATTTTATGAAAGGATATGGTACTTACTAGTTTATGAAAGTTTTACTTGTCACCAATATGCTTCATCATCATATGAACAAAATAAATATACACGGCTCAAGATTTATTTCATAAATTAGTAAAGTTTTAATTTTCATTGTTTATGCCTAAATTTTAAACAATACAGAAAACTTTTTATACATCCAATATGAATTTAAATTAACTTAATATATTGTGAATAAAAATTCGTGCAAGTTTTTGCAAATAAAATTTTCCAGAATGTTTTCTTATGCCTATTATTCATAATACTTTTCCTCTCAAATGAGAAATGCTAATGTTTCTATGCACACATGAAATGTGATAAGCTTATATACATCATATTAGTATCAAATGGGGAGAATTTCTAAAGTGACACATTATCCTTTGAATACTGATTTCATTAGCTGTGCAATAATTAAAATTTATTACAGAAATAGGTACATTTCACAGATATTTATAGTCTACTATAAAATAATTATAGGGATTCTGTAAGAATGGTAATTTGACTGTAATAAAAGATAATTCTTTAAATAGTATTTTTAATCTCCTTTTGTACTGTCTTTTGGTCTGAAAATAAGTAGAATTCATTTGATTTGTTTTTCATTTTGTGTAAAAAACAGATTGTACTTGTTTTAAAAGAAATTGTAGAGGTAAAATTAAATTGTTTTATTGAACAAAATTAAATAATTTTTATTTGGTCTCCAATGAATAGGATAAGGAAATGAAAAAATAAATTCTGCAGATGTGGTTTTCAAATAAAATTGAATAATATGTTTCAATCTTTTTGAGTAATTTGTTAAAATTTAAAGTCGTGTGAATTTGTCATAGAAAACTTCCATGCAGATGGTGTGACAATCCTGGGTATTCATATCAGGACATCCTAATCAAAGAGTGAAATAAAAATTTTGTTTTTGAAATTATCTCTGTTACTTTCATTGTACAAGCACCCCAAAAATCCCACAATGTGAATGTGGATCTGTCTTAGGGGCATACAATCAAGGTGATGTCCAGCGTCAAGCTGGACATCACCAAACCTCTGCACATCATCATATGTATGGCTAGAATCTTCATGATTAAAATATATTACTTCAAGCATATGAATACTTTGTATTTGAAACAGACACCCTATTTATATTTACTGAAAAGTCTATCAGCCTGCACGTTAGGATGAACCTACATCCTCCTTTGTTTGGGGGGAAACTAATATCTGTTCTAATTTTCCTTTTTAAGGAAAATAGAACCTTACTCAAATACAAAATATTCACTATAATAATGTTTGAAGTAATGTACAGAAGAAAATGCTGATATACCCCAAAGGTATACTTGTGTTGCATGCTGTTTCTTCAGAAAAAAATGCCTTTCCACTGAAGTAAGTTAGCAAATTCATATAAATGACTTACTTTTAACCAATTGTGGTTCAAGTTTCACTTAGTGGAAAGAATTGCATAGAAAAATAGGTTAATCCTTTTCCATGTCCCATGAATAGCACATCAACCATAAAGCGTCCAACAAATTGCTATAAAAGTGATTGACTTTTCCTGCCTGGGAGAGAACCTTGTAAAACTGTGTTTGAGTACAGTTGACATTGTGATTCTGAGGAATTGCATTCATTCTCTTACAAGCTATTTTAGCAAGAAAATTTTTGACCAGAAACTGAATCCTGAATTTGACAGTACAGCTATGAACCCACCTTTACTTGAATGGCTCAAAAAAACAAAACAAATTGTTTGCAGAATGTGCGGGATAAAAAGACTGGAACACATTCTTCCACTACATGTGAACAGCAAGGCCTTCACTGTGTATAAACAAGCTTAGTGAGGAGGAAAATTCAGACGTTGCAGAAATAAAGCAAAGCACTATCAACCGTTTTTTCAACAGACATTCATGGCCTACAAACAGTTTATGGCTTGCCATTTATAATCTGGAGAGTGTCAATGTTTATCTTGCAAACCTACAAAAGCTTGCTTTGCTGTTTGAAGAAATATTGGAACATGGTCTGGGATGTGCTTTTTGTGGTGGGACTGCTGAATCATGTGAAACAAAGACTTCAAGCATTATCACAAATTGACTAGATGAATGTAAGCCAACTATTAGCTAGGACTTGAGTGATTATGAAAAATGAAACAACTGAAGAACCAGTCACAGCAATCCAATTGAAACAGATGCTAAGTGTCCTATCAACATAAGCTTTTACATGTGCTCCAGACCTAATCATTATGCCAAGGATAAGCCAGTATTGACCCACAAGAATGAGTGCTAGCTGTCCATGCAAGGCCTGCCAACAAGTGCAGTGTTTTTGATGCCAAGGGCTAGGTCATATTGTTGCATAGTGTTAGAGAAACTGGCAAGGTGACAATGTCAGCCTCCTCCTACAAAAGAAATAAATGGTATTCCCAGTGATAAAGGTGCACATAAATAGAATACAGTGAATAGCATTGGTGGTTTTGGGCTCTTCTCACTCAAAATGTTTTGCCTGGGACAAAGAGAATGTCAATGTACTGACAGTCAACAGAAAGCTCCTTAAGAGTTGTGGCATTAGTATCATTGAACTTAAAATAAATTACATGAACCCAGTTAGTCACAGTCCTTCTAGTGGACAGTAAATTGTTGTGATTCAACCTAATCCTGGGGATATACAACATTAGGAAGTTAAGCCCGATGACTCATGGTAAAACAAGTTCCCAGAAGAGATTTTCCCCCTACACAGGAGTACCAGAATGGAAAAAACTTGCACCCAGTTACCATATATGTAATCATTATCATGAGATCAGCAGACTTTGTCAGGAATTGCATTGTTCTTTTAGTAATAACAATTATAATATATATATATATATATATATATATATATATATATATATATATATATATATATATATGATTCCATCACTACATAAGAGTTCTCATGTTTCAAAACAAGAGCTGAAAACTTCAATTTAATTTGAATTAAATTACCAAGCTCTGTTCCATCTTCAAGTGAAATTTTTTTTTTTTTAATAACTAATTCTTGCAATTTACGTGTTTTTTATAAGCATATTCATTATTAAAATTACTATGGTAACGGCTAGAGCAATTTAAAAAAAAAGGGGCGTAAGGGTTAATAATTTGTATCAATATCTCAGTTACATTCAAAGAGGTCAAGTCAGGGTAAGCTTGGTAAGGTTCAAAGCGGAAGATGACATTGTCTAGTCTGGTTAAGTGTCTCTGGAATTTTTTTTTTTTTCCTGAAAGTGTTTTGTGTATATAAAAAAACTGTCATAATTCGCTAACATTTGTTTTTTGACGACTTCATAAAAGGTTTTTTTTTTTTTTTTTTTTTTTTTTTTTTAGGGCATTTAAACTTTTTATTTAGACTATGGAGTTTAAAATTTGTTTGTTTGTTTTTTTATGCTAATTATTCAATGCGAAAATTTGATGTCAGCAAAAAACTGTTAACTCATGTCTATTGTTTAATAAATTTTCATTATTTAGAAACTTGATAATGTGTAGTTTTTCATGTAGGCATAAAGGGCATGGGTCATCCCAAGTTTTACAAGTTCTAGTTTTGTTTATAATTTTCCATTTTACTTTTGGTGTTTTATTCATTTCCTTCAAATGCCAAAAATATTTAGATAGAGATGTCTGATTTCTTTTATTAATATTGTTGAAGCAGCTTTTATGCTGTCTCCACCTGGTTTTAAATTCATTCTTCATAGACCCAATTTATATCATATTAGTATTAGGACTCTCAATGGATGAGATAGTACATTGGTATACCACTGATTTTACACGGCATATATTTTCCAATGGGCAGTCTTCTGGGTTTCTACAATCACGTAATTTTTCACTATTTTTGTCCAATTTAAGTGTAGGATTTTTATTAATACTATTCTGGCATGGGGGTTTATTCAGGATTTTATTATTGTGATTTTTTATTATACTTTCTAGATTATCAGTGCAACTGTAACTTAATTTTAGGGTGTTTTTATTAAAGATTTTACAAAGTCTACTATTTGTAGGAAAGTGTTTTTCAATTAAAGCTAGGAATTGATGTCCTAGCCTAATACTAACCATTTGGTTGAATGGAGGGGTATACCAAATGATTTTTCTTTTCCTGTTTTTCTTCTGGTTAGTACAATTGTTTCTATAATTGATGTTAGCATTTTTGTATCCACTATTTTGTAGGGCTGCATTATAAAAATTACTGTGTTGTTGGAATATTTCTTTATTAGCGGAATTAATGCTGATTCTATTCTCTATTGATGAAGGTATATGTTTAATTATGGATGGAGGGTGGTTTGACTTAGGGTGTATATATAAGGGGTTAGTATTAGGTTTTCTATAAGGTAGGTATATGTTGTTTATTAAATCTAGAGTTATGTCGAGGAAGTTTACCCTTTTTAATTTAGTACAGGCTGTTGTTTTTAAATTTAGATTTCTAAATTCACTATATATAATCTTTCTAATTTTCTCTATTTTAAAATTAGTGGAACTCCTCATTACCCATCATCTCTGTACAGCCCAATGTCCTTAATATCTAATTTACGGTGCGCGGTCAGATTATACATTATTAAAAAACCAACAAGGTCAGAAGACTCTGCAGAGTCTAAAAATCCCATAGTGATGTCAAAATGGCCATCATTGTTTTTAATCCATTGGTCCCCAGTATGAATGAGGACAGATTGTTTTTTTTTGCATTGAGAATAATATTCATTTCTTCCTTTGTCAGGTCAGAATACACAGCAGCAAACTTCAGGGCAGTTGTGAACAGATCCTTCGATATTGACGGGTAGTAATAATAAACAAAAAATAAATAAATAAATTCCATAGACACTTAACCAGACTAGACGATGTCATCTTCCGCTTTGAATTTAAACACCCCCAACCTTACCCTGACTTGACCTCTTTGAATGTAACTGAAATATTGATACAAATTATTAACCCTTACACCCCTTTTTTTTAAATAATTGCTCTAGCCGTTACCATAGTAATTTTAATAATGAATATGCTTATAAAAACGTGTTAGTTATTCAAAAAAAAAAAAAAAAAAATTTCGTTAGAAGATGGAACAGAGCTTGGTACTTTAATTCACTTTAATTCAAATAATTATATTAAAGTTTTCGGCTCTTGTTTTGAAACATGAGAACTCTTATGTAGTGATGGAATCATATTTTTAAATAAATAATTATATTTAGGCACTACTTCTGTATCGAGCAGCAGTTTTTTAAAAATAATAAAAAAAAATACTAAAAGAACTTTGGATTATTTACCTAATGAGTTCTTTCCTATTTTCTATATATTTTCACACACACACACACACACATATATATATAATATATATATATATATATATATATATATATATATATATATATATATGTGCTGCTAAGCTATTATTTTGTAAAATAGTAAAAAAAAAATCTTTTTTCAGATAACAAATCTTAATTATATATTCATTAAGAAAAACCTTTATTAAATGAATTACAGCCACTTTTTTTTTTTTTTTTTTTTTTTTTTTTCAAACCCATTCTTTTGTGAATTTGATTTGATGCTTGTGCCAACAATGTATACTATTTTGCTTGTTTCAGCTGATGCAAAGCACCTCCAAGTCATATTGCTGCCGCTAACATGTTTAACTGTTGGCTCCAAATTCTTTTTTTCAAAAGCAGTACTATCATTTCTCCCAAAAAGCTCTAGTTTGGTCTTATCTGACCATAGTTTATTTTTGCCAGAACATTTCTAGTGTGTTAATGAGCTTTGTCATGGTTGAGCCGAGCTTGTTTGTACTTTTCATAAGCAGTGACCTTTTTTTTCTAGGCATTCTGCCATGAAGACTGACATTGTTCAGATCTTGTTGCATTGTAGATGTATTCCTATTGGTTCTAGCCTTGGAGAACTGCAAAGGTCACAGCAGTATTCATCTGGGCTTGCCGAATGAAGTGTCTACTTCCTTTTGCAATTATTTTTTGCAGGCAGCTACTTCTTGTAAATTTATTGCACAGTGGAAATGGGTACTTATTTTGGTAGGATTTTTTTATTTTTTTATTTTTTAGTTTAGTCTTTTACTGCACCCTTTTGCATATACAATGCGTTATGAGGGGAACAGTCGAATAGATTGTTCAACTGTCCTACTCTTTGCCTCGGCAGAGAGGAACTCGAGCCAAACTTTGCGGGGGGCAAATTTTTTCTGAAATGAACAGTCCCTGAATCCATTTATCACGGGTTCAAATGGAATATTTTTGGCCGAGCCTACGGGCTCTGAGAAACCCACGTTAAACTCGGCCTTGTGCCACATACATTCCTTGTGGGGGGACTGTTAAATATAACAATGAGTTATATTGGTTGACTGCGGTATACACTGCTTACCAAAAATGAACACGTTATTTTGATTCTTACACATACACAAAAGATTTGCACTGGCAACACTGTAAAACAAAAATGTAAGGGTTCACTTACTTTTACACATTTTAATTTTTAATTTATATTTTTATCCTAGTTTCATAAAATTTTTGAATGTGGTTGTAATTCATTTAACCGTTACCACGTTAATTTCTTTCTAGAATTGTTCCTGCTGCCACTGCATTTTTTTGAGGGTACAAAAACATGAACTACTGTTTCAATGTACTTTAACTTTTATTACTCCTTGTGAAGTTCTGGGGGTGCAATAAGAAGCAAAATCACTAAGAAGTCTTTCATTTTGTCAAAAAAGTGGCATGTTTCCTCATGATTACATACAAGAAGACACTAGCATTTGTTTGCCTTTCTTTCACCTGACATATTTGTCTGTCTCATTAACATATTCTCATTGATGAATAAAGTTATTATTTTGTCGTTTATAGACAAAATAATTCACCTTCAGAAAGTCTACCAGGTATATCAATGTTCCCCAGTAGCTTCCATAAAATTAGTCCGGCATGGAAGATACTAGTCACTAGTGGTCATCATTGTTTTCCTCCATGTCACTAGTGTGGTTATCATCTTCAACCACTTTACCATCAATATCCACTTGAGTAAAGCCTTCAAAATCATCATCGGAGTCCTAATCAAAGAAAAACTCCTGAATAAAGGGTTTGTTAGATATTTATGCAGCCATTTTTGTTAACAAAAAATTGCAAAAAAATTAATATGGGTTTAATCAGTGGTTACACCTCATGTAGAGTCTAGAAGAATTCAAAATGGTATTGGAAAACAAGTTTAACCTTGTTCTAAAGCAGTAGTAGGTGATTTCCAGCTTAAAATACTGGAAATAACAGTTGACAAGTGTTTATTTATAGCAACTCTCTCGAGGTGACAGAATGCATCTAGAGCAGCGAAGAGTGAGAATTCTATGGCGATAATTTTCGCCTGCAGTGTGGTTAAGGTTAAATCTTTTTCTTAATAAATATGTAATTTAAGATTTGAATCTAAAAAAAAAAAAAATTTTATCTCGGGGTTCATTTACTTTTGTGCAGTACTGTACATATATATCAATGTGTCACACTTTTTCAGCTTTACTCTTAGAGGCCATAGCTCAACAATATCATACCATTTCAGAATCCAGCTGACACTGAGCAAATTAAAAATATTCCAGGCTGGATCTGGATGTGCAATCCTGAAATTTTGGATTCACAAATTTTCATTACTGTGATTGTTTTTTGGAAAAAAATTTTTGTACTATAGCAATTTTTATAACTAGGAAACAAATATGGGGATAATTAAAATTAATTATGAAATCCAGCAAAAGTTACCCATGCAATAAAAATAATTTTGTACAGAAAATAAGCATCAACATACATCAAATTGTCCTTAAATTAAGTGGTAGCAGAAGAATTATCTTTGAATTTTTAAAGGTAAGCTTAAATATTAATGCAATACTTAAATGCAGTGATCAATTTTGAGTTCTGTAGTTTATTGTTGCCTATCACATACAGCAGTGATATGCCTTGCAAAAAGAAATCACTGTCAACAGAGGACCAGATTGCAATCAAGAGCCAATGCTTCAGTGAGGAAAAGAAAATTCCATGCAGATGAAAACCAAGAACAAATGGCAGTCAGGTGAGCTTCCAATGTTGAGAATATGCTAAGACTTACACACTCTCAAACTCTGGACCAAGCTGCATACAGAAGAGCATCAAATGCTTTTACCAAGAGGAGAGAAAGGGCATTAAAAACATGAACAAGCTGAATTTGGGAGATCTTCCAATGTAATCAACATGAGAGAGTCAGGGAGTCAGAATCACCGGAGAGCTTTCAAATAAAAGATCAAGACAGAATGCAGTCCAAACTTGATTTTCAATATGAAGCCAATCAAGAGGACTCCTCCCTACCTATTGTGATTGTTGGAGAACTAAACAAAGAATGCAACTATTGTGGAGCATTGAACTTCAAGGATGAATATCCAGTGGAAAGATTCAACCTCCCAGACTTTCCAGCTCCACCAGAATCAATCAAGTCATTCTTGGCTGGATCCGCCCATGAGTCCCAGGGTTTCCTGAAGAAAATTAGAGCTTGCAATGACTTCTTTTGGAGCAAATGATGCAACTCTGCCTGGATGGCAGGCCACATTCAGAATCCAAGGGCAAGTATACTATCGGATTGGCAGTATGCAGCCTCTACCAAATTAACTCCAGAAGTTTCTCCAAATCTATTTTCTAGAAGATCACCAAGTCCAATCTGAGACCAGGAATAATCTCTTTCAGGATTTGAAACTAAGGACAATTTTGAACTTTCTTCAAACAAATCCATATGTTAAAGAGTTTAAATCTTCCCTTTGGAGAAATGGACTGGAGAACTTGAGATTAATCATTAGCACTGATAAGACACTTGTTGGAGAGCATGGGAGAAGATTCAATGCACCTGAAGTAGCAGTACTCATTGGAGGTCAGAAATTTGAAAAAAGAGACAGTGATAGAGAAACAAAATGGATCCCTAAGGAAAGCTGCTGAAACAGACAGGAGTTATGATGCTCTCCAGTATCCACTTATTTTCTGGCAAAGACAGGATGGTTATTACTTCCTTCTGAAACAAATTAATGCTGAAACTAGGGAAACTACATGAAAGAAAGTTTCAGCACAAGACTTCTATTGCTACACAATCATGTTAAAAGCTAACAAATTCAATCACCTACTGAGATAAAAGCAGCTCTTCAACCAGTTCTTGGTTGATATGTATGCAAAAATTGAAATGGAGAGGTTACTCTTTATCACATGCCACCAATGAGAACTTTGAATGGGAAGCTACATTCGCCTCCAAGATGCTGTTCAAAAAGATGGTGATCCACTCAACACTGGAAAGAAAGCCACTCTTCCATCATCATGTATAGGAGGTGACAGGTACAAGACTCAAGATGGAATTACATATGTCAGAAATTTTGGGAAGAATGACCTCTTCATTACCTTTACTTGCAGCCCATTATGGCTTGAAGTAAGTAACAATTTGATAGAAGGTCAATCTGCTAGCTGATCCTCATGACATTGTATCTCTAGTATTTAAGCTGAAAGTTGACAAACTGTTGAATCTCATTAGGAAAGGAAACATTTTTGGAGAAGTCAGGGCTCACATGTGCACCACTAAGTGGCAGAAAAGAGGACTGCCTCATTGTCATCTATTGGTTTGGTTCAAGGAGAAAATCAATCCAAATCAAATTGATGCTATCATCAGTGCTGAGCTGCCAAATCCCACTGAAGATCCAGTTTTTTTGAAATCATAAAAAAAACATGATTCATGGTCCATGTGGTTCTCTCAATTTTGAATCTCCTTGCATGATTGACAAAAAGTGCAGCAAAAACTTTCCAAAGCAGTTTACCAAAGAGACTCTGTCTGATCTTGATGGCTATCCAAAATATAAAAGAAAGCCAGAAGATGGAGGTCACACTTTCACTCTGAATAAAAGAGGACAAGAAATTGTCATTGACAATCAGTGGGTTGTTCCTTTTTGCCCACTGCTCAGCAAAGCATTTGGTGCTCACATAAATGCAGAGTACTGCAACAGCATCATGCCAATCAAATCTGTATGTAAATACATTAACAAGGGAAATGACCAAGTAGTATTTAGTATGGAAAATCAAAATGAAGTTTAAGTTTCTAACAGACTGATATATCTCTTCCAATGAGTCTGCCTGGTGGATCCTTAGCTTTCCAATTCATGGCCAAAGTCCTTCTGTTCACTTGGAAAATGGACAAAGAGTTTACTTCATAGAAGAAAATACAAGAGAACTGGCTGAAACCCCTAAGAACACAACACTAATGGAATTTTTAGAACTGTGTCAAAATGTTGATTTTGCAAGAACTATCCTGTACCCTAAAGTTTACAAATACTACACCTACGAGGCTGGAGAATTTCAGAGGAGACAGCAAGGAAAACCTCCTCCAACTGATCCTGGAATCAAAATGAGAAATGTACTTGGAAGAGTATATACAGTCTATCAAAGAAATCCTGAATGTTTCTCAGACTGTTGCTTCATCATATAAGCGGCCCAATATCATTTCAAGACTTGAGAACAATTGATGGAGTTGTCAAAGAGATTTAGACAAGCCTGTATCAAGCTTGGCCTTACAGAAGATGATCATCATTGGGATATGACTGTGGATGAAGCAGTTGCAACAAATTCTCCAAAACAAGTCAAAGATCTGTTTGCAGTAATGATTGCCACCTGCAAACTTTCCAACCCAGTTACTCTTTGGAAAAAATATCAGGAGGCTCTCAGTGAGGATATTCTTCATCAAATGAGACTTGCTCATCCAGGATTGGAATTGAATCCTCAGATTGCAAATTTAGCTCTCTGTGAAATTGAAGACAAAGTGATGAACTTGGCTCAAAGAGATCTCAGCAATTTTGGTCTGCCAAATCCAAACAGAGAAACTGGACAAATCAACAGAGAAATTTTGAGAGAAACAGGATACAACATGGAAGAACTGTGGCAATGTGTTCAAAACAATGAGCCCCTGTTGAACCAAGACCAACAGCAAGTGTATCAGAAGGTCCTTGATGACATCAGCAACAACAATGGAGGGATTTTTTCTTTTGGATGCACCTGGAGGTACTGGTAAAACTTTTGTAACTAACCTTTTTTTATCTGCAGTGAGACTCCAAAGAAAAGTAGCTCTAGCAGTAGCATCATCTGGAATTGCTGCTACCCTCTTGCCTGGAGGACATACAGCACACATCACCTTCAAACTTCCATTGGATTTGAACTACAATGAAACCCCTATTTACAACAGCAAAAGAGGAACCAACTTGGCTAAGCTACTGGAGGAGACAAGCTTCATTGTCTGATGATGAATGTACCATGGAACACAACATTGAAGCATTTGAGGCCCTGGACAAAACACTGGAAAGACATTAGACAGAATTCACAAATCATGGGAGGTATCACATGTTGCTCTCTCTGGTGATTTTAGACAAACATTACCAGTTATTGCAAGAGGAACTCCAGCTGATGAAATCAATGCTTGCCTGAAAATTTTTTACATCTGGAGCTATGTTCAAAGACTCAGCCTGAAAACAAACATGAAAGTTAGAATCAGAGGTGACCTTGAAGCAGGAAGATTTTTTTTTTTGTTGTTGCAGTTTGGCAATGGAACCATCAAAATGGACCAAAATGGAGATATTTCACTCCCAAATGGTTGTGGAGTTTCAGTCTCAAGTATCCAAGACTTGATTAACCATGTTTATCAAACATTAAACACCATTTCATGGATTCAAACTGGCTTTTTGATGAGAGGGCCATATTAGCTCCCAAGAATCAAACTGTGGATAGCATCAACTGGAAACTTCTCCAAGAAATTCCAAAAGAAAGCATGAAGTACATAAGCTATTTTTTCCATTGACAAACTGTGGTTGAACAAGAGCAGGCAGTGAATTATCCAATAAAGTTCCTGAACTCATTGAATCATTCCTGGGAATGCCATCACACAAGCTGGAATCTAGTGTGTGTGTGTGTGTGTGTGTGTATAAAATAAAATTTAAATTTAAACTTTGGGATCAATCCAAAAAAAAAACTGAATAAAATTAAATTTTCATTTGGGCAATACTGGCAAGTTAGAATATAAATCAACATAAATTAAAGGATAATTCTGGATTACCTATTGTTGGGTTCATGCTAGTTGTCAAGTTAGATCTAATGCAGCATGTCATGATGGAGGAATGGGTTTTTTGCTGATTGAAGGGAAAAGCTGATCTGTATCCTATCATGACATAGATAACAATTACTCCAAGTGTCACCTACCTATCTCCCAGACCATGCACGCACAGTCCTGAATAAGCAACCAATCCTGGAAACAGGATTTGTGTTTTCATTTCTCACTGTAGTTTTAATTACTATCTTTTGCTTCCTTTGTGAACATGCAGTGAGTCTTTCCCAGTATTTTGTACAGAAGTGCAATTTGTAACACATCAAGATAATTATTTTTATTAAATATTCCATAGTATGTGCACTTAAAATAACTCTTTACATGTAGACCATGTAAGTTTTAAAGCACTATTTTAAAACTATTTTCTATGTTCTACTGATTTTTGTGTTAGAAACTAGGGATGATTATTTGCAAACTCATGATGAATTTAGTTTTCTAATTTTAAAAGTTCAATTTGCAGGACTATTTTGTTATAAATAAAATAATTATAAGTCAATGCCAAAAAAAAAAAATTCACAAAAAATTTTGGTGTTAGGTTTTTTATACAATTTGTAACTTTTTTTATATAACTTTTTTTATTAAATATCAATGTTGAATGAATCCTCATCTATTTCAAGTCAATCTGAAGCAGATAACACATATCATTAACAAATTACAGGATTCAAGAAGAGCGGCAAGAACGGCATCGGTTGAAAAAGCAATTCAGAAATAATACTGAAGATGAAGTGGAAGAACACTCTGGACCAAGGTTTGACTTAAGCTTAGAAACTAGTTCAAATATCTTGGGACCTAGAGGATCAGGTATAATTTCCATTTAATATTTAATGGATCAATTCACATGTGAAGTAATTTTAAAAGTAATTTTTGCAACCCAAAAAAACATTTACAATGTATTTTTTTCTCATTGATTTTTATAAATTGAATGAGGTAAAGGTAACAAGTCCTTCTGAAAATTTCAGCATTTCCAATGTTTTTCTAAAAATTGGTTGAGTCTTAGAGCATTTTGTCACATAATTACAGAGCAATAATTGTTTGAATGTTATGTTAGTATTATTGTATAATTAGCAGGAATACCTGGCCTTTCCTAAATATACAAATGTCAGTTTAAAAAAAGTAAATATTAAAATAAAAAATATGAAATGAAAAATGTGTATATAAATTACTATTTATGTTTTAGTTAAAATCTCAAAACATACCTGCACTAAATAACATGGTACAATGAATACATACACACATACACATATATATATATATATATATATATATATATATATATATATATATATATATATATATAAATGTAATTACTCAACCTTGAACCAAACTGCCATTTTTACTCCACTTTTGGTAATATTAAAAACAGATTGAAATATTGCACAAAGATAAAAAGATAAAAACACATTTTAATTTACCCTGGATTAAAAACATTGCTTAAAACAGAAAGAATAAAAAACCAAAATAACCCTATCAGAGGGAGAAAACTTTTAAACAAAGAATTTAAGAAAGCATATAAAGAACTTAAATCAAAAATATTATAGGAAGAATGAAACGTCTGATATTTTTGTTATTTTAAATAGCACTGACTATAACAAAAAATTGATTCCTTTAAATAATACAAATTTAAGAAGTTCAAGATAGGTTAGTAGTATTTACAACAAATGAACAAACTTATTAGAATTAATAGTGCAAAAATAGGATTAATAAAACAAAATTGTGGGTGAATATTATTTTTGCTATTTATACAGAAACGTTAAAATCTATAAACCAAACTCACTGCCGTGTCCCATAATCTATCAAATTTCTTCACCTGTTTATAACTTATCTAAGACTAAATAAACTGATCCAACTTATCTAATTAATATAATGTTTGTAAAAATTCATGTCTACTTAATCATAAAAACAAATACCCACACACATATAAAATAGGTATTATAAAAACATGATTTATCATGCTAAAATGATACATTGTTTTATAGAGAATTAAGCAACAAAGCAAACACTTATCAACAATAGTTTCCCAAACCGTTGTTGATGAAGAAATAGGATGAGCTTTAAAGAAATTTGTAAAAAATTATATCAGCAATCAACTTGATATGAACAAAAATAAAGACTCCATTTATTTATTGTAACCAGATGCCCATTAAAATTATAATCCATTGGGATGTAAAAGTTAATGATCCTAACAAATTAGCTGTTTAAATGACATCACCCTGAGTGACTTGAAAGTGGTTCCAGCAACCATGAGAATGCCAGAAATAAATAAAAAAAGTTGCAAAATATACACAAAACACAATCCAGAAAAAAAATAATATAAAATAAATATGAACTTTGGCAAATTTACTGACAACATAAAACAACTAATTCAGAAATTTTGAAAAATTTAATAAAATATTTTATAGATAGAATTTGTCGATGTTATTTAACCAAACATGTTTGAAAAAAAATATATATGAATAAAGACAAAGGGAAAATTTTTCTTTACCAATGAGTTTTGTCCTCTGACTGATTTATCATGGCAAATGTGAAGATTTTATTTTGCAATATGAGAAGTATTTATAAAAAGAAGTAAAAATGTAAGGTTTTCAAAATTTTAAAATATAAGGACACTCATAAGTATTCAGGCTAACTAAAGTCAAGATAAATTATAGAGTATGCTAAGTGATGTAATGCCTAATAAACAAAAGTGAGATGATGTTCTGTATGTATATACGTACATGTGTGTGAGAGAAAAAAATATAATTCCATATCAACCAAATTCTCATGGGCACTATCTCATATTTTGATGAAATTTTACTATGTTGTACACACCTATGAAAAACTAAAAAACCCTTAAATTTGAGCTACCTTAGTTTGGGAATTATAGCCTCTTGAAATTTAGTATCAGTTTTGGCTGATTTCAAAATAGTACAATTTGTCAACTTTGGCACTTCATAAATTTGTATTCTAAGATACCAACTTGATATTGTCTGATACACAAAAAACCCTCCAGTTTTTATCTTATTTCTATTGTTTATAGTTTTATAGTTATAGGCTGCTAAAATTGAGAAAGATCACTATTTTCATGTTTTTCTCCCCCCCCCTTTTTTTTTGGTGTGTGTGTTCTAGAAATAAAACATTAGCAATAGAATAAAAAATAAAATTTGATTATAAACATCTGATGATTTTAGGCGTGGAAAAAAAAAAACATTTAAATATTTGTTTGTTTTACAAGAGTTACATGATTCCTAGTTGACAAAAATTTGTAAAAACCAACTTTGAAAAAATCAAATTTTATGCCTTATTTGCAAGCTTGGCAAGTAGTGTAGACAATTGAATTCAGGATTTATATTTTGCTCAATTTTATCACTTATCACATTATTTTTAGTGGATACCCATATCTGAGTGGATGTTTTATTAAATGATATATATATATATATATATATATATATATATATATATATATATTATAATGCTCTGTAAATTTACATTGAGCACTATTTTGTAAAAATAAAAATATCTATAAGAACCCCGGATTATATATCTTGCTGTTCTTTTTTTTTATATATATATATATATATATATATATATATATATATATATATATATGTGTGTGTTTAAAAAGAACAAAACTTGTAATTCCAATGGATAATTGACTTGTGAAGACAGAAAAAAATGTCTGAATACTTTTTCTTATCCTTCAAATTGTTTTTTGAATATATACATTAAAAATTTTGGCTTCATGAAGACATCAAAAAGAATATTTAAATACTTAATTTATTATCTTCCAAATAGATTTGTTTAGGATGGTATTTTACACTATTATTTTTTTATTGTGAGAAGAATAGAAAATTTTATCTTTAAGTTTTAATATAAATTACAAATGCAGATGGTAAAATATGAGATGGATATTTTCATATATGTCATATTTACCTAAAATATTCAAAAATTAATTTCAAATTTCAGTTCACTTTACAATGATAAAAATGTATCAATTCAACTTTCTATAACTTTTTACATATTGTCATTAGTATGTTTGTTTGTTTTTTTTTTTTGTTTTTTTTTTAATAATTATTTAATTTGAAATTATTTATTTTGAATAAAAAGAAAAAATCTGGGTTATATGAGAAAATTTACTTAATTTTTGTTATTTTGAGAGGAAAAAAAAAAAAAAATTTCTCCAAATAATACATAGTTATAATATGTCTGTATTTTTATTAATGATAAATTTTTTTTTTCCTCTATTCAACTGAGTTTAGGTGAAAACTTTAATCGTTTAGGATCGTATGATCCAGGAGATGAAAATACTACCAACATTTATGTAGGAAATATTAATCCCAAGGTAAGTGTTTATAAACTATAATTACTAATCTTTCTTACTTTTTTTTTTTTTTTTACTATTTGTTGTGAATATTAGTACTTTCTATTATGATATCTAAATTTTGTTTTTGTAGTTTAAGATGAATCTTAAGATATTGAATGATATATCCTGTGTTAAATTTCTTTCTTTCCTGTATTTTAAAATTTGAACACAGAACAAGTAAACAGTGTAACAAATTTTTACATTTTTAATTCAGCTTTTTATTTTATTTTTTCTTTCTTTTCAGATGACAGAACAACAGCTGTGTGAGGTATTTGGGAAATATGGTCCTCTTGCAAGTGTAAAAATTATGTGGCCAAGGACTGATGAAGAACGAAATAGAGGACGAAACTGTGGTTTTGTGGCATTTATGAACCGAAAAGATGGTGAGAGAGCAATGAATGCTTTGAAAGGTAAATGGAGTTTTTATTTTTTATTTGCTATGAATGTCAATATTTCTAATAGCTTTTTTTCAATTTCTTCTTGTTTAGATTTGCCAAAATTTTTGATATAAAGTTCATAAACCTGTGTTTTCTGAAAATAGCAAATTTCCTGTTCTTAAGAATTTAATATTTTTTTCTTAAAGTAATTTAAGTGAAAACAGTAGATTATTTAAAAAGGTAGCAACTACATTTTAAAGCTTGTTGCATATTGATCCTTAGGATAATTTTAAGGATCAATATGCAACAAACTTTGAAATATGGGAAAATTCACAAATTGATCAAATTTATTTGCTAAATCCTAAATCTGTATCTTTTAATAGTTTTTAAATTAGAGCATCTTGAAATTTGACTGCATTTTCTGATTTTTGCTAAACAAGGCTTTTGATGAACTTCTGACATTCATAACACCAAAGATATTGCATATACAGATTTGGACCTTTGTGACATTAGTTAATGTTTTACTAATGTGTGTCTTATGCAATTGCACTTTTTTACAAGGTCCTGAAAATAGCCAAAATGCAAAAAGATTATGTACACTGTGAGAGCTCATTTACAAAGTATGTCAGATACAGCTTTCAAATTAGTTTCCTGTCGTTTAGACTTACTATGCAGTAACCTTATTCATTCCTATTATTACTGTTTAAAAATTGCTCACATTTTTTTATAAACATCCTTAAAATTGTCTAACATCAGGGAAACCAGTTGGCCAGCTTAAGAAAATTTTCATATTTTTTTTTTATGTTATCTTACATGCTTGAAGATCATGTGAGAAGTTTCATTCTGTGGATAAACTTCTGCCAAGAATTAAAACCATATTTTTCTTGTTATGCTGAAATTCTGGTTCTGTTGATTTTGTGAATTTTTGCATATTTTTCTGAGATGGTCACCTGTGGCCAATGGTTGATTTGAAATGAATGACCTGTAGATATGTATGTTTTACAAGATACCAGATTTATAAACTCCTTAGTTAAAAAATTTAAATATTGTATATTGAAAATTTGGTAAAATTAACCAGATTTTTTTTAAAAGTATATATGAAATATAGATTAATATAGAAAAGTATATTAGTATATTTTAAACTTTGCATAGTATTTGATTCTTTGTTTTCTATGTATTGCCAGCTAGTTTAATTGTTTATCTCGAATAAAATTTGAGCTCTAAGTAAAATGCAAAGCAGCAACTAATTGATTCTCTTTCAAAAACATATTCAGCTTTCAATTTGACATATCGACTAATGCTGACTGTAATAGCTTCAGATCCATTGCTAAAGATGCTGCAAATATTGTCAGCTCCATATAATGCCCGAGAAAGTACCTGTCTTCTCCTGCCATTCGCTATCTCTACAAGAGTCAGATCAGAACAAAAATGGAGAATTGCTGCCACATCTGAGCCAGAGCTGCCCAATCCTCACTTTTTAGCCTCAGTTGAGTTTTAAAAGCATTTGTATGACTTTGTAGGTATTGACTGTTTTCCACTCTTCAACCCCTCTCTGACAGATAGAACATTTCTAGCCTCTCACTGCTCTACCGCTGTTTTCATGGCAGATGTTCAGGTGGGCTACCAGTAGATTATCAAGGGAATGAAGAGGAGTTTACTCGGTGCACATGGCATGACAGATCCTAGTTGTGATGGTCTAAACTGATGGAAAGGAGTAAGTTCCACTCAAGACAGTTTCTTCCCCAGAACTATTGCAATGTGGAATAGACTTGTGAGGGGATGCTTTCCTGGTCACTACAATCTTAACCTTTTCAAGTTGAAGATCAGCCATTATCTATCTCACCTATCTTCATAGTGTGCAACTAGTGCTCCCTCATTGTATGCCCTTAAAACATCCCCATTCAGTAACCCATGAATGGCACATACCTTGTATTGGATGAACAATAGTGCTAAAAAAAAAAAAAATGAAATGAAAAAAAAAAATTACTTATTATTGATAAATGTATGTGATACCCTTCCACTTTGTTGTAAAAATTATTGAATGGTTGAATATATTACATTAAATTACTTTTTCCTTTAGGTTGTCATTAGTCTCTTTGTTTTAACCAAAAATGAAATGTAATGTTTTGTTTTAAAACAAGTGAAATTTTTGGAACCACAAAAAACAGTCTGAAAAATATACTTGTAATATTTGATTAACAAACCAAAATATATTTGGTTTGAAAGTTATTTCTGTTCACTTATAAGGTAATAAATAAATTCTTACTTTTAATTTTTTTTGTTTTGTATATTTATAATTGTTTTCCTAATATAGGAAAGGAAATAATGGGGTTTGAAATGAGACCTGGTTGGGGAAAAGCAGTACCAATTCCTCCTTATCCGGTTTACATTCCACCTGCTCTAATGGAAATGACTTTACCACCACCACCTTCTGGTCTTCCATTTAATGCTCAACCAACTCGAAGGAGCCGAGCTGATAAATTATATGGCAATGTCCCTCCTCCAAGCTTGGATGGTGTCCGTCCAAATGAACCGGAGGACTTGGAGAAGGTAAAGAAAAATTATTTTTACTTTAGTAACACATTTTTTTTTTTTAATTTTAAGTTTGTAAGATTGGTTCATGATTTGAAGCAAGCAGACAATAAAATCGACAATAACAGCTAATTATATATCTCTGAAATGACTATCAATAAGTTGTATTTTATGTTTCTAATATGAATGCTAGCTGTCAAGACAAAAATTTCAGTTGACTTATCAGCATTTGACTCCCAGGTATTTATTGATCACTGGGATAGTCCCATCATTTACTGTAGGTTGATATATTGTTTGCTTTGGAGACTATTGCTCTATTTAGTCAGATAAATGATAATGAATGTTAGGTCACTTCCGTTGTATGTAGATATGTGAACTTGAAAAATGTTATATCTTAAAGGAGATATAAATGTATATATAGTTTTACATTATCATATGAATAGCATGGATGCAATTAAGGTGACATGTGTTTGTACCTGTTCATGTGTATGTATCTGCTGTAACTTGGATGCATTGTTGGGTTATTGATAAAATTGTTAAACAACTTTGTTTTTACAAATGCATATTATAGTAATGTTATCTTAGGATTAAATATTTTTATTTTATTTACATAATTATGTGACTATAGTTGTATATTTACTTATTTCAAAATGTCATTAATATTCAAATTGATGTTTGTAATTTTGTGTTTTGGTATTTTTACACTAATTCATTGTGACCACAGTTAATTTTTCATATTTTTGTTGATTTCTTAATTATGTGAAATGTGTTCTGTATTTAGCATTAAAATTTTTCAAATATTTTTAAAGACATCACATTTTAAACTCCAGAACATAATTAAACAATAGTTGGAACTTCCTAATTTTTCAAGTCTATTTTATGTATAGATATTTTAATGCTAAAAATTCACATGTGAAAAATTATCTTGAGTGTTAAATTTACATTTAATCTTGTTAAAAATTAATTTTTTGAAATTATCTTGTTTGCATATCTTATAGAATTAAATATTCATGTTAAAAATTTGAAAAGGTAAAAATTACCATACACATTTCACATGAATTTCATTTTAAGCTTGATATTTGAGTAACTCCTTCATAGATTTAAATCTTTATTGATTAGAAGTGGGCACTAAAATTTACTTTCATTGTTTATTTTATGAGATTGTAATATTTTTAACTTTTAAATTTATTTCATAAATTAATTATTTTTGCTTCTATTAAGAATATAATTAGTACTCTTAATATCAAGCTTTTTTATATATATGTTTTGCTGTTTCCTTGGTGATTTAACTAATTGACGTTTTCCAAATGCATCTCTCCAGACTTTAGCCAATGCTGTTGTGAAAGTGGTTATCCCCACAGAAAGGTATACATTTTTTAGTCTTTTTCTAGTAGTAGTTGAAAGTTAATTTTATTTTTTTAAAAATAGCTAAAAATTGAATTAAGACTTAAGTGCTAGGTCTTCAAACTTAATACCACAACTGACAGCAGCTGGCATCAACAGTCTACTGGGGAAACATCTGCAGAATTGGCTTTTGGAAGAAGATTGCGTTTGCAGCAGCAGCAACATGTGATAATTATACCAACCACTAGCAGTGTGTGTGACTGTCTCTATATCTTGTGTATTATTATTACTAAACTTGTCATCAGTCCAGCTGCAGTTTCTCTGGTAAGAGGAGCAAAGGTGTGTCACAACAGTTGATGACAGGAGCAGCAAATCAAACACTCAGTGTAGGATGCAGCAGATGTTGCTGTAACTAAGCGCTGATTGGTTGGCTCCTTACAGTCCTGGCACTGCACAACTTCTCAATGGTCCAAGTCGATTCCAGCCCCTCCTTCTTGTTCACTTGTTCAACCTGTCTTTGTTATTGGTGAGTTCTCTTAACATCTGATTCTACTTCAGTAGGAGCTTAGCCAATCAATCAGTAGTCATTATGAATTTATTTAAAAAATATCAATATATTAATTGGATTTCTCACATTTTTTTTCTAATCAAAATAATTTGATTTAATCTAACAAAATCATACAAAAGAGTAAACTGTTTTAAAAATACAAAATTTTAAATTAAAATTTTTATGTCTTGAACTTCGTTAGCAGCATATTCTTGTTATTTTGTGATAAAATTAATGTTGTGTATAGTTTTTAAAAATCTTTTTCTTTCAGTTAGAATTTCATGCATTAAACTTTCTCAACAAATAAAATGCTAACACATTTTATTCATTCGTTCCTATTTAACACTTTTGGTACCCTCTGTAGAATATTGAAATGTATATTGTAGATGATTTTGAATACAAGATGCAAACTTGATATTTATGTATTTATAAAATAAAGCTAAATTGAGGAAAACTAATTATAAAGATTAGTTTGTCCTTGTTAAAAAAAAAAATCACTACAATTTATCATAGCCAGGTGATAAAGGAATATTTTGAGCAGGAAAAAAATCAGCATTCAAAATTGTGAACTAAGCAATCAATCAGTATCTTCTATGGCTGGGCAGATTGGAAATTTAATTTTCATTAGCTAAATCATGAAATACTTTCGTCTAAATCATCACAATAGAAATCTTGCTCATCATTTGTTAATACTGCTGTCATCAATGTTTGAGGTAATGTTCTTGACATGGGTGAATTTCTATTTAAATGCCAATGGTAGCATATTCTTTAGCAAAATCTCAATGGCTTGTGAAAAATTCAAATTAGTTTAAAGATTTTAAAATGCAGCTATCACTATTTTGTAAGAAACACATTTTTTTAAAAGAAAGTATAATAGTACCCCCTTGCTTCTTGGTAATGTGGTCTTACTCCATCAGTTGTTCTTTTCCACCCATGTTATGTTATTAGTTTTTGATCTGAGGATTTTTAAGTAAAGTTAATTGAAATGTCCTCAGGAAAGAAGAGGGTAAGAAAAAAGGCGTCTTTCAGAACTGACAACTTGCTCTTGCTAGTAATTTAATTTTAATAATTTTATTTGTTGATAGCTACAATTATCAGTTTAGCACATGCCACATCTGCAGTGCTATAGTCTGCCTAACTATGGCCGGTTGGTAAGTTGTTGTCAGTATTATTCAAAACAAAAAAAAATAAAACACAGCAATATCTTGGACTAGTGACTGGTAGTCAATTCAACAATTCAAATAATTTGGGCCTGTATTCACTTGCATATATTGAAATATACTCATGGCTGGGATAATTTGACTTATTAAAAACTCCTAATTTTCCAAGCTGTTTCTAAATTTGGCTTGTTCAACCACCACCCCAGTTTTCATGTGTTCATGAGTAAGAAAAACTTCATACTGGCTGTGTCACCAACTAGATTCTCTCAGCCAATTAACATTATCTGGTCAAATTATTTTTTTCTGCATCCAATTTTCTATCTGCCCATAAATTTACCCTCTCCTCACCTATTTATTTCCTCAAGAATTATTTGTCCATCCTACAAATAGAGAAAATTTAATTATCTACAACAGTGATTCATCATTTTGTCCCCAAAGAAATCTTTGTTCAGCTTTTATCTGTCTAGTCTCATGTGGATTTCATCCCATGGTCAGTTTGTTTTTTCGACATTCCACTTAAGGAAACTTAACTGTGTCTTTGAAATACTTCTATTTTCTTTAGGCTGGCATTTTTTCTTCTTTCTCTAAATTTTTTATTTTGATTTCTTGTCAACATCTTTCAATTCACATTTTCTATAGGCTTTAAAAAAAAATATAGGCATTTGAGTACTGATATGCTAGTAAAATCCAAATTACTTGGCTATGTAAGCATTTCACACCAACTAATCAGTTTTCATTCGAATTGGCCACCAGGTATAGATTTTTAAAATTCATAAAAAAAAAGGTCAGTTGCTAACAAGTATAAGTGAATATCTGAAATGTGAATTTTTTTGTTTTATGTTCCATGAAGTATTAAAATAAAAATCATTCTATAAATTATTTGAATATTTTTGTTTTGAACACTGATTCATTTTAGGTGTTATGTCCTTTTCTCAGGTGTACACCCCATTTGAATAGAAGTCTGTTTCTCATCTGCAATTTATTTTTTTTTTTTTTTTAAACTTTTGTTAAAACTGATTAGAAAAATTCACAGCAATAGAAATTTATTCTCCACTATAAATATTTAATTTAGAAGGAAATTTAAATGTAGGACACATAATTTTCACTTGGATCTGTGAATTGTTTTGACTGACACCATAGAAAAATTATTAGATTTAAAACTTCTAGGTGAAATTGGTGATTTTCTAGACATGAGGGAAAGTAGAGCAAATTAACCAAAAAATAGTGATCTGAATAACAAAGATGAAGACTGTTGGAGAAATAATGAAGCATTTCAAAAGGGTGTGCTGTAAAGATGTCTTTAGCCAAGAAGAGATTTCCAAAAATATTCTCTTTTGTCATTTTGAGAAATGTTTGTTACAATATATCATTGGAAAGTGTATGTGTCTGTGTGTATTTAGACAGCACTCTTTTTTTTTTTCTTTCTTTCTTTTTTTTTCTTTTTTTTTTAAATACAAACTTGATTAAATATTATAGATAAGGAATGTTTTGCTTTTAATTTTTTTTTTTTATACTTTACTTTAGTTGCTTATATAAAAGAGAACACACATCAGGATCCAAATATTGTCTAAACATTTGAGATTTAGTACTTTTGATCTCACTTTTGGCCATTATGAAGATCAAGGAAAAATAGATGTTGTTTCATTTTTTTTTTTTTTTTTTTTTTTTTTTTTTTTTTTCATGCTCTTAAATGATGTCATCCATGAGGTAACATAAGAGTGAAAATTCTTCAATGGGTTAATGTATTTGCCTCTTATTTAAAAAAAAAAAATGTTTATTTGAAAACTATTGACTAAAAATGAAGATACAGCAAGTTTTTATCTAATATATTTTAAATTCCACTTCCCAAATTATCTCATTTAGTTTTGGGTTTCTTGATTTTATAACATGATTTTACATATTTTTAAAAAATATTTAAATTCTTGCCACCTTAATTATAATAAGAAACATTTGTATAAGATATGATATAGTATTCCTGTTCTCGTACATAATTTTATAAAGTACTTTTTTTTTTATCATTTCATGCCAAGCAAGGCAATAAAACCACTAAAATGCAAGTGTGTAAAAGAATGAGAAAAAGCAAAACATTAAGAAGAGAACAATAAAAGAACAGGAATTAAGGAGACAGAAGGTAACAATTGACATTGCATTTAAATTTTTGATGATCAAGTTTGACGGGAAAGCAAGAGGCCAGAAGGGAGTTCCACAAGTGAGAAGTATGAGAGAAGAAACTGTTGGCATTGAACTTATGGTTACATCTAGCAATTTCAACTGTAAAATAAGGGTACCAAGCTGTCAATCTAGTACTGCACTTAAATTCAT
Organism: Acanthosepion pharaonis; assembly: GCA_903632075.3. NCBI lineage: Eukaryota > Metazoa > Mollusca > Cephalopoda > Sepiida > Sepiidae > Acanthosepion > Acanthosepion pharaonis. The sequence continues at coordinate 149,917 of CAHIKZ030002830.1, forward strand.
AAAGTCAAGATACCAAAGGGGAAAGCTCATGACAACAATTACCATGAAAATATTTATAGAAAAGACGCAAGTTGTGTTATGTCCATGGAAAAGTAACTGAAGCCAAGATATCAGGTCAAGACCAATAACATAGATTCTTCTTTGTATTTTATCAAGAATTTAGAGATTCTTGATAAAATAGAACCACCATAATAGCAGAACCAGCAGACCAGATGTGACAGCAATATTCACTGCATAGGTGAATGGTAGGCTTGCAGATGTGTAAGATAGATTCTGTTGAAGAAAAATTGTTTAGCACAACACTGAACCAACTTGCCTAGCCGCAGAACTTGCAGTTGATTCAGTATAATCATTCCACTTCATGTCGGTGGAAAATGTTAGCCTGGGAAGTCACTCTTCTGGAGGTTAGCATCAGCCATGCTGGTGGAAGACAAAAGGTTCTCTCTGATGATTAAAAAGGAGCAGTTTTATCTTGGGGGTGTTACAAGCTATTTCTTGCCTCAGTTAAAAACAGATTGTAATTCATTTTTGAGACCAGCTTAGTGAACTAATTAGTCATAACTATTTATTTCCATCTTAATGTCATCAGCATAGATAGCAAGTTGAGTGAACTGATGACATAAGGAAGGTTGTTTATGAAAATTAAGAACAACATAGGTTCAAGGATAGAGCTCTGGAGGATACCTGCATTAATGCTAAAAGATCTAGAAGAGACAACTTTTATTTTACACTTTGATAGGAAAGATTGAATCAGATCAAAAATTTGAACAGAAACACCATAACCTTTCAACTAAAGAAGACTAGTATTCCAAATCCTGTCAAAAATCTTCAAGATAACCAAAGCAACAGCCTAAGCTTCACCATTCTTATCTAAAGCTTGATAGGCTCTTTTAGCAATAACTGTTAACACATCAACAGTTGTCATGGCAAAACAAAAAGCTATATTGTTTGTCTGAAAGATCCTGCAAGATGAGATACTTAATCAATTTGTAGTTGATTAGAGCCTCTAGTACTTTGCCAGAAAGAGGTAGAAAGCTGATACTCCAATAGAAGGATCAGATGGTTCACCTGAATGTAACTATGGAAGAGGATTTCTTGGAAGTAGGAAAGTAAGAAGCAGCAAAGCATTTATTGTAAAGTATACAACCACATTCCTTAAGGACTATTGCATTGATAGCAGAAACCATAGACGGAGTTATATGCATATCACTTAAGTCAGGCAAAGGTACTCCAACAGAAGATAACACTTCAAGTTGAATGAAGAGAGGAGGGATAGAAGACTTACTCTTATTTAACACACTATTATAGCGCTGCCAGTAGTCACATGAACCAAACTTGTTACAAGCTATTTAACATCCAGCAATACATTAAAATGATATTAAAGTGTAGAAAATTCAATTCTTCCATTAAAGTTTTTATGCACAAAGTGTCTATTTTGAATGATAATGTACAGAATTTAAATATTTAAAATATGGAAATTTAATTTTTTTAGTTTTTTAAATTATACTATTAAAAATATGATTGTTTTTTCAACATTTTGAATTTGACCTGTGGCAAATAGATTTGAATCATCAGTGCTGAATTTTGTGTGATTGGTTGAAATAGCACTGAATCCTGTTTGGGCTAACATATATTGTGCGCTACTGAAGAGAAATATATTTTTGTATTTTGTGGTTGATGCAGACTGTTCATTAGCTTTAGAGGGTTGTTCTTGTGCAGCTTGAACTGCCAAAAATAACAGGGGTTAGTGACATTCAAGAAGAGAATGTTTGGAGTATAATTTAAAGTGTTAGATCAATTTTAAATGGAATAAACTTGGAGATCATTTTTTAAAAGGTGAAATTTTAATTTTTATAGCTGAATCCATGAAAATGTAGGGTATAGTTTATAATACCTAGAAGTGCATAATCTATTGAAAATTTTGATGCATCCAATGGAGCTTAATGACATGTCATTAAATGATTTTAAAACTATGCTAGTGAAACAATTAAATCCCAAGTCAAATGAAGTGATGTAAAAATATTGTTTTAGTAAGTAAGAATGAAAATGAGATGATTTCTGAGTTGATGAAAATAGCAAAACCATGCAATTTTGGATACAGAATGTAAGATGATCAGACATATTACTTGGTATTTGAGATATTCAAATTAAATTGTTATATGAAGGAAGAGGTTTAACTTTGAGAATACAACTGAAATTCCTGATGCTATAGAATATAGAGAAGGACCTAGCATGAAGCAGAATTTGTTGAATAAATAACCTTTAAGAAAGAAGCTGAAAAGTTCTTTCAAATGCAGGAGATTACCTTGTTAATGTTTCTGAGAAATCCAGTGAAATTGAAAAATTTCAGATGTGAATTGAGAAAACATGCAGAAGACTGCAATTTCAAGAACAAAGAGTGTTTATGTGTCATAAAAGGCTTTACTACAAGGATGTGTAGGAACAAGAAGTTTAAGCAAGTTAAAGCATTGTGCTGTTAAAGTGAAACAGATAAGAGAACAAATATTGATTCTAGGGCTACTTCATAATTGTTCAAAATAACTTAATTTACAAGATGAAGACATTGTCATGAGACCATATTCAGGTGAGAGGGTTGAGTCTATTGGTGTGGCAAAAGTGGAAGTTAGATACAGAGATTGAGAGAAGGGGCTGTCAAGCACTATGCAATAAAACTATGCATAGTTCCATTTGTTGAAGTGGACAATACAGGGGAAAGAAAGCTGGAGATGTTTGGTGACATTTGTAGAAAAGTTGGGTACTATAGCACACACTGAATTGCATATCAAATCTCAAGAAAATGTGAAACCAGCATTCCATTTAGCTTGGCTGATTTCATACATATAAAGCTGAAAAGGCAGAGGTTGGGAGTAACATCAATTGTGCCTGTCTTAAAGAAGATGGCCCTGTTAGAGTTTTTGATATTATAAAATGGCAATAAATCCTTGGGCAAATGTGATTCTTATTTACACTGCATTTCACTAAAGACCTTTTGGCTACACTGAATGGAGAAGAAAAATTCACCAAGCTTAATCTCTCAAATACTTGGCAGCTGCTGAAGCTCAATGGGGCATTACAGAAGAGGCTTACAATCAATACACTTAAGGGATTCTATGATGAGTCATTGAGGTTCCACTTTAAGATTAACAGTTTTGCAGAGATACTTCAAAGGCAAATGAAAAAAAAGGTTTAGTGGGATTCCTTGAACAGTTATGAGTAGTCAAACTTCTATTAAACAGCAGAAATGACCCGTTACATTTTGAAAATCTGGAAAGAGTTTGAAGTTGTTGAAAGAAAATATGTTAAGGATTCAGAAAAACAAATATCATTTCTGAGAAGACAATGTCAAATATTTAGGGTTTTTAATATGCAAACATAGAATAGAGACTCTGGCAAAGAAGATTAAGGGCATTTATGAAATATCAACCCTGATAAATATAGGAGTGGGGGCAATATTAGTGTGTGTTACACAAGGAAAAACTACAGCCACCTTGAGGAGTCTCTCCCAATCATTTACATTTATGCAGTGTGTAAAAAAAAAAAAAAAAATTTAAAGTTTGTCATTACATATCACGAATTACTCAAAGGATTGTCTGAAGTAAAAAAACAAAAAAAAAAAAAGAAATGCATACTCACTTTAGCAGCACCACATGTTCAGAGTTAAATTTTGATCTTATCAGTACATAACTATAAGTTAGTCTAGATAATTGAATGCAAATGCTGATAGACTTTCAAATTTACACCTCTGAGTAAATGAAGATATTTCTCAAATAAAAAAAACACTACATAGAAAAACCCTGCTCCCACTTCAAATAGTAATGCAAGAAAGATGAAGGAAGACACAATTTTTGTGAAAGTGGTTCAAATTGTTTTGGAAGAAATATAATGGCATATTGATGAGTTACATGAAATAAAAGGTAGTTAAGAATTGGTACAGTGGTGAGAAATTAGATCCTAAAATAAATTATACCTGGTTTCTAATGGTCCCTATGAAGATGTTAGCAAAGGCTATATCCACTTGTACAGGTCTGCAGAAGACCTTGAACAATATGTGAGTTGAAACCCATTCCTCACCTACAAAAACTTGGCAGTTCTTTGATGTAGACTATGGCGGTCCAATCAAAAACAACTGGTATCTATGTATGGCAGTTACAGCAAGTGGATGGGCATTTGTTTTACTTTGAATTTTTTTTAATTTTGCACCATATTAGAATACTAATAGTATCTGAAACTTTCTTTCACTCACTGAAATCAAATAGTGTATCTGACATGTCTTTTTCATCTTTCCTTGTAATCCTAACAAACAGTCCATTATATTTGAGGTATTGACAGGGTATTTTTTTTCTTTTTCACACCAAAACCAAATAGCAACTCTTATATATCTTTTTCTATCTTTCCACATGCTCAAAATAGAATAGTTAATTATTTATGAGTTATTAGCAGAGTGTAACATATGTGCTAAGAACTAATGCAGGGACAAGCAGAATTATATGATGATATATTTCCGATCTAAGTTTCTACTATCTGATGGTATTTTCTCTATTTTGCTTCCATGATTTCCTTTTCTTTCCTCCAGGTGTTCACCATGACAGTGCATTCAATTTCTCCATTGCATTCTCCATTAGGGTGGTTCGGATCTTTCTGTCTGCATCTCTTACATGTTATTCATCTTATACATTTGGTTATGTGATGCCCATATTTACTTAGTGATTTTTATTGGTTCACTTTCTTGATAGTGCAACCTATTTTGATTTCTTTTGGCATTGCAGTGGGATGTTGAAGATAACAGTATGTATTTGAATTAATTTGCCTTCTTTCTTATCCTTCTAATGTCTATATTCCCTTGACTCTTGAAGTCCTTTTCATCATGTCCAGTTTGGAGCTTCCTACTATTTGCTTACTTGTGTTTTACATTGGGAGATGTTTTATTTTTATGTTCTGTCCATCTTCAGTATCTCTCTCTCTCCTATTTTTTTTATGTCAATCTGGAAGATATAATTTTTTTTATAATGAATGCTTGTAATATTGCTTCATTTTATTTTATAGCTTCATATTAAATGTACAGTCAGCTTTTATAATTTGTTTTCACAATAAAATAAAATCAATTTTGGTAAGATTTTTGAGAGATATTTGTATTGATATGCACAATATATCATATGAATTGCAACTTATGTCTATCCTTATTTTGGAAGAATTATGTTTTTATTCTGCAAACAAACTCATTGCAGCATGAAATTTTATTCATAAATATATTCAAATGATATAGACCATTAAAATAGATGTTTGATTGACAGAGTATCCATATACTTGAATAAATTATTTTTTATTTATTGCCTATAATAATTTTACTTATTTATTATGTATATAAACTACATCTGGCTGCAAGGCCTCTGATCGGAGATTGGAGGTTTTGAAGAGTATGGAACCATCTCTTAATTGCTGCTGTTCCCAGGTTCAACCTGACCTGTTGGGGTCTCTGCTATGGGCAAATAGTGAGTCCCCAAACAAAAACAAAACCCTCTGAAAGTATAAAAATACATTTTTATAGTGAAAGTACTAGTAATACATTTTTATATAAAAAAAAAAAAAAATGACCAACAATATATTTTATCTCTAGTTTGAAGGTATACAACTATGTTCAAAATATTTAGATTTCAGCATTAAATAACACACAGTGGTTGAGATGCTGCTAAACAAAATCAAACAAAAAAACATCTGCATCTTTTTCTCCTCCTTTTTTTTTTTTATATACACATTCACAACAAGCTTTTTCAAATATTTTCTTCCTGCTCAATCTACTATTCTTGCTTATTACTTTGAATTTTTCTCAAATCTCTCTCTTGTGATATTTCTAAAAAAAAATGTATCAGTTTTCAATCTTTTATGCTTGTTCTCTGATTAATTTTTATTTTTCAGTGTCATGTTCCCATTACTCAATAACTTTACAATATAATTTTATATCTTATGACATTCAAGTATCTATCACACTCAGTAACTTTCTTAAAACTTTGAACCTTTATTCATTTCATGGGAATAAATTATTCTTGTTTCATTTTCCATGTTTAAGGGATGTTTCATATTATTTAATACTCATACATTTGTATTGCTTGCCCATTTCTTCCAATGCAACAATATGTGACTGTTCAACATTATCAGAGAACTAGATACTCTTTAATAAATAGTTTAATCTAATTGGACAATCTGGTGGTAAAATTCTGGAGCCTGAAATCTTTACTCAGATGGTGCATTTTTTTTAATGCTCTTTCTTTCTTCATCTCTACAGATGGTTGTATCATGATGTGGCATTAAGCAGATGTTGAGATTACATTACACCTGCCTAGGACACATGGTACAGTGGATAAAGGCGTTACTTAGATCCAGTGACAAGACCTAAAGTGTATGAGTTCAATACTTGGTTAAGGCAGTGGAGAACTTGGAGAGGGGAATTAACAAGAGATAACTAACATCCATTAGACATGGCACATGGAACTAGAACAGTCTACCCCAGTGAGTAAAATAAAGGGTTCAGTTCAGCATTCCAAGGCTGGAGCGTACAATGGCCAAAACGTTGTGATAAATATGGCAACAAAGATGAGGACAATAGTCCGAATAATGTAAATAGTGAACATAATACCTCTTCTCACAAATATAGACAGATACTGAAATGACTGATATATAACTTTGGTTTTTTCTCTTTACCCATTAGATTTGTCAGAGCTCCCCAACTCCCATGAGGTTAGAACTTCTATCTGTGACAAGCTGCCATTGCACAAAATTTTCAATTATTCTCTGCTTCCTTAAGAGATAATGTCTTCTCTCATTCTTATAAAATATTCCTATTCCCAGTTTGTAGTAAAAGAGATAATCAGGTACCCCAGAAAAAAGTTTGTGTTTTGTGTGCGATCTGCTGAAGAAGGATTACCAAAAAGTAGTCAGCAAAAATCTTATAGCGAAGAAAACGGCGACTTACCTCATCAAACCAAGCCACAGCGTGTCGCGTGTATTCTGTGACAAAAAAAGAAACAAGTCCGTCGCAGGAGTCGCTATAAGAGTATTTTGATATGCAAATTACGGAGCATCCTATCCCAGCTGTTGATGAATGAAAAAAATAGGTTCTGCCAATAAAAGCAGTTGGTGTTTTTTGATTCGGGGAAGGGAAATTCGGGCATTTTTGGCTTCGGCATTTGTTAGAAAGTGAGTTATTTTTCTGACTGGTTACACGCATGGTGATTCGAGTTTTCAGAATTTCTTTCTGTCCCTGATATTCGAGTCTGTACTTACGGTGATTTTTCTTTGTGTTGTGGAAGTAATCTCAAGATAAATATTTCCTTTGCTTTCAGAACAGCTATTTACACTTACACAGTTCTAACACAAAATTTGCCTATTTGTACTCCATTTCTGGCTAGTGAATCCTCATTGAGTATAAACAGTCTGCATTATGATTTATCACGACTCTTCCTGGCTTAAATGGCAACTGTTAGATCTCTTGGTTCTGTATTTTGTTCACCACTTTAGCAGTGGTATAACAGCTCCTGTACCCAGCATTACTTCATAAGTATGTTCTGTTTCTATTGCAGTAAATTTCTACCCTTTAACATATATCATTTTACATAAAAAAAACACCACTTAACCTATGACCTTTGAAGTGGTCACCATTTTTTTCCCTCCATAGACTCTTTCCTTGCTTCCCTAATATCAGAAATTATCAGTTAAATTTTCATGTGTTCCAGTCTTTCACATTCCTAATGTTTAGTTTCCTAAACTACTCTCAATAATTCTCCTCAACCATTATTTTACCTTCTTGATATCTCAGTCAACCAAAAGTTAGTTCTTCTCTTTATATGGCTTAAACCTCTGGCTATTTGTAACTTTCTGTGATTTTTAAGATGTCACCTGTGTAGTATTTGTATTGTATCTGTAATGTATTCCATGACTGCAAGGTGTTCTTGGATGTACTCTTTTTGTATATCATTTTTATGAGCTGCTTTGGCTAATCTATGAACTTTACTTACTGTTACTGTAATATGTTCCGATTGTTAAAGTTTTATTAGTTCCTTTACTGCCTCTCTCATGCCAATTTTAATCCATTATTCTAACAGACCTTTTGTGATTCACAAGTACCTACTCATGGATCACAAAAGGTCTGTTAGAATAACAGATAACATTCCTAAAACATAGGTCTTGGTATCTTTTTCTGCAGATCTACATTAAATATAGTTCTCTCCACTATGTTGTTTAATTATCTAGTTACTTTATTTTTGTTTGAATCTATTTTTAGTTGAGTCCTAATATACTTAATACACAAAGAGATGGTTTCCTACAATAACAATTGATCATATTTACCAAAGCAGAAGTGAGTCAGCAATTCATTTTTTTTTTTTGTTTTTCTTTAGAAAAAAATGCAATTTATAAAGTTTATGTGGCTACAAAAGTAGCCTTCTTGTGAAGCCTATACATTATTAATACTAAAACTCTAATCTTGTATGTTATGTTTATTCCTGAGAAATATCTTAAATGATACATAATACCACAACCAATTTAGAAATATGTTGTACCTTGAAACCTGACCAAACTTCATTAAAATTAAACAAGGGGTTATTGAGCTAATATTGGTTTTCTGTTTTTATGACATTTGTAATAGGAAATTCAATTTGTTTTCAATACACATTCTACCAATCTGCATATATAAATAAAGACTTGCATATAATATTCTAATATGTGTGAAAAATAATAAACATTCATAATACATTATAACAACATTATTAAATAAATTTAAATGTACATAATACAAGATATATTTATACAATTCACTATATACTTTATGAGAATTTTTTTTGCAACTATTTGATAGTGGGTGTCATTGTAAAATGTAATTTTGTATGGATGGAAAATTGTCACATGACTTGATGGTAAATAAATAGATGCATGTTCGTTTTGCTGCTGTTATGTATTTTGAAATAAATATGAGGAAGATATAAGTATGTATAATAAAAAATTCAATTATTTCAAAAAAATTACCTAGAAAAAAAATGACCAAGTGCACAAAAAATGAGGCATCCATACTTAATGTTATTTCAATAAATATGAATCTCTCTAAGCAGACAATTACTTCATTTACATTAGTCATGTTTATTACAACGTTTTGGCCGTTGTACGCTCCAGCCTTCTTCAGGTGGTTAGAATGTCAAACTGAACCCTTTATTTCGCTCACTGGGGTAGACTGTTCTAATTCCACGTGCCATATTTAATGGATGTCCGTTGTCAGTTATCTCCTGTTAATTCCTCTCTCCAAGTTCTCCACTGCCTTAACTGGGTATTGAACTCACATTCTTTGGGTCCTGTAACTGAATCTAACTAATGCCTTTATCCACTGTGCCATGTGTCCTTGATGAATTTCTGGGTATTATAGACATACATTTTTTACCAGTGCTCATATTGCAATTTTTTTGTTGTTGTTATCGCTTTTCTCTGGTACTCTTTATTAATAGTTTCCATATTGCATTCATTTCTATGCTTGGTTGGCTCAGGAGATTTTTGTAGCCTAGCATATGTGCTGATTCCTTAAGTTTACAAATTTTCCAATGGTGTTCTTTGTCTATGATCTCAACCTGATCCCACAGAGGTGGTGATCTCCCTTTTCTCTCTATATGTGGTCAACCACACCTGATTTTTCCACTTCCCCTCGTGTTACAGCTTTCTGGTGTTCTTGAAGCCCTTACCTTAAGGTGGCAGCCTGTCTCCCCTTCATATTTCTTTCTGCAGCTGCACAGGATAGCGTACAGTCTTTAGTCATGTTCTCCTCTATGGGAGGGTCTTACTCGGGAGAGATATCTGCGAAATGTCATCCAGCTTTTGTTCTATGGGCCACAGATCCTTTGTATTTTCTCTGATAACCCCTTCACATAAGGCAAGCAGACTGTTTTCTGAGTGTTGTTGTCCTCTTCTTGTAGCCACGTATCCCAGTTTTTTTGGGGCTGCTGCCATGTAACCAGGGTAATTGTTATGTTGTAGGGTACTACTTATACTGACCAATTCTTTATCTAATGTCTCTGGGTCGCCACTTTTGACTTTTGCTCGATGTTGTAAGCAGTGGACGATCCCTTTCTTTACACTGTATAGATAGTGGGAGTTGAAATTGAGGTACTGTCCAGTGAATGTCGGTATACGGATGTCTTGAATCCATGCTCTGAAAAGAGAAAAAGCGATAATAATAACAAAAAATTGCAATATGAGCTCTGGCAAAAACATGCATTGATAACAGCAAAACATTGCAATATGAGCACTGGTAAAAAAAAAAAAATGGATACTGAAGACATTAGGTTTATAATACCTACAAATTCATACACAGATGTCATCAAGGACACCTGGCACAGATAAAGGCGTTAGTTAGATCCAGTGACAGGTCCTAAAGAGTGAGAGTTCACTACCCGGTTAAGGCAGTGGCGAACTTGGAGAGGGGAATTAACAGGAGATAACTGATAACTGACATCCATTAAACATGGCACGTGGAACTAGAACAGTCTACCCCAGTGAGCGAAATAAAGGGTTCAGTTAATAATTCCAACATTCCAACCACCTGAAGAAGGCCGGAGTGTTGTTATGGCAATAAAGATGAGGGCAATAGTCTGAATAATGTAAATAGTGTACATAATACCTCATCTCAGAAATATAGACAGATACAGACAATTACTGTTTTTTTTTTTTTTTTTTTTTAATGACCTTTTGAAAGCTACAATATGGTAAATTATTAAAATTGGTATAAATTGTCACCCCAAGGTTTATATTATTTGAATGGAAAGGCCTTTTTTTCAATAGTGTATTGAAAAAAAAAATTATTCAATTGACTGAAATATTTTATCTGTATGATAATAATTTTTTCTGTTAAGCATGGTCTATTTGGCCTTATCTATCTTATATTATTATACTACATTGGCTATGGTTACAGAGTATAATTTACCATAATTGCACATTACACCAATCATATGAATAACTGAACAGTATGTATACAAAATGGATATTTATTAGTCAAATAAATTCTAATTAAACCAGAATTGTCTAACCTTAAATTCAGACATGTAGAATGACTCAATAATTAGCAATATCCTATTTCATAGTCAATGTTAGTATTATTAAGAGTCAGTATTATTAACTCTTTGAAGCTGGGTAGCCAGTATACTCATGATAGGGCATATAGCTAAGTTAATGTTCCACATACTAGAGTTATGTGTCTTTTGTTTAAAAACACTAATTTCCCTATGTCATTATAAATTTGACTTGGAGTATTTCAGCATACCCAAATCAATAAATTTGAAAATTTCATATATTACTTTATGGTAAGACAAAACCAGAAATATGCCATTTATATGCTCACAACAAAATCAAATAACTTGGCAGCAAAAGTGGTTCAGAAGAAACTAATGACAATTAGGGAAATTAAGACTTTCTTTGTTTTATGCGACATAATTGTTGTACCATAGTACCTATTCTTTGGTAATGGACTCTCCCATAGATAATAAGTAGGAGTGGCAAGTCTGCAGAACGGTGTTGAGAACGTCAGTCGAGATTCGGACATTTGAAGTACCAACCATCACAACTAGATTTGCTGCGTCATTGACTATTATTTTGCAAGTTCCTAATGTTTTTAGGTCGGACCTAATTTAGGACGACTTATTAGAAATACAAGCCTCCACTGTGAAAATACTCCACAACAATAATGTAAAAGAAAAACACAACAATATGGCAGATCAGTCACCTATACATGAGTCTTTCTTCTGTGATTGTTTGGGCTAGATATCTTGCCATTTGGTTGTTAGACTGTGTATGAAGAGGATCTTCTCCATTTAGACATGACAAATAAAAATAAAATCTACTCATCCAATGCTCAAATGTGCCCTTACTAAATTCAAGCTCATAAATTTGGTTCTCAAGTGTGTTGAACAAGAGTAAATCCTCTGTCCTTTCTTCAATCAGTTTGAAGTATTGTCATCTACTGCTGATAAGGTAGAATACTTGGCTCAGAAATTCTGTTCCAACTCGACTCCTCTAGAATATCTATGCCTAATTTTCTCCCTCGAATGGAATCTCTATAGAGTGATATGCAAATGATTCTATCAATGGTTTCTGCTATCACTTTCAATCCCCACACTAGTGAACCTTCTGATCCCTTTTTTACCTCATTTTGGCAAAGTATTAGAGGCACTAATCAACTCTGATTTGGTTAAGCATCTCACTTCACACGGCCTTCTTTCAGAGAAACAATATGGCTTTCATTTCTCTAGGTCGACTGCTGATCTGTTAACAGTTATTTCTAAATTTGTCTATCAAGACTGTTGCTTTAGATCTCTTGAAGTTGTTTGACAAGGTTTGGCATGCTGGCCTTCTTCACAAGCTCAAGGACTAATCGTGTCTCTGGCTAAATATTTGATTTAATCCACTCTTAACAAACCATGAGATGGAATTCATGTTGAACAGCTATGTTTCTAGATCCTTTCACATTAATGTGGGATCCCCCAGAGCTCTATACTTGGACCGACATTGTTTCCTATCTCCAACAATCTTTCTGATGTCATGAATTCCCAACAAGGTATTTATGCTGATGACACAACTATTTACTCTTGTCTTAATATAAGTCTGATAGGTCTGAAAAAGGAAAACTGGCAGCTGCTTTTGAAAATGACTGCCAATAAGTGGTTAACTGGAGCAAGAAATGGCTTGTAAATTTTAATATGTTGAAAATGCTATCTTTTAATCATCATAGAGAACCTTTTTTTGCCTTCTATTAGCACAGCTGATGCTAATCTCCAGGAAAACAACTCATTGTGCTTTCTTGGTCTCACATTTTCCACTGACATGAAGTGGAGTGATTATATTGAATCAATTGATAGGTCTGTTACTAGGAAAGTTGATTTAAAAAAAATAAAAAAATAAATATTTGATGACTATAAATTGGCAGCAAAAGCATTAGCATTAATATTTTGTGGATAATTTGTATAAATATTCCACTATTTGCAATTTCAAGTCTTTATAATAAAATATTGATTACTTGCTTGTCTATTTGTTTCAGTGGCCTTATCTTTTATGATCTACAAAGTATATTTCCATATTATCCAAAGACATTTTGGAAAATGGTCACAATAGTCTTCTTGTTTATTATTTCTTTCCTTGGATATTCATTTCATGGATTTAATTATTAGAGCTGTATGACTAATATTCTATTTTTGATGAATGTGAGAGAAAATTTTAAACAAAAAAATGAATGTAAAAAGGATCTTGATAATTTTCTTGGATACATTTTGTTTATTTTATAAAGAGGCAAATTTGTATTAAATATGTATATGGTTACAGCAGATTCAATAAAGTAATTACTTGCTTAACTATTTAAAATCTTATATTGAATACATGTTGACAATTACAATTTGTCATTGGTGAACTTCATTTCTGCAGATTTAACCATATATTTGTATTCACCAATAGTTGTCTGTTGTTTGTTTTTTTTTCTTGGAATAGTTTTAGTGAGAAGAGAAACAGTTTGAATATCAATTAAAAATGAAATTTAATTGTGCATGGATCACATCTACAAAAGGAATGTAAATATTCAATGAGAATTTGAGTTTTGTTGATAGGATTAGAGCATATTTTACAAACAAAATTCTGTTTTGTTTTTGTTTTTTTTGTTTAATACGCAGTTTAATATTAAATATAAGTACAAGTACCAGAATTGCAGATAACTATTGAATTTCTTGAGCTGATTGATTTTCATGAATTGTGATGTCTTGCATTTGAGTAACCCCACTCTTTTCCAGGCTGGGAACAAATTCTTCTTTAAGAGCAGATGAGGAATATACTTGAAGCACCTGATATTTTAATGGTAATCTACTTAATACTTTTTGAGTACAAAGTTACTTAATCCATTTTGTGGGGAGAAATTGATATAAAAATGATTAAGTTAAACTTTGAATGTAATGCCTCTGTAGAAAAAAAAATTAAAACATTGTAGCAAGATTGTGAAAATTAATTTTTTTTTTTTTTTTTTTTTTTTTATCATTTCACCCCAAGCAAGGTAATAATTTATATAACTTTGAACTGGTTAAGCATCTACCTTAAATGTAAAATATTATTAATTAATAATAATAAATTAAATTTTATATATTAATTTCATATTAGGTATGAAAATTTAGAAGACTTCAACATTATTTTCTAATTCAGAAATTGCCAAAATGTGATGAAAAGTGAATGTGTTAAACAAAAATACTAAAGCTATTATGTGCCATAAATTATTGAAATCTTTTTATTGTCGTTCTCTTTGACTAAAGAATAAGGGTCTATTCAAATATGGTGGCCATTTTTAGCTATGCATTAAGGAATACATAACTCTGCAGGACTGCCAAAAACGAGGCTTTCATACTTTTTTTTTCCTCTTCATCTTCTCTCTCTTGCACATTTACAAATTTCATGTACAGCCAAGCATCTTTTATATGTATTCACAAAATACAGCTAATGCTCCTTGAGTTGATTGAAGCAAACTGATGATGTTTCCATGCCTCACGCCTTCTCTGATTATCAGTTAATTGTGTCAATCAATTTTATATCATTGATTTCTTCTTTTATCCTCAAGTCTTTGATAATGGCTTCATCAAGAATCACTCTCTTCAATGTAGTGAATCAAAGAATGATTTTTCTGTGAAGCATTTGATCTGGATATCACTTTGACTTCTGTTTAAATTTTGTTAGGATCATTTTTAGTTGAATACTATTTCACTTTTCTCTCTTCAATGCTGATATGAAAGATTTCTCTCAGTTTTTTTATCATTGAAGACTTTTTGGCCAATATCTTCAACTTTATGATATACATTGTAATCCCTCTATATATATTTAGCTCTTTAAACTTTGTATTCAACATTCCTGGAGACTGAGAGTAAGCAATCAAAACTTGTTAGGTTTGATTTCTTTTCACATTTTCCTCTCAGTTTAAGGCTTTATCAGAATTTTTAACATAAGCAATTATTCTGTCTGCATTTTTACCTGTTACCTTTTTTTATTCTTACTAGAATGTGTTGCTTGTTTTTAAAGAGTATTTGTTTCCTGGATAGAGGAGTTCACTTTAAATTTGTATATCTTTGTCATAATTAATAGAATTTTGAATGATTTCAGGTTTACTGGTGCATTCATGTGTCCCACTTTGAGCGGGAACATTTATTTCATTATTTTCTGGTGATTCATCATCTGTATCCTCATCATTGGTTACTTCTCCAGTAATGCAAAACTATCAAATTCAAAACTGCTTCCTTCATGTGGTAGATTCTCAGTATCTTTATCAGTTTGATCTGAACTTGGCTTTCTTGTGTATGAAACAACTTTAGTTTCGCCATCATTGTTTCACATTCAGTACCTATTATACAACCATGTCCCTTGCACACTGAAATACCATAACTTATGTAATATGCTGAATCAGCATTATGGAAAATTTGTGAAGTAGTTTCTTATTTTTGCTCTTAATGCGTATTGAATTTCTTCATTGGATTCTGTTGATGTAAAGGATTGAGGAATTGGGTGAAATGCATTTAGATTGCATAGAATTTTAGATTTCAATGTCTCTTCAAGATTGGGTAATTTATCATGGTTTTTTGTCAAACATTAACTAATTTGAAGAATAAACATACACATTAGTTAAAGAATTTTTGGCACAGACTGCCAATGCATTAGTTAATTAAATTTTGGTGCCTTTTAACAACCATATCAGTCAGTATGGCATTTTGGTACTCATTCATACCATTGCTCCAGAGTGATTAAGATGACATTTTAGTTTTGTGTGTATTCAGTTACACTGACATCTCTCAAAAATCACCATTGGAAAATTATATCTCATTATCACTAAGTATTCCTTTTGATGAACTAAAAATTGAAGCCCTTACATAGTATTGCTGAATTCACTATCCTCTCTCTTTGACAGGATATTGCAAAGGGCCCTGAATTTTATGACAGTTATATGTAGTAACAAGTTTCCATTTAATTTTAAATCATGCCAACTGATATATTAAATTTTGTAAACAGAGGAACATATGCAATTTGAAGTGGTTTCTTATATTTTAGATGTATCAAGTAATTTTTATGAATTGCAATTGTTCTCAACATTGCTTTATCTTTGATATTACTCTCAATCATAAGTTTCTTCAGTCTACTTGCACAATTTTATGAAGGTCAGAGAAATACACATGCATTGTCTTGCGATATGCAACTCTAGAGTTTCTGTTGATGAGGACTGCATAATGGTGTGTAGATGTGAACTTGAGATCTCTTTCTTTGTCAAACATTGAGATTTTATTTTTTTGAAAATTTATCACTGTATTTGCCCTTTCCTTGGCATCTTTACTAAGAAGTAGTGGAATATCATTATTGATAACATCACTTTCAGTTGTGATCTCTTTTGCTGAAATATTTGTTGGAATATTTACACAGGTTAGTAAAGTGTATACTTTATCACTAAAATGGAATGTTTTGTTACTGTTTTGGTAAATAATCTGTTTTCTGATCTTTACATCAAAAAATTTCAATGTAGAAGTGTAACCAATGATTGGAACAGACATTCCTGGTGCAAGCACAATCTAACACAGCATCTGATTATCCCTCCAAGCAGTTTTCAAGTTGAGAAAATAAGGTACTATTTATTTTCTCCTCACAAAGTGCTTCATCATTATAGAAAAGTGTGTCTGGTCAATGAGGAAAATTCATAATCCAATGGAAGATTGATTTACAAATAAAACATTTTGTAGTTCTTCTAAGTTCATCACTTGACTGCTTCTGCAAATGATATTTTTGAAACAGCATCATTATCTCCTCTACTCTTCCCTCAACAATCATGACCAAATTTACCAACTCAAAATCCTCTGACTGTTCTTCTCTGTGGAATCTATTATTTTGCATATAAAGTGCATCTAATGGTTCCTCTTTAAAGCATACTATATTTGTTATCAACTTGCAATACAGCAATGTTTTTCTAATTGAACTTACAACTTTTCATACCACAAATTAGCAATTCTGTTCTACTTTACTTACTGGGTCAGGCAGTTCAATCTTGAAAGCTTTTCAAACCTTTTCAAAGTCATTAATGTATGTTTTGATGAATGTGTTGACTGATCTCTGGTATTCTTCAAATTCCACACAGGTTATGTATGCACACCTCCTTCAGAAAGAACATCTAAATTTGTAATCAGTTTGTCTAGGACATTATCTGTATCAACTCAAGTTCAAGTTAGTAATTTTAATGCTGCCTCTGCCATCCAAAGATAAAGGTGGCTGTTGGCACTTGTGCCTTTTTAACAACATTGAAGTAAATTACCAACAATTTTAGTACTTTCACCTATGTTTCATAGGATTGCATATTTATTAATTTAAGGGTTTTGAAGATTTTTATGCTTTTTTTTTCTCTGAAAATGTGGTGGAGAAAGGGCTAAAAAATAAGGAGATGTAATTTCAGTAATAATTTCTTAGAAATAGGAGAGAAGGAAAGGCTCTTGACAAACTTCATTTTCTGTGGTACTGCAAATTAATCACCAACTCAAAATATTTGGCTTGGCTTAAGTGTCATTTTTCCCCCCTCTCTTAACACTTGGTCAATACAAATTAAGTTAAAACTTTTAGACACAATTCTGTACCAAATTTTTTTATTTCTGTGTATCAAGAATTTAACTTGGAAACAGATGTTGGTTTTGAAGAATGACTGCAGTACCTTTTAACTGATTTGGCTGCTCTAAATTTATCCTCATTATTTTACTTTTCTTCTTCAAGTGTCAATCATAATTTTTTTCTTTATATTAACTAAAGCAGGGTCTATTCAGACATGTTACACAATACAGTACATATGCTGAGCAGGACTACAGCCCTCAACAACATTTCTCCTTTATTGCAAATTTTTTCCATTTGACCATTGAAATTTTATGTATAATTTTGACAAAATTGTGGTTTGAAAAATGAATCTCTATATATATATACTTAGAATATTGTTCAATTTAAAGATTATATTTTAATGGTAATATAATTAAAATTATTTTTCCTTTTTACAATGCATTGAGATATGCATAACTTAGGTATGAAATTAGCTAAGAAAGAACCCCTGTCTAAAAAAAGATAAATATTACAATAAATTTAAAAATGTGTTTACCTTAAACTTTAACTTTTATTGAGCAGACTCAAAATAGTTCCTGCATATGTGTGTGTTTTATTAGAATTGGTAATTTCATTACCACATGAAAGATGTACAAAATTACTGATAAACATTGGTTTGATAATATTTACAATTTGGCCAAGGTGCTTTGCTTTTTAACTTGTAGGAATCCTAAAATATGAAGGCTTATGGCAATATGTTGAAACATCAGTTCCCCATATGATCACTAAAGTTAAGTAACATGAAGTCTGGTCAGTACCAAGATGGGTGACCACTTGGGAATATCAGATACTGTAAGCTTGGATGTGCAGGTGGCTTAATGGATAATGGCTCCGAATTGTTAATCGGAGAGCTGAATTGGGTTGTATTCACTTACACACAAATACCCTTGGGAAAGATATGAATCCACCTCTTTCCCTCTAACTATACGTTAATTAGTAAAACTTGTATTACTAAATCATTATCTTAAAATTCTTACAATCTAAAAATATTTTCTGACTTTAAATAACCTGCAAAGGGTTGATAAGCCATAGAAAATGAATAACTCACTAAAAATATGAATTTTCTTTTTGAACTTTTTAAAATAAAAAGTATTAATGTATATGATGTGTAGGTGTAAATTGATTGTATTATTTCATTGAACTATTTTTTCTTTCTTTTAAGTTATTGTCAGAATAGGAATTAATGTGCCTCACTATTGGTGAAATTAACATATTGCAGATGAACAGTAAAATGAAGCAAGTAATTAGTGCAAATTTCTGCCAGAAAATGTTTTGTCTTAACCATAATGACTCCAAATAAATTTGCCAAAATATTACAAAAATGTTACAGCTGATTTAATTTTTTTTTAATCTGTTTAACAAAAAAAATATATTACAATTTTGTATCATCACTACATATTTTTAAATGAAAATATATTTTAACATAACTCCAGTTTTGCATAATCCCCAAACCAACAAGAACTTTTGACTTATTCCCTGATATGTCCTTTTTAAATGGGATAACTTTTAAATAAATTAAAACTATTTAACATGGAGTCAAAAAGCATGTTTCTGTTCTTCTCAGTTTTACAGGCACATTACCTGTGTATGTATGTGTGCACACACACACACACACACACACACATATCAATGCCTTTCACTTATCCCTCCTAATATTCCCTAGTATTACTCCTAATATCTTCTGTCTTAAATTATTTATATTTCAGGAATCTTATATGTGTAATCCATCGAATGATAGAATTTGTTGTAAGGGAAGGTCCTATGTTTGAAGCAATGATAATGAACAGAGAAATTAATAATCCAATGTTCAGGTAAATCTTTTATTTATTAAGAAGCTATAAAGCATAAACCTTGGTTCAATTTCTTTGTTAATTTGATTGTGTCTCAGACTTGTTGATTCGAAATAAATTCCGATTTCAGATTTCTATTTGAAAATCAGAGTCCTGCACATACTTATTACAGATGGAAAGTTTTTACTATATTACAGGTGAGTGTAGATTAAAATTTTTTTTTTTTCCTTTGTCAGCAATATCAATCTCACAAAAAGGAATATATTTAGTTTATACATGTATACAAGGTGTGATGGGTAAGTTGTCGCCATTTTATATTTTTAATTTTGTACATACACATTTGTTTTTATTTTGATTGCACAGTATATTAGGGTCAGTTGGGCGTGATGATACAATTCACTCTGCCAGAAATTTGGAAATGGTATACTGTACTGATTGGCATTTGTGCTGGAAGCTCCAACACAAACCTAGTCTTCATCCTGGGTATGACGATAAGCTACATCTGTGTCCTGGGTAAGACGATAAACTACATCCAACAGCAAGATCAGGAGATTTTGAGGAGCACCTCTTAATTGTTGGTGTCCCCAGGTCCACCCTGCCTCAAGGTGATAGTACCTGTCAGTCTCACATAAGGGCAAATAGCTAACCCCCTGCCAAAAGGAATCAAAACAGTATGAAAGCATTAAAATAGGTTTTATTACCAGCAATACATTGTTGAAGGAAAAAAATATTACCAGCAATATATTGTTGAAAAATAAAAATCTTGTTGGTATTAAATAACCCATTGAGGTTGATAGGCTGTAAACCAAACCTAGTGTTTGAGTGTCAATCTGAGGACTGCAGATGATTCAGAAAGAGTTGGGTGAATCTAATGGTGATTATGAAGGTATGGCAGCTTGGAAAACTCACTCTGATACTACACAGCCTTCAGCAATAAAAGAAAATTTATCAAACTGCACTATCTTTCTAAAATCTGAAGTTTTATAAATAACATTTTATTATGCATGAAACAATATTTGTACATTATTTTTCTCTTCATTTACTTAAATATCACTTTTGTCAGCATCCATTCAGTTATTCAGTTCTTATTTATAGAATTTATATTACAATTATTTACAATTGTTAATTAACTCTAAAATTTGATATTAAGTTAATACCATTATAGTTAACTGATAAGAAATGTAGACAGGTCAAGGATTTAAAAAGGAATGATTCTGTAATTAACAAGCCTTGTGTAATTCCACTTGGACAGAATTTTCTTTTGTTACCCCTTTTGTCAATTTATACTTAATTAAAATTACTCATAAACCAATGTTCCCATTGAATTGAAAATTGCTTTACCCTTCAAATTACAACATTTGAGCAGTATTACTCTAACATAAATTGCACAAAAATGTGCAGTTATCGTAACAACCATAGAGGAATCAAAACGTTATAGATTCTCAAACTTGATGCTTTTTTGACATAGTCTGAAATTATAAATATTTTCAATTTTAACAGAAATGGTTATATTTACATAGTGGATCCATGTGTATTCTACCAGGAGTTTCTTAAATTTTCAATATAATCAAATTTCTACAGAATGTTTTCTTTTTCACTATATTCTCATTATTGGCAAAATTTATTTTTGTCAAATTTAGTCTAGAGTGTAATGCTTTTAGGTACTAAGCACAAAAATTTCCTTCTGAAATCCAATGTATGATTTGTGGAAAAATACAGAAGTAAGCTATTTTTTTTTAATTTTATCAGGGAGATTCACCTTATAAGTGGAGGACAGAAGAATTCCGAATGTTTAAAAATGGTTCCATTTGGAAACCACCACCACTGAATCCATATACACAAGGAATGCCTGATGAATTGGTTGATAAAGATGAAAACCAGATAAAGAAAGGACAACTAACTGATAGGTAACTTTTAACACTATCTGTGATATTAAATTGATATTATAATAGTCTTTAATTCAATTACTTGGGAATTAAATTTAACTTAGTTTTTTGCAATTATCTTTTATAAATACTAGATTCTTATTAAATACTGCTTTATTTATATACATAGAAACAAATAATAGGTGTTTATTATTTTTTTTCTCTATCTTCTAATGATTTTCTTATAAGAAGAGTTCTATTGGTCCATTTGGATTCAACTGCAGCACTATTACACTTACAGTACTCAACAATTAACGATCTTAACACCATACTTTAATTGGCATTTTTCTTAATCTGTTAACTTTCCCTGCCAGAAGTCATCATTTTCAACTTTAGTGCACCAAGAAAACTTCAAATATGGTTGTCACCTTGTTACAGGGTATTTTTTTTCCTCTCCCCTCCTTTCCAGTGTACCCAATTTTATTGTTTAAATTTACTTTTAATCTATGTTAAGGAATCATATCACTTAATTTGAATTATTATTAGATGAAAATTCTTTCACTCACATGTAGCTAACATTTATTGGAATTTTGCTAAACTATACTGGTCATGTCTGTAGTGAGACATTTATTGACATTTATTATTTTTGTAAATGTAAGGAAAAAAAAATGTAGTTCTTGAATCAATTCCTTCCTTGCCAAATTAACAGCCTTTCCTGTCTCAGTCTATTGGAATGGAGATGTGATTCGTACCATAAAAGTTAACTATCTATTGAATTCAAGGAGCAGGACTAGTTTGAACTTTGGGCCAAAATTATCAATACAGAAAATTCTCTCCTAAATATAAGCCTTGTGTTCTTTGATACAATTAATTTGAAATTTTTCATCTTTTTTTTTTTTCCTATTCTTTCCAGAGGGCCCACATTCATTGTTTAATTTCACTTTTAAGCTATGTGAATTTCCTTCTCCCCTTTATTCTGATTGGGGATAGTTTGACTTACATTAATTTATATCTTAATAGTTGACACTATACTGTCATTTCACTAAGTAATCACCCGCAAATATGCTGCAATCATAATTCATTGTAACTATTCGTACAATACTTATCACAGAATGCGGTATAATAGTACACTTGCTGCATTCAGAAATGCCCACTATTGCTTCAAGAGACTACTAGAAAATTATTGCTTGAGGAGTCCAGACCAAGGTTGAAAGCATACAAGTTTGATCCAGGTAGATCTCTAACCAAATTCTGAATAGAGGCAAAGCATCAGTGCTTATTATAAATGAGTCCCAAGGTCATCTTATCCTTGTCGGACAAGGTGAAGCTTTTCACCTCAATCTTTGCCTCAAATTCAATGTTAGGATGACAAAGGCCATCTTCTTCTCAACTTCCCACGATTCACTGAGCACAATCCCAGCAATATTTTCATTATAGCCTGGGAAGTCTCAAAAGTTATCAAAATCCTTGGCCCTAAGAAGGCCACTGGTCCAGACAAAATCCTGATGGTTCACCTTAAAAATATTAACCCAGAGTTATCTCAACTTATAGCAAAATTATTTAACTGCTGTTTGAAGGAGAAATCCTTCCCATGTCTGGAAGTTGTCAAGTGTATGCCTGGTTTTCAAGAATGCAGATGAGTGCACAGCCCCCTCATAGTACATACCTATCAATCTTCTCAGTGTATCTTTGAAGCTATAATTAACATGAAGGTTGTTAATTACCTCAATAGGAACAACCTGTTGAGTGGCAAGCAGTACAAATTTCTATCTACCCAGTCCACTGCTAATATCCTAAGATTACTCACAGAATTAGTGAGGCACTTGACAACAAAAGCCCATTAGCTATGGAGTTACTGGAAGAATTTTCTCAGTTATAAAGTCCTACATAACTGTAGGTAATTGTTAATGGCCAGTCCTCCAAATCCCAGGCTATCAACATTGACCGTCCCCAATGTTCGCTTCTCAGTCCAATGCTCTTCCTCTTCTAGATAAATGATCTGTGAATATCTATGCTGATGATATGATATATAGGTGCCTCTCTAAAAGCCTTGACAACCAGAGCTTGACAGCTGATTTGTCCTCTGACCTAGCTCTAGCAGCTCAGTAGGTGAAAAACTGTCTGGTTACATTCAGTGCCTTAAAAATCAAACATTGCAGATTGGACCCAGAGCTTTCATCAGTTGTGATAAACAATGTTCCCTCAGGGAGGCCCTGTACTGTTGGGACTTAAACTCAACCCAGACTTCAAGAGGAATTGGTACACACAATCCATCATTAAAGTTGCTCAGAAAATAGTTGGTTCCA
Organism: Acanthosepion pharaonis; assembly: GCA_903632075.3. NCBI lineage: Eukaryota > Metazoa > Mollusca > Cephalopoda > Sepiida > Sepiidae > Acanthosepion > Acanthosepion pharaonis. The sequence continues at coordinate 173,536 of CAHIKZ030002830.1, forward strand.
TGTTCCATTCCTGACTCCTCCCTCTATCCTCTATCCTCTATCTTTACAAGAGCCGGGTAAGGCAAAAAATGAAGTACTGCTTTCATTTATGGGAAGGTGCTGCCCAGTTTTCACTTTCCATTCTGAGTGGAATCCAAAAGGGGTCTCCGCATCCTTGTAGGCAACAAATTATTTTCCACTCTGCAACCCCTTCTCACAGACGAGATGTTACAAGCCTTTTGCTGCTCTATCACTATTTCCATGGAGTGTGTTCAGATGAACTCCACTCCTTAGTTCCACCAGTCCTAACCGTTACAGCTAACACCTGCCATGCCATGCCATGCACATTGTAGTGAACCATCCCTTCATATTCCCCTGGTGAGTTCCACTCAAGCAGCTTCTTTCCACGCACCACTGCCTCGTTAAACCAACTGCCAAGATAGTACTTCCCTGATCTCTACAATCTTAACCTGTTCAAGTCTCGGGTTAACTGTTATCTTCCATACATATCTGCATAAGCTGTGCTTCATCCTCTCAGGAGGCTACTGAGGTAGACTTCAAGTAGCCTCCTGGCTTTGTACATTGAACACCACTGTAAAAAAAAAAAAAAAGACTTCTGATATGCTAGTAAAATGAAATTACCTAGCTTGATCTAAGCTTTCACTTCAACTGCTCAACTTAATTCCCATTCCAATTGACACCAGGTAATAATTTCACTTACTTGTAAAATCTACACCAGTAGCTCTGTTACATTTCTCCCATGGTCACTTGTAATATACCCTAATCAGTAAACTACAACCACAGGAATTCTCATTTCAACCAACCACCAATTATAGATTCACTTTTTGTTAAAATCCACACCAGTTACATTATTATAAATGCTATTTTTAACTGAAGTTATGATGGAACCTTGGATCACAAATACCTCATTACAAGCAAATTAATTCAAAAAAAAAATTTCCGAAAAAAACCAAAAAAAAAAAACCATCTACAGTAATGAATGGTATCTCAAGCAATGAACATGCAAGCTGGGAATATTGGCAGGAGAGTATCGGGTGCAGTGTAGCTTTCACCTCATACACATCCCTACTTGAATATGTCATGCTTTCTTTTGAATTTCATTGTATTTTGCACTTTTTTTCTTTTATTTTTGTATGTTGTTGTTTTAATAAATTATTAAATAAGGTACCATGAAGCCAAAGAAGGATAATGATAGCAGCAATGTAAAAAGAAAAATGTCAGAATCATGATAGAAGTGAAGAAATGGTGTTCATGTCTCTGATTTTGCTACTCAGTTTTGTAAAGCAAAATCAATGCCCTGTACTGTTCTAAAAAATGAAGAGACGGTCAAGATTATGGTAGATTAACTGAATTTTATCAAGGTGTTTTTTTTTTGTTTTTTTTTTGTTTTTTTTTATTATATTTGATTATGGTTCAGTATCCTTAAAAACAATCCTACTGATTGCAGAATATTTCTTAAATGAATATTATGTTTAGGATTTTATTGAAATTAAAAGTAGCATTAAAAATATTTTATATTTTGGATTTTAAATATAATAGATGTTTTTTTAGATGTTTTTTATTGCAGTTAGGATATTCAGTTTTTCTTTTCTTATTGTTTTGTTTACAAATTTATAGCCAACGAGATCGTTTGGAAGATATGCTCCGTGAACTCACTCCTGAGCGATCAAAAGTTGGAGAAGCAATGGTATGGTGTTTAGACCATGCAGAATCTGCTGAGGAAATTGTAGAATGCATTACTGAATCTTTGTCAATTTTAGAAACCCCTATACCAAAAAAAGTAAGTACTTAATAATAAAAATTTGTCTTATTTTGCTATGTAGAAATTTTAATATTTTTAGGGTATTCATTTTCAATTTTTAAAACTTAAATCACTTGCAGGTATTCATCTTTAGATATTTTTTTTTTATTTTATTTATCAGATATACTATGTTACTATTATATTTTGGATTTCCTTTCTTTTTTTTTAAGCTTTCAAACTAAACATGCAAAG
>CAHIKZ030002831.1:0-210000 GCA_903632075.3 Acanthosepion pharaonis
AAGTTGCTTGAAGAAATAAAAAAGTTGTCTTCTTTGAAGTCTTAAGAGTTTGAAGTTTATAATTATGGAGAAATGAAATTCATCTGTTTTTTTAGGTTGCTTCCTTCCCAAAGCAGAGTTCTTTTGGGTGGAATATCAAAATTAAATATAAAATCAATTATCGCATTTTTTTAAATGTTTTTGTTAGATTATATTTCATATTTTTACCTTATTGTACATGAAATTTGCAAAGACTTGCATTATTTTTAATGTTTAATTAATAATTTTATTAATTGAATTTTCCCATTTTTTTTTTGTTTATCTATCATGGTATACTGATTAGATTTAAGAGCAAAATCATTGCATCAAAATAACGATTATAGTTCATTTTGATAGTAAATGATAAAGCACATGCGTTTTAAGAAATATTTGGGTTTATTGTTTTATTGCCCCAACGATGTTTACCCGTGATATATTTTATGAGTCCGCACTACCACTTCTGAAGAAAACAGCACTCAGAGCAGCCGGCCCCAGAATTGAACTGACCAGCTATCAGTGGTAAAAATCTGTTAACTTCAAATCGTAAGTTTAATTCATTTTTTATTCTAATAATTGAATATTTTAGAACAAAACAGCCTACATTTAAATTTAAAAATTAGGAAGAGACTATTTTGCCTATCCATGCGCAATAACAAACCCCCTTGTTATTTTTTTTTTCAATATAATTGCTATAACATTATGTAAGAAGTCTAAACTATTTATTCATAAAAAAAACAACAGTTTACTTATTTCGTTATCTTCAAGATATGCAATCCCAAAATTTTTAGCTTATTTTTTTTAAGAAATATTCTCTTCATAGCAGCAGCAGGAGCCAGCCTAATACACTATTGATCAGTGTTTTTCAGGAAATTCTGAAATAATGTTTGTTTTGTTTCCAATTCATTATTAAAAAAAATGTTTTCAAATTTTATTAAAAAGAAAAATTTCATTGATATAAATTTATTGAAAAATGTCCAAATTAATTTTTTTGTAAAAGAAAATTATTTGAGAATTCAGATGAAAAACAGGTTTATTTTCCTGAAAAAAGCAGATCAAAAAGCACGAGGCTGACCCCTGCTGTTAATTTGAAGGCAGCATTCCTTAAAAAAAAAAATGAAAAATTCATGAGTGTGTATCTTGAAGATAACCAATTATTTGCTATTTTTATTGGAAAACATTGATGTAAAACATTGGATCAGTTAAAGGATCCCCTGACTGATCAACTGTAAAATCTCCACTACAACTTAACGCAACTGTAGAATCTCCTCAAAGACTGATCAACTCGAGATCTTTGAAATTTGTTAAAAATGAATGTTATGTTTTTCTTTACAATTGGTTCTTTTGTGGAAAAATATTGGATATTTTTTTTAAATAAAGAAAAGCATTTGTAGTAAAGTAGCACCAAAAATATATGCAATTGAAAGGTTACATGTCGAAAGTTTTTATGAAATGTGCAATTTTTAAAGCTCAAAAACTGTATAAATATCATGCTCTTCACAGATTTCAATAGATTTTTCATAAAATCACTACTTTAGAATTATTATGTGAAAATAATATTCTACATTGAATTTTAAATTTTTTAGAGATTTTTAAACTAAACATTTAAGAAAAATCAAATCTAGTGCATATTATAAGATTAACTTTTTATATTAGTATTACAAATTAACAATATATATAAAATTTGTAATATAAAAAGGTAAGTTAAGATTATTTAGATGTAAAATTTTCAAAGATTATGCTTTAAAGTCTTCTGGAACGATTTTTGAAATATTTTAAAATATTCATTTAGGATCAATTGTAGAATCTTCATTCCAACTCAACTGTAGAACACTGCCACCAAGCACATCTGGGGAAAGAGATTCTTCAATTGATCCAAATTATTGTTTTTACATTGAGTAGTAGAAACACAAAAAAGATTACAGATTTGTGTCTCTAAAAAAACAAATTTAAATCAGAAGTGTAATTATTTAATATTGAATTTTATTGTTTTAAAAACTTTATTTTAAAACATGAATGTTTTTTTTTTTAAATAACCAGCTGAACTGATGGTACTAAATAAATTGTTATTAAATATTTCTGTCCTTATTAGTTTAGTTTCATTACCATCTTTCATAACGCTGTAAGGTGAAAAAAAAGTATAAACCAGCAAAATAATGAGGAGGTAGTTACTTTGCCTACAAAAATTAATTATCAATCAGTTCTCTGGAGAATAAGTTAATGTTTAATGCAAGTATCAGAGGTGAACATTTCTTATAAAATTTTAATTATTTTTTAATACAAATGTTCAATGTTCAGTCATTTTTATTATGACCATTACTATGAATTAAATTTTAAATTATTATACTGAATATTAGAATGAAATAAAAAGGGATAAGAAAAATGTATAAGAAAAAAAGGATAGTAAATTTTAAAAATTGAATTTAAGAAAAGATTTAAACAAATATTAACTATATAGGATAAACTCCTGTAATTATTTACTTCTATTTTTAAGCAACACTTCCCCATGCCATTATAAGATGCAAATGGGTCACAAATGTTTCTAGTTAAGTTTGGGGTAGTTAAAAAATTATCAACCTTTTTTTACAACCCCACTTTCAGCCTTGTGCCAAATTGTATCTTAGTACAATAAATAAAAATTCCCTATGCCTTTGAATATGCTCTTTTCCTATTTGTTTCTTTTTCTATTTTTTCATCGATTAAAATAAGTAAATGGTAAAAACTGAGTGGTGTGGCTTACTGCAAGTTGAAAACTGCCAGAGAACACGAGAAAAGAAAATGTGCTTCCTCTTTGCATATTTTCCTACAGAAGATATATGTAGCTAAAGCAAAATGCAAAGATGCGAATGCAGAATAAACATCAAAACTAAAAGGGGAGGAACATGGAGAAAATGCAAATATGGTGGAGATAAATATAAAATTAAAACTTGGAGAGGAATTTCCTGCAGGAATTAACTTTGTTAAAGAAATTGAAGGTGATAATAATGATGTGCCAAAGGAAGAGAACTCCAGTGCATGAGGTAAAGAGAGGTATGAATATGAAGAAGGAACTGATGAAGTTACTGGAAATAAAGAAATAGAACAGGCAAACACAATGATTGCTGCATATGAAAACATCGCATATTGGCTACAAACTTGCTCAGGGCAGTTGCTTGTTGATCTTGTAACATTGGGACCTAAAATGTTTCAAAACAAAGATGAACCATTTGCTCTGACTGTAAGATTGGGGAAAAATAGTCCGAGAGTAATGCTACAACACTGGTTTTACAAAACTAAGGAAAATGGGGAGACTGTTTTGAGATCATGGTTGCTGTACTCAAAGATGAACTCTTTGTTTCTACTGTCACCTTTTCCTGAAAACAGGGCAACACAAATCAAGTCTAACCAGAAATGGCAGATGTTGGAAATGACCCTTAATAAAGGTAAAACCCTTGGCAGTAAATTACAAGAACAAACTATGAAAGACAGTCAGATTTGGAGACAGGTTTTAACAGGTTATTTGATGTGAAGTTTCTGACAAAACAGAACCTGCCTTTTAGAGGTCGCTGAGAAGATGTATATAGTTCCAATAAAGGTAACTTTATAGAACTTGTTGAACTTATGAGCAAGAATGATCCTATTCTTGGAAAGCATTACTTAAAAGAAGTAAATGATAACTGGCGGTACTTGTTACTAAAAATCCAAAATGAATTCATTCATATTTTGGGAAACCACATAAAGGAAAATATATTGGATCGAATTTGAAAAGCCAATTATTACTAATTATGATCTAACTAGACAGCATGCCAGACATTTCTCATACTGATCAGATGAGTTTCATTTGTCAATATGTTGTTGTTGAAGACAAAGAAGTAGAGGTGCGGGAATCATTTCTTGATTTTATCACTGAGCATAGGAAGACAGCTTATGATATCAAGAAGATGGTTTTGGATCAACTGGTGAAAGAGAAACTTGATTTTAAAAAATGTAGAGGGATAGGATTTGACAATGCGGTTAGTATGGCTGGAGATCATGATGGTGTTCAACGTCTTCTATGAAACATAAATGGGAAAGCTAAATTTGTGCCATGTTCTAACCATGGTCTGAATTTATGTGGTGTTCATGCCTCAACTGTGAATGCAAGTGCCATGACATTTTTCGGAGTGATGGAAGATTCTACATTTTTTCTTCCACTCACTGGTGAGAAGTTTTATCTTTGCATGTGAAGGTCATGAAGGAAGAGTTTGTTAACCCTTCATTGGAGTGCATGTTACAAATCTTTTCATGCAGTGAAAACCGGATTTCAAGGAGTAATTCATCCAAAAGAAACTTTAAGAACCTGGTATTGGTTTGGATGTGTGTGTAACCCACATGGATACGACCAAAATTTTCTTTAACTGAAACAGGGACTGTTGTCTGAATTGGTTAATCAAAGTAAAACAAAGTGCGAGGAAATGGAAATTCCAATTGAAAAGTGGATTAGAAGAAAGAGAAAGCTACCTGGGGAAAAGGAAGATGATATATGTCAAACACTTGTGCAGAAAATAAAGAGAAATCTTTACGAATGTCATGATCGACTTGTAAATGAACTGGAAGCATGATTGGACTCCATGTCTCATCTGCAAACTGTTTTCACTAGATTATCATTGCGAGCAATCCCGGAAGATACTGAAAGTGAGTTGGAACGAAAATTTAAACTTCACAGTAGTGAATATGGTACTGACATAGACATATTTAGGCTGCTTTTGGAAGTTTGCCAACTTCAGGATTTTTTAGCGGCAGCTTCCAAAGTGGAATGTGATGTGACCATGATGACCAGATCATCAGTTATCAAATGGCTGAGATAGATTTATCAACAGTAAGTTCAAGAAACAGTGCCAAATATTGTGATTGATCTACATTTGTTTTGAACACTCACAGTTTATGTTGCTACTGCAGAGAGAAGCTTCTCAAAACTGAAGCTCATTAAAAGTCACTTGAGATCAAGTATGTCACAAGATCACTTACCAATTAGTCCCTCATTTTGATTGAACATGAAACTGGAAAAAATAGACTTTGACCAAGTTATTAGTATCTTTGCTTCTGCAAAAGCTTGATAGGTTAAAATATGATAACATTTGTTCAGTAAATTTTTGAATTTGTTGCTTTCAAATACTAATAAACGCCATTAAGGGTATTTCATTTATATTTTTCCTTTAAAAAAAAGGGGAGTGCTATAATGTATACGGGCCTCAGCTGCACTTTGTGTTGGTTCACCACTGTATATATATACATGAACGTATATATATATATATATATATATATATATATATATATATATATATATATAAATATATATAAATATATATATATATATATATATGCACATTTCATTAAAACGACAGACAAGGTGCTTTTATTTAGTTTTTTGTACAATTTCTCATGCGATCTAATAATTTTTTTCTTTTCGGATGACAAATTATATAAAAACTGTCCGAATGTTCTTTTTATCTGAGCGCTTTCGGCTATACATGTACCCATTTTCAAGGATTATATTTTAACTCCTAAAATTAGAATTAGTTTGTTGTATATATATTTTATAAAATTTTTCATTTTTTGGTTTCAAAACATGGTCAAGATATTATGTCCATGTTCAAAGTTAATATTATTAAGTGTTGGTTTGTTTTTATTAATAAGGCTTCCATTATTTTTAGCTTTTTTTTGCATGTAGATGATGCTATTATATTAGTGTTGTCAACAAGTATGTTCCGAATAGTGTCCAGTAGGTCTCCATGAATATTTAAATGAGATCTAATTGAGCTATTGTCACAAGGGTGTTGATCTGCGTGTCAAACATGTTGTAGTGTGGCCTATATATGTTTGACATGCAGACTAACTCTACATCTTGTAGTGCCTGGTATACCAGAGGAAGTGCCAATATACTTCCTATCCCATAAGCTCTCAGAGACACAGCAGAGATGGCTAGTGATAGAAAAGGAGGCATACGCTATTATATATGTCCTTCAAAAATTGGATTATTATTTAAGTAGAGCTGTGTTTACCATAAAGACACCATAAGCCTCTCCAGTATTTGCTGGAAACAGATTGGGCGAATAAGAAGATACAGCAGTGGGTGCTGAAATTAAGTGGATACAACTGTAAGATAGAGTACCTGGCAGGGAAAGGTAACACTTATGCAGATTTACTCTCTAGAATACCCAAAAAGTTAGAAGAAGAATCTGTGAGAGTAGAACTGGGGGCAGACGACAGAGCATATCAAATAGGAATAATCAACTCCCATAGGTTGAAGGATCATTCTGTATTAGAGACAGATGAGGAGGAAAATATACAAGTAATAACTGACCCTCAATGGATAGAATAGGTTGAAAAGGAGCAGGTAGACAAAGAAATAGCTACCATCAGAAAAAAAGTGGAGGCAGGAGAAACCTCCAAGTATACGATACATGAAAGGAAGCTGTATTATCTTTCAGGGAGAGATGAAGAAATTAGATCCAGATTGTATATACCCAAGAGTCTAAGGCTGAAGATATTGGAACACTCATGAGAAGCGAGGCCATATGGGAATTGATAAAACCCATGAATTAATAGGAAGAAATTATTACTGGCCTAGGCTGTATAATGAGGTTACTGATTATGTTAATGGCTGTATGGTATGCCAAATGCAGAGTAGAAGACATGAATTGGCACCATTGGGAGAGGTAGATATTCCGAATTTTCCCTTTGAGAAGATAAGCATGGATGTGTCAGGAGTGTATGAGAAAACCTCCAGAGGTAACGTCTACATAGTGAGTTTTGTAGACTGGTTGACAAATTGGGCGGAGACATTCGCAGTACCTGATAAGAAAGCTAAAACTGTAGCAGACATAATCATGAATGAAATTTTTCTCAGGTATGGTTCTCCTGTGTGCTTGGTGACTGATAATGGGCCTGAGAATATGAATAATATAATGAAGGAATTGGTAATGAGCTTGAATATAGTGCATATAACGTCTCCTTACCACCCTCAGGATAATGCTAAGGTGGAGAGATTTCATAGGACCTTAGGAGATGTATTGGTTAAATTAGTGAGAGACAATGTTGAGAATTGGGACCTGTACCTGACACAGGCTCTCGTGTCATTGAGGTTTACAATCAATGAGACATCTAAATTCTCACCATATTATATGTTGTATGCCGATAGATAATTTATTGAAACACCATAGGAAATATATGGGAGAAGATCATCATCAGTTGATAATAGAACAACAGTATAGGTTGTTTCAACAGGCCAGAAGGCGAATAAAAAGAGCCCAAAAGAGGAGGAATGAAAGGGTGAATGCAAGTAGGAAGGTAGAAGAATTTAGGGTTGGGGACCCTGTATACTACAAAATTCACCTGAAAGAAGGAAAGCTGGACCAAAGATGGAAACCATACTATAGAGTAATAGAACAGACAGGTCCAGTGTCATATGTAATTTGGGATCAAATGGCAGGTCAAACAAAGAGAGTTCATGCCAACAATCTGAAGTTAGCTGAGTTGACTAACTGGGAAATGAGTGAGCCAAAAGCCAAGTAGAAAAGGACAAGGACAGCAACCCTTGTAGAGCCAGAAGGGCTGGAAACAGATGAAGATGCAGAAGAAGAGGAAGAAGAAGATAAGAGATAGGTCAGCAACTGATGACAATAGACCATAGAGGTCTGGACGGGACAGTCTGCGTGCCAGAGCAGGGCTCATCAGTGGAAGCCAGCGTCATCTATTCGTCGTCTGAGTCGTTGCAGAGAGGACCTCACAATATCATTGCTCAGTTCTGGAAACCCAATAAAAGGATGACTATGAAGAAGTCCAAGAATCGAAGTTGAAACTTCATGGACAACAGGTTGAATCAAATGAATGGGAAGAGGAAGATGAGGTACCTCTCTCTCAAAAAAAAGCTAAAAGTTCAGTCAACGGAGAATGAAGAAGTCCAGGGCTTGGAATCAAAACTGCCCTAAGAAAAGGAAGAAGAAATACCAAACTTCAAAACAGTTAAGTAATGAAAGGAAGTCAGGAGTGGAATCAGAATTACCCCATAAGAAGAGATTGAGAGAGGCGGTAAAACCCAAATCTTAATAAGAAGGGATGGCTATGAACAGGGGCTCATTGGAGACCCTATCAGATGAATAAAAATGGCAGTGGTAGGAGAGGATGGATGAGCAGATAGCACGTCACAGTGGAAATAAAATCACTTGGTGCTACCGACCGGTCAGCAGTAGTATCGATGAGGCATGACCACTGGGACAAAGGCGCCATGCACTTGTCTGAACTAATCATCCTACTAAAAGTTAATTAAAGGAAGAATGGGTATGAATTGGAAGCTAGAAGAGACAGTAAGGGAGAAAAACATTGAGAATGCTTTGGAATAATTAAGTAAAGAACTAATTTGAATAATGAGTGGTTAGGGGTATAAAAACAAGAAAATCTTGTTACCCTTGCAGGAATGGCCACAATGAAGGGACCAATACTTCTGATGACAATGATGATGATAGAAGCTTGGAGACACAGCAGAAGTACAATATTTAAGAAGACAAGTGAAGTGATAATCAAGATCAAAATGGGTAGTCACTTTTGTGATAGACTTAAAACCATACGTGTTGCTACTGAACAGACTGAAGAATAAGATAGGGAAACTGGGAATAGCAAAAAGTAAAAAGTAGCACAGAATTATCCAGAAGAAGAAGAGTATCTCAGACTGTTATATCCTTTAGAGTTGGAAAGGACTGTAATGGAGGGCCAGTGGAAGGATATTAGGAATTACATGAAGGAAATTGAACTACTACAGACCAGAGAAAAACGAGCAGTAGTTCCCATCATTGGGAAGGCACTAAATGTCCTATTTGGAACAATAACTGAAGATGACATTAAAGTCATAAGAAGGAACCTAGGAAGGGTAGAGAAAGATCAGAAAATCCTAGGCCTGATGGCACAAGAGTGTTTCGGTATTAAATGTTACAAGATTGGAATTGGCAAAGAATAGAGCCAGTATCAATGATTAATAAGCAACCTGAGAGAACTAAGACGAGAAGTAGCTAATAGTTCAGGCTATGGCGACTGAATTGCGGAGGTTGAGTGGGTTTATTCAGCAGTTGATCACCATTACTAATAGTCTGCGGCAGACTAGTCAATCCCTTACAATTCTATCAGAGCATGTGAGAGCTCAGATGGACATGTTATCGTTGGGACACTTGTCCCCTAGCATAGTAACTCCAACATGTTTGAAGAGACTTTTGTTGAAAATACAGAATGAATTACCCCATCAATTTAGGTTACCAGTAGATCCCACCAGAGAACTTTAGAAATATTATATATAATGCACTATGTTGTGTAACCTTGCTAGAAAATAACAAATTGTTAGTTTTGATGTCTATTCTGTTGTTGGATAGAGAAAGTATTTTTGAAGTATACCAAGTTATAAACTTACCTATTCCTTACCCTCACGTGGATCAAGGTTTGAGAGTAGTGGCAAGATACAGAATTGAAACCAAATACATAGCCTTAAACTCAGCTAGGATGAAGTTTATGATACTGTCAGAGGGTGAGGCGGGAAGGTGTAAGACCGATGCCTTGAGAACCGTACCTCACTATGTCCCATTTATGTGACAGGTAATCACAGAATATGTGTACTGGAGTTGTTTGAAGATAAAAGGGAAGGAATTAAGAGGAATTGTCAAGTGGAAGTGTTAACCAAAACAATGCTGCCACAGGCTCAGTATATCCGATGGTGTGTGGGCTGTAGCAGTACAGAAATCAATTAGACTGTCTAAGGTATGTGGAAGGGAATCCACTGGGACAATAAAAGTGAGGCCGCCACTATCCTTAGTAAATTTAGCCCTGGGATGCTCAGCATTTGGAGTATCCATCTCCCTGCCCTCATATTACCAGAGGGAAGAGAAATATGAGGAAAAGGATTCAGTTGTAGAATTGGTTAACAGAAGTTTGTACAATTACATGTAAATGTGAAACCCAATAGTAAATGAATTCCCTAACATTGCATTAAAGCAGATGCCAGTATTATTGGAACCTGTAGAGAGGATAAATATGAATCGGTTAAAAGACCAACTAAAGATGTTGGGAGAGGGAGGTATGGTTTGAGAGGATAGTAAGTAAATTATAATAAATTGGTCAGGTACTTTGATACTTGCTGCTGTATTAATAGCAGCAATATGGAAATTTAATAGATATAGAAAGAAGTTGGTTGATGGTACTCTGGTGAGTGTGCAACAGCTCAGAAGGGAGTTGCCTGGCAGTGTTCATTATCCAACCAGACCAACATGAGATGAAGAAGAAGTTGCGTTGACTTTAATGAACGAAGCAGGGGTAATATCAATGCCTGTTGAAAGCAAACCAACACTCCCTTTTCTACAGAAAAGAACAATGACCAAGAAAACCAAGACATAAAAATAAAAAAAATAAATAAAAACACATACACACACACACACACACATTCATTTTCTTTAATTGCTGGTATAAACAGAAGAAGAAAGGAGAACTTTTTAAATTACATGTGAAGATTTTAGTGCATGAAAAATTGCAGGTATACACAGAAGAAGAAAAAAAGAACTTTTCAAATTGTATGTGGAAATTTTATAGTGCATGAGAAATAGTGCATGACTAGTAGAGCATGTTAAATAGTGTATTGGAGTTTGAAATATCATTAATGGGTAAATGACAGAATAGATGAAGGGAGAGATGTAACAATATTTAACATGGCATACGAACGAAAAGGGTTAAAACAAAATGATTTTAAATTTTTGTCAGAAAGAGAATTATTTTCCCAGATGTATGAATTTTTTTGAAAAAGTTAAACAATGCAGTTTGTCAAACAGGTGCAGGATCAGAAACCAGAGGTTAAGGTCAGCTGTTGAGAGATGTCCAGCTTGACTGAGAAAATTGTCAGCCAAAATATCCCTGAGAAAAAATTACAATTGTAAACAGATTTAAAACAGAAGATGACGTCAGAAAGGCTGACATCATATAATGGCTCCTCCTGAAGGAGAAGGGGATCTTCCAAAATTGGAAATGTGAAATAGAAAATGAAAGAAAACGACTGGCTGAATTTTGGAAATTTGCATAAAACCCACCTATTCACCCGCAACACACCAGTTGAAAGGGACACCCATAAGTACAAGTGCTCACGTGGGCCAAAGTTAGTTGGATTTGGAGAAAATTGGGGTCAGCCAGTTGCAGTTGCTGTTGCAGTCGTAGTGAGGTTGTGACCATGAGAAAGATATTTCTGATATAACACTGCTTGGCGACCTGATGAAGATAATAATAATAATTATCTGCTGATGAAGAAAAACTCCGATGAATAAACCTTGTGCTGTCTGTGAAAGTACAATCAATAGTACTTGAAGTTAAATCCAGTTGTCACTGAAGAAAACTCCGATGATAAACCTTGTGCCGTCCATGAAAGTACAAATCACAATACTTGAAGATTCTTCAAAGAAGCTACCTGCAATTTTTGTTCCATCGCCAATTATTAGAACAGGGTGGGAAAAGAAGAAAAAGAACAAAGAAGAAAAGAACTGTAAATATTTTTTCTGTTATTCTGATATAAACATCATATCGTGACTAATTCGGGTGTCATCCATTTTATTTTTCAATTTTGTATGCACGTGTTCAACTCCTTGGTTTAGCATGGTTAAGATGCCCCAGTGGAAATTTGGCTTGACCCTCTTAAGATCAAAATCACAACGTGGGTAAGAGAGGTCACAGTTGAAGAGGTCAACTTTGAGACCAGCTGCTGTGCCAAACGCCATCAACAACCCATGAGTGGGTTGATGGCTTGTTCTCTGATACCAGGACCGATCCTGATCAAGTGAGCAGACTGGAATTGACCCTGAGTACCGCCATACCTGGTGACCGAAGCAGACCGGACCCAGAATGCAGTCTTATAATTGGTCGCTGCAAGGAGGCAGCAGCCTGGAAATACATCATAAATGTATATATATATAGTCATATATGAATGCATACGTATACAAACTTATATGAATGCATATGTATATATACATATATGAATGCATATGTATATACACATATATATATATATATATATATATACACATAGGAATGTATATGTATACATTTATGCACATATGAATGTATATATATATATATACACATGTGAAAGTATATATAGATATACACATATGAATGTATATGTATATACACATATGATAATGTGTAAATATATATATATATATATATATATATATATATATATATACACACACGTGAATGTATATGTATATATATATATACACCTGAATGTATATATATACCCATAGGAATGTATATATATATATCCATATGAATACATATATATATCATATGTATATATATATATATATATATAAATATATATATCATACATATGTATATATATATATATAAATATATATATATCATGTATGTATATATATATATAATATATATATATATATATATACGTATGTATATATATATAGAATATAAATATATATATCATATGTATATATATATATACCCATATAAATATATATATCAAACGTATGTATATATATACCCATATAAAATATATATATATATGTATATATATATATAAATATATAAATATATATATATATATATATATATATATATATATATATATATATATATATATAATTTTATATGAATGTATATGTATATATATACACATATCATTGTATATGTATATATATAGATATATCAATGTATATATATTTTACATGAATGTATATATGTATAAATATATACATATATATATGAATGTATATATTTATATATACATATATGAATGTATATCTAGATATGAAAGTTTGTGCAATGTGCATATATTATATGAATGTTTATGTATATACATATAAGAATGTGTATATACATATATATTTGGGTATATATATATATATATACATTCAGGTATATATATATATATATATATATATATATTATATATATATATATATATATACATATACATTCATATATATATATATATATATATATATATATATATATACATATACATTGGGTATATATATATATATATACATATACATTCGGGTATATATATATATATACATTATCATTGAATTAAGAAAGAAATTCACAATAGTGATCCATATTTTTTTTTAATATAATCTAAAAATTTATTTGGCTTACTATAATATATATTATCAAAGATGTCACTTACAACATATTAAGCAATATACGGACAAGACAGTGATGATAGTCTGTCAATGTTTACATAGATGATTTCTAAGCAAAAAAAATATAAACATATATATATAAGACGTTTTAGATATTTAAAAAAATCACACTGCATCTCATGACGTCACACATGACCACACAAGAGTGAATTGTAGAAGTATGAAATATGGAAAGCCGTTGGTATAAACCAATGGCTTCTGTTACCAATTATAGACATTTAAGAATATTTGTAGAGATGCCATAATTGATTTTGTTTAGGTTGGGTTTCAACTGTTTGATGTATAGTTAGTTCATATTTGGAAAGGTTAATGTATTTATCAGTTTTGTTAGGAAGAGTGATATTACCTTTGTATAATGTATTCAGTTTTTTTATAATTTTAAATCGGTGTTGAGCTTCAGATTTATTGGTAATTTCCGTGAGTCTATGTGTAATTTCCTACAGTTCTACAAATATTGTCACAGTTGTGGAGGTAAGCATTTTAAAAGTTATTGTTTCTTCAAGAACAAAAAATGTTATGAATGTGGGCGATTAGGACACAGAAGTACATGTTGCAGATACAAGAAATGGAGAAAAAATAAAATGTATGTGAACATGATAAATATATGGAGTAAAGATAAGAAGCCTAAAAAGGAAATTAACAAGACATCTCAAAAGAGGAAATTTGTTTTTGTGCAAATTAATGATGTAAAAATAAAATTGCAACTGGATACAGGATCTGATATCACTATCATAAATGAACAAATATGGAGAAAAATGGTTAAAGATAAAGTTGCATATGGAGTCTCGGGAGAGAGATTGAACTTTTTGGCTGAATTCAGCTGTAACATTTCTTTTGTGGGAAAAACCAAAAAAGCAGTGGTGTTTGCATTAAAGAATACTGCTAATTTGTTTGGAACAGACTGGATTGCATTATTTGATCTTTGGGACCTCCCAATTCACTCTTTTTGCAACAAGATAAATGTAGTTACGACCAGTACTAATACAGCAACTGAAAAATTGTAAAATGAACTGAAAAAAGTTTTCCAAAAGTTTTCTCAGGTCTAGGGACATGCACGAAAGCAAAAGCTAAGTTTGAGTTAAAAGAGAATGTAACCCCAACATTTAAGCCAAAAAGTAGTGTACCTTTTGTGGCCTTAGATCCAATTAATAATAAATTGGACAGACTAGAAAAATTAGGTGTGATCTCAAAAATAGACTATTCCAAATGGGCATCACCAACAGTCTACGTTAAAAAAAGAAATAATAAAATCTGTGTATGTGCTGATTTTTCAATGGATTAAATGTAAGTCTAAAACAATATAACTACCTGTTACCAAGTCTAGAGGAAATTTTTGCCAAATTAAATGGTAGTAAATTTTTTTCTAAATTGGATCTGTCAGACGCTTGCCTACAAGTACTAGTAGATGAAGAGTGCTCAAAATTATTAACAATTTACTCATAGAGGGTTATGCAAATTCAGCTGACTTCCTTTCAGTATAAAGCATCCACTCTGACAGCTGGACCCACTTCCTGCCTGTCTCTGCTTATATGGATAATCCTGGGGTCCCACCTCCTCCATCCACTTGTCTTCCCAGAAGATTTGGGACTACACCAAATCCACATGGGTGTTCAAATCTTCAAAGGACTGCTTTTATGACTATCTAAAATTTTTATGTTTCTCAATTCAAAGGAGAACTGGAGATTTGAATCCTGAAACACTAAGTTCACTCAAGATGGACTGGAGACAAAATTCCTTTGAAAGTCCAATAGCTGAGTGGACTTAAAAGAAAGAATTTATCATCTAAAGATGTGTGAAAAATCATATTGTTACAACCCTCCTCCATCAAATTTTGTCATTTATTATATAAACTGCAACAACAACACTTAATAACAATTTAAATAAATAATCAAAATGAATAAAACAATGTAATTAAGCACAATAGCAACATTTCCTGTGCCTCTCAAAACATGTAATTCTACAGTCTCACAAAAAAATTGCAGATAGACTTCAACCACCTCTGAATGATAAATTCTGTGCAGTTCCCAACCCTCTGAAATGTTGTAATATCGCAGATGGCAGTTAGCAGCCCTTCTCTTCTGTTCTTCAGCTGGGGAATTAGGAGGAAGGAAAATGCATTGGGCCGTCCAAATGAATGAACCTTGTTTTAATGAAGGGAGAATAGCTCTAACAGAGTTTGAAGTGGAAGATGACAAGAGGATTTCAAACACCTTGAGAAAAATGTCACATCACAGGGAGGGTCACTCTCCAGACCTTCCAAAGAGAAAAACAATACCAAAAAAACAAGGGGATTTTGACCACCCCTAGAAAAATGTCACATTACAGGAAGCATCACTGTCCAAACCTCACAAAGAGAAAACCAATTTATAAAAAACAAGATTTTAACCATCCCTTCAAGTAATTTCTACTGACCTTCCAAAATAAACAAGACAACTTTAACCCTCTCTTCAATTCTTTCCCATTTCATAATGCCCTACCCCCACAAAAAAAATCATTTTAGCATACCACAGAAGTGAAAACTTGTTTTACACCCCCAAGACAAAAAACAAGAGAAGGTGGTGAGTGTAATCACTTCTGGCCAATATCTATAATCCTTTGGAGGGCTCTCTTGTCCACTACTAAGCAGCTGACATATCAAACAGTGATACTTAATGCCAACATCCTCAATAGAGCAGTTATTTTTAAGTAAGTAAGTTATTTTTTCTAAGAATTCTCAGTAAATCGAGTCACTGCTGCACCTTATTGACTAACATGTTGCTATTGCTCATCCAGGAGAGGTCCTCTGCATGTGCCCAGAAACTTAATTTTATCTACCTTCAAGACACAAACCCCACTGATAAGCATAGGAATAGGTGCTGTGATAAATTCTTTGAAAGGCTACCACCAGATCTTTTGTTTTTAAGATGCTTATAGCTAGTTTATTCTCTAAGTCCCATGCAACCAATCTTTTTCACGGCTGTTTAAAAGCCTTGTTTTTGTCATATAGGAAAATCCAACATGGCGCGTAAATGAAATATCCGGCAAAAAATCTCATTCATCAGTAACATTTTAAACACCTCATAGAATGTAAAGTTCTTAAAGAAAACCTATGCTAAACTGTTTTCCTGAATCCTTGATGACTTGGCTGTCCGAAATTGATAATATCAATATGAAATAATGGAAACTGACTGTGAAAAATACAATTATGCGCAACAGGTTTTCGATCAATTAGTAAACTTCTGGACCTTTTAGGGCGACATTATAGGATCCAGACGGCTATTGTTTGCACATGGAATTATTCACTGGTAATTAATCTTCGATTTGGCTGTGGAAAATGTCACTCAGCGGTTAGCATTAAAAAATTATGCCCAATTTTCTGAGAAAAATCCCCTTTTTTTATGAAAAAATATTTATTTTCGCTTCAAAATAACATCATACAAAATTCATTCCTTTCTCTTTCATTTGGCATGAACATCATTGAATAAAAGGAATGGCTAAATGGACAGGCGATGGGAAATACGAAAGATATGCGGTGAAAAAAACAATGTCGTCTGCTAAGTGTTGTTGTTATCAACCGGGTCACGGGGTGTTAAAAACAAAACAAAACTCATCAAGCCATTGTTCAAACATAGGTTATATCAAGCCCTAGTAATGTTGAACCCTTTTTTTTTTTTTTCACTCTTTGCTTTTATCTGGGAGTGGTGGGTTTTATTACAACTTGTTCTAAGGTTTACCGTTTATTGCTGGCTGGCTGACCTTTGCCCTAGATGTCAAAGTCAATTAGGTTTAATTTTCCTTATCGCTGCTATTTTTTTGAAAAAAAAAACTTTTGGTTTCTGGTGGTTAGGAATTGCAGATAAATCTTTTGTCTTTTACTAAAGATTTCCGTGGCCGGGTGTCAATTTTTTTTAACCGTTGGCAGTCATATAATTGAAAATTAACAATGGATTTTGTCGTATTTTGAACCCCCTGGGAATGTTGATTTCCTTCAAAACTCTCAATTTTATACCTGAAATAGTTTGATTATGATTTAGGCTTTCTGATTTTAAAAAAAAAAAAAATGGTTAATTTCCCATTAATGGGGGAAATATTTGTTTAGAACAAGAAAAAAATGCAAAATTTTCACTATTTTTTCACATTTTACCCACTGAAAAAAAATTTGAGTCATTTACACCAGCTAATTTTACTTTTAAATGAAAGAATATATCCTTTGCTTTCAGAAAATACCTAGTTTCATGGGGTTCAGATCAAAAGTTTCCTTGATATTAGTTTAGGTGATGATAAAAAGTCATTTTTCAATATTTACCCCTATAAAAGGTATGAAAATCCATTTTTGAGAGAAAATAAGCTGTGACAAAATGACTTTTGCCATTTTTGTGATGATTTTCACTTGGGAAAGAAAATTTTTACCATAGGAAACCTGAATTGACTTTATTTAAGTTCAGTGGGGCTATAGGAAACCTCAAACAGCTGTGTTCTATTTCACTCCTGTGTTCTATTTCAACCCCCCAAAACTATCCAGTAGTGTTGTTCACAAAAACACTAGCAAATGAATGTACAAGTTCTGTTGGCATATTGAAAGCTTTCAGTATTCCACCACTGTCATCTTTTTTGTTTCTTATTTCAGATCAAAATTCACATAGTGTTCATCAATCCTGCATTTCTTCTAAAAGGTAATTAGAATTTTTTTAACACAAATTTAATTCTATGCTTAAACTTCTGCTCTAACATTATTCAGTTTGTCTTTTTTTATCTTTAAATATTTCCTATTCAAATCTCATAAGTTCATTTTTTGTTCTTCCCAGACACCAGACCTATCATAATTACTCAGCTCAGCTGATCTTTTCCAACTATGTAGTTAAAGGGAGAAAACTCCGCATAACTTCGCGCGTTTAAAATTTTGTTGCTTTACTTTTTTCCAATTAAAAGACATTTCCTTCAATCAGCAACCAATATATGCAAAGTTAATTGTGTGTTCTTCAAAATATATTTTCATCATTTCTTTATTATTAAATGCTATTCATTGGCAAAACTATGAAATTGTCACTTCAATAATGTTATATGGTAATACTAAAACTCTAATCTTGTATGTATGTAAGTTTGTTCCTGAGATATAGCTTAAACGATATATAGTATTTTGACCAATTTCGGCGGCATATTCTACCTTGAGCCCGTGGTGAGAGCAACACTAAATTTCATTAAAATTATATAGAGGGTTATTGAGTTAGAGCTGTTTTGCTGACATTTTTAATGGGAAATTCAGTACTCGTTCTCGAGACACATTCATATATCAATCCGCACCTATAAACAAATATTTGCATATTATTTTTCAACTATTATGTGTGTAAATAATAACATTATTAAATAAATGTAAATATGCATAACACAACATATATTTATACAATTCACATTAGAACTTTTTTTTTATAAACAATTATCCCTGATGTTTGGCAACTATTGGATAGGTATAGAGGCTATGTGTCATTGTAAAATGTAATGTGTTTGGCTCGAAAATCATGTCACATATCTTGATGGTAAATAAATAAATAAACAGATACATGCTGGTTTGCTACCATGATGTATTTTTAAATAAATGCAAGGAAGAAACAAATATGTATAATAAAAATATAATTATTTTTGAAAAAATTATGTAGAGAAAAATGAACAAAGTGCACAAAAAGGAGGTATCCATACTTTATTTCAATAAATATGAATCTCCCTAAGCAAACAATTGCTGTTTGTTTTTTTAATGACCTACTACATAACTTTCAAAATTTTCTACAGAACAATTAGTCACTATATACCAAGGTGTATTATACATGGAATTTAGGTAATTGCAATGTGCGGGCTGTTGCAAGAGAACAAATGACTGCCAAAACTTATCTGTGTTACCAATATAATGAGATAAGACAGATTGTCTCTCTCTTTGGTGAGGGGAAACAACCTGGAGGCTGTTGGATGGTTGGTTGTGATTCAGCATTTTCTGCCATGCTTTTGCTTTTAGTGATAATGTTCGTGATAGTCTCCAATGTTTAAATTGTATTTTATATTTCGAAGGAACTTTTTTTGTGAGCAGGCTGCAATGCTTGGAGCTCCTGTGCAGAGAGTGATTTTTAAAAAATTTTTGGTTTTCATAGTATTCACATCCAACTGACAGGTTTTGATGTGAAGTGAATCAGAAGAATATTTAATTTGAAGCCTAATATAACAAGTTTAAGGAACAAATCTTAAATTTTGCTAATAATAATTTTAAAATATTTTATTTTACAGATGAAGGTGATGAGGATTAGACAATTTCAAAATATGACCTTAGAGATTATTTAAATGGATTTTGTTTTTAGATTAAACTAATAAATATATTCTCATGTCTGCAGACAAATCATTGAAATATATTGCACTCCAATACTTCACTTGTATAAAAGCCAAAAGATTTATTTTCTATTTTGGAAATAAAATAGTTTGTTTCCTAAATTTTTTCAAATGTATTTGAGTTTTTCTTACATTCTTTGTAATAAATATTTCATGTGAAAATGTGTTTCAGAATTTACTTTTTTTAAAATAAAATAATGATTGTCTTAATAAAAAAAAAATTTGATGATCAATTACAAAAAAATAAAGAAAATTAATTAGTTTATGAAAAATAAAATATTGGTTTGGTTTGTTTTGTTTTATGGTAACTCAATGGGTTATTTAATACCAACAATATTTTTATTTCTGGTAATATTTTTTTCAAAAAAGTATAGCAGGTAATATCTTTTGTTTTCAAAAATGTATTGCTGGTAATAATTTTTTTTACAAAGTATTTCTGGTATTAAAACCTATTTACATCTTCATAGTGTTTTAACCCTAGTTTGGGGGTTAACTATTTGCTCATAGCTGGGACCCTAACAGGTGCTACTACCCTGGGTTAGGGTGAACCTGGGAACACCAGCAATTAAGAGGTGGTTCCATGGTAGATCATTCCATGTTGAATAAATCAACTTGAGATTTTTCTTGCTAAAACTTTGAATAAAATATAGTGAATTTTATGTATTGTTTTTTTAAAACTTAGCATGAACAAAACAAATTCATGGAATGGGACCAAAAAAAACAAAAAACAAACACCACCCAAAATTGACATCAAAATCCAAAAATTCTTCATCCTTTAATAGTTACTTGTGCTTAGTTTAATTTGTAATGTATATAGAAAAAAAGCAAATATTAAGATGAGGGTCATAAAGCACTGCCTGGGGCCCCCAGGTGGTCAGGGTATTCACGAGTAGTATGCACCAGAAATGTGTGTGCATATAAATTAAATAAAGATTAAAGTAACAATTTCCTTTAAATTTGTCCTGATGCTATGATTATTTTTATTTATAATAGATTTTTATTTGTTTACAATATAAAATTTGCTGCCAATCACATCGAATGCATCTGTAATCCATATCAGCTGCTTTGAGAATTCTTGATTCCAAGACTTTGAATCCAGCCTCCCAGAAGTTTAGACAAGTGTCACTAAGAAGTTGATGTAGAAAGGGTTAATTTTTATTGTACCAAGAGCTATATAAACTAACTGATGATTAACCCCACAATTCTCTGGTTTTATTTTTCATCATGAAGATATTTTTTCCTTAATATAATATAACACCTGCCACAGTTTGAACCAATGCTGCAAGATTTTCCACTGCTCTAAAATCAAGAACACAATGTGAGCACAGTTGGTGTGGATTGAAGCAGCCAGCAACCAACAACCAACTTGGACCAGCATCAGTATTGACCAATGCAGAGTTAACTCTGTGGTTAAAATGTCATTCTAAGATCCTGAGGACCAGATCACTAAACATGGTTACACTTCCGGGTGTAGGTGGCAGTGAAAGGCATTACACAATATTAATTTATAAAAATAAAAAAAAGAAGAAGCAAACAATAATATGAAAATGTTTTATTTCATAAAAAGTTACAATAATGACAATTGAAATTGCCAGAATAATTTTACATATTAGATGAAGAAAAGCAAACCAGGGTACGATTTCTACCTTACATCTTTAAATAAATAAAGAGAAAACAAATAATAGATTAAAAATTTGTTTTTATTCAAATGATTATTGCATAAAGTTACTATATTATGTTGACATAGAATATTTTTTATCTTACAATTACATTAGAAAAGAAAGAAACTAAGTTTCAACTTTTACCTTGGAAATTATTTGAAAAGTATTTTCTTTACAAAAAAAAGAAAAAAATCAACATAGTTTTAATTTGTATGTTTTATTTTAATTATTCTGTAGTAGTAAAGTTACAATACTGACATTTTTGTTGTGTAGAAAATAAAAGACAAATTTTAAATAATTTTAGAAAAAAATGTTACATATCAGAAATTTAGCAGAAGGTTTGAAGTTTTTTTTTTGGTTAACTTGTTTCTGGTAATATTATTTTCCCTAGCACAAAAATTATTAAAAAGAATATTTGAAGAGTTCCAGGCAAGCATTCTTTCTATTTTTTCAATTCTGTTATCCTGACCACACGATTCCACATGAAAAAATGATCATTATCTGCCAAAACATAAGGTTATATGCATGGCTAATTGCCATTGACTTACTGAATGAAGAAAAGAATTTTTTGTCAGTTTACCAATAACTATATAATTATAGAGAACAGTATTTGTATTAGTATCATTAGGATATAGCAGAGAACCTCTATTAATCCCGTGAAAATAGCTGTTTATTTCAGGGATTTTGTACTCATTATCACTTCCAGATATTAAATTCTTGCAACTGTTGCATTTCATTTTCTTAAAAACTGCAATGAGTACCAAGGAGCAAAGCTCATCAGAACAATTACAAGAAGCTACTTTGGAAGTAGTTAGGGTGGTGGGAAAGTGGCCAAAGCTGAGATGCCAGGTCAGACTGATAACATTGCAGATTCTTCTTTGTATTTTATCAAGAATCTCTAAATACATAGCAGAAGCACCAGACCAGATGTGACAATAATATTCAATGCATGGACAAATGGTAGACTTATAAATATGTGAGATAGATTCTGATGAGAAAAATTGTCTAGCATGACACATTGAACCAACTTTCCTAGCAGCATATCTAGCAGTTAATTCAATATAGCCATTTCACTTCATGTCAGCAAAAAACATTAACCCAAGAAGGTGCCATTATTCACTCCTCTGGAGGTTAGTATCAGCTATGCTGATATAAAGCAGAAATGTTTTCTAAGACGATTAAAATAAAGCAGTTTCATTTTGGGGGTGTAAAAATTTTATAAGTTTTGAAATTTGCTCTACAGAGAACAATATAGATATGAAGACAGGGAATTTTAAGGAACATATTCACTCTATGGTGGGATGGAATTTAAAGGTTGCATGTTGGTGGTACGTAGGTGTGCGCATGTCCACATGTAAACAATAACAGAAGCATACAAAAATTGGGGATTATATTATGGACAGTTAATTAATTTATTTTTTTTTTTGGTGGAAACTAGGGAAATAAAGTCTCCTGGGTATGTTTGTTTTCTTTTTCTTGTCTAAAAGTATGTTAGGGTAAGGATAAGAATAGTTATAATGGTCAAGCTTAAGTTAGTCTTGCACCAAGTTGGAATGACCAAAGTAAAGTTTGTACTTACTTCATCAGTAGTTATAATGGTCAAGCTCAAATCAGCCTTGGGAGGAGTTGGACTGACCAAGTAAAACTTGTCTTACTTCATCAGTGGAGTTTCAGCAAAACACGTGAACCACCCTATGCATTGGAAAGTGAAAAGAGAGTTCAGTCAACCAGGGAAAATAGATCCCAGCAGGGACTTCTTCAGCCATGTCCTGCTACATCTTGTCTGTTTCATAATAGGTTATATAGCAGAGCAGACTGGGCGCTCTAAGCTTTAGTAGGGAAAGCAGTCAAGAAGGAGGACAACTCTGAACTCAGAATTGTGGACAAGGCAATGGGAAATCACTCTACTCAATTTCCCAAGATCAGTCATAGCAATTCACAAGTATTAAAAGAAGAGGAAACTTTGGAGAGCCACGATCGCCTAAATCATGAAGAGATATGACATTAAAAAATAATCTGCACTTTAAGCTATTCAGAAGAAAAATGGTTTTGCTCTGAATTGTTTGAATTAAGTTTGAAGTCAGCTACTTACTGGTTCTTTCTTTTCATTTTTTCTTTCAATAAAATCTTATTTAAGCTTGGATAAAAAAACAAATGATCATTCAATCAATATACATTTTTAATTTTTTAACTCAATAAAACTTAGTCTACGTACACAAGCATTTCATTCCTTTGAAAGTATGGGTTTAAGTCATTTTTAACTAATTTTTTATTTACTGTCTCCGCTTCTCATTTTCTTGGTGACAAAAAGTTTGAATAACCATAAAAACCTTTAAGTGTGATTTTTAAAACCAACTGTTTCACCCTCTGCTATTTTCATCAGTTTTCATCGGCGCTTAAAGGCATGTAAAATATTTTTTGAACGCTTGTAAGTAAGTATAATTGTGAGAAAACGGGGGAAAAAGAAAGAAAACATTAAAGATAGTGAAGCGATATATTTTTTTTATGTCAGGTGATTTTTTTTTTAAATATGTTTACTTTAGTTTAATTTAGCTTATGACGGCCAGAGAAATGATCATTTTTCGGTGTTGGTCACATGACCAACAATCCTATCCTATATAACGAACTCATTTCTTTCTTTCTTTCTACCGAGAATATAGGTATGAATATTATTATTTATTCACATACACCAAGCAAGGTTCTTACGGTCAGGGAGAGGAGTGCGTATATTAGTGGAGGGGCAAATAATTCCTCTTCCTTTTTTTTTTTTTTTTCTTTCTAAAAAACTAAACTTTAAGTTTCTAATTTCCCTGTTTGTTTCAACTGGGCTTTAAGTTGGTAATTAAAAGGAAAATTAGCAAAAGCTAAATCAACATTTACAAGCAGTGGCTGACTGTTGTTGTGAGAATTGAAAGAGAAGGAGGGGTTTTGCAAAAAAGGTTTTTTTTTTTTTACCATTTTTATTTTTATTAAAACATAACTTATATATCATGTCGTATAGCCGTTTTTCTTTTCCACATCCGTTGTTATTGGTAATGAACGTACAGGCAGTAGCAACACCCTAAAATCTATCTCTCCCATCGTCATATCTTATCATCATCATCATAATAGTCGATCTTCGTCATTTCAACAACAACAGCAGCAGCAACTGAAAACTACTGACCGTATAGAAATAAATGACAAGCAAAGCCAACAGCAGAAGCATCAAGCAACACTGCTCCTTATTCTCTCACTCTCTCTGCTGCCATGTGGTTTGGAGCCACTATTGCCTGACATAAAGGCAGGGGGTGAGTAAGAGAAAGAAAGAAAGACATTTTTAAAAAGCCGAATTGACCGCGATCTCTTCTTTCTTTGTGTTATCTTAAATATTACTCCTCCAGCATGGCGCTACCCGCGTATTTACACTTGTCAACGTTGATTCGTCTTTATAATATTCAATTCTTCAGGTGAGATTTTTTTTTATTCTACTTGTTTCTTTTAGCAAACCGTAAAAACTGGAGGAAAAAAATGGATAAATATTCAATTTGTACTACACATTAAACTTGAAGAAATCAGAGTTCCTTTTAAAAAACTTAACGTTTTATGCAAATAATTTAGATGTTTTAAGAAGTGCATCACAAAAAGCACCTGAAAGATTATTAATATTTATTTATATTGTCTGAGAAATAACGCTAATACAAAATTTACAATAAATATTAATTTAGATAAAAATGTCTTAGATTTTTAAAATTATATATATGTCGATTAATTATAAAAAATGTGTTTTCTTTTCGCTCTTTAGTTTGATTAATTTTTATTTTCTTTATTATAAAATGATCCTAACAATTGCAGGTGTCTTGTTACCCTACTTCTTTTACCTCCTCCTCTTTAACCAACAACACTGCTTTGTGTATGTGTGTATGTGATATATATAATATATATATATATAATGTAATGATGAATACTACTGCTAAGGACTTCCTTTATTTATTTTTTTTCGCGTTTTTATGCTATATTTCAGTACCTCTTTTAATCGTTAGGTACCAGTAACAATCGTCTCTAAAAACATTTATCGTTTCCTTAAAATATATAAAACATTTTGTAAGTTTAATCCTTAGCACTGTTTTTACGTTGCTTCATCTTCCATCGGCCCATCGTCTCTTTCCCTCCTGCACCTTTCTTTTTAGTTTTTGGATATCTTCCTTCCGGTGTTGTTTTTCCCATTTTGAAATTTATTTACTACTAATAATAACTATATTTATTCATAACATCAATCTTCTTATTACCCTCTGCGCCTATTTATTTATAATTCTACAAACAAATTTCTTTCTTCCCGGGTGTCCACGTTAAAAAAAATGTTATTCCTTAAGTCAACCCGTTCCAAAACAAACACGTGTTCGTTATTATATTCTGGAATTCAAGGAAGTCGAGAGCGGGAGTTTAATTCTTCACTACTGGAATGTCTATTGTCATATGTATATGTCAAAAAAAATCCTGGATCGTATGTTTATCTTATTTTATTACTTTATTCTAATTATACAAAATATAGTTATTTATAATCAACAATTTTGTTCTCGTATTCTATTTGCACTAATCATTTTATAGTAGTTAAATTTCTTCACTATATCCAAAATTTGCTGTATGGTTGAATGAACGACTAATGGTATCATTATCTAGATGTCATAACGATGAAAATATTGAACAAAAAATTCGTTTTATGATTATTGATTTTTAATCAATATATTTATAGAATCGATATTAAAGCAGACTGAATTTTAAAATTTGTCTTTTCTTTTTTTCATAAAATTATTATCTTTAGTTAAATTTTATTGTTAATCGACTTGGCAGTTAAAAACGTTAATTTCTGAATAGTGAACACTTAATTTATTTTCTGCTGACTTTTTTTTTTTTTTCTTTATAACTATATAATCTCATTTTTAAAAATCACTCTAAGAAACAAATTCTCTTTGGAAAATACAAGACATTATGTAGTATTATTATTACTTACTACATTTTTAGGTAAAGAAATAAAATGTTTGGTGTATTTTACATTGTAAACGTGTGATTCTTAAGCGGTAAATACTCAACTCATTCCTCATTTGCAAGCAAGGACGTGGGCTTTTTACCAAAAACGATCGTGATGTTTAAAAACTGGGGAAGTTAGAAAAAGGAATCGTAGTTTTTAATTAAATTTACTGTTGCAAGTTTACAAAACTGTTTTCCCCAAAATTAAATACGTTTGTTTGTCTTAAATCAACTTTTCAACTTCAAATATTGCAATTTCCCCTTCCTCATTATTGGTTCGTTTCAACAAAATGCCAATAATTGAAGTTTTAAAAAAATGCGGGAATATTGAATTCACCACCTCAGAGATAAAAAAAAAAAATCTCAATGAAAGTAAGTATAGATCTTATTTTTGACAAAACTTTCAGTAATTTTATTAACTGACAGTCAGTACTAGAATTTAAACTAATTTTAACTTTTCGACATTTTATAAGATTTCAAAGAAAAAAAATTAGAGTTTCATCATCGGAAATTTAACTACAATTTTTTTTTTCTCTCTTCTCAACATTGCAGACAGCATCTGTTAAATGATGGTGTATTTTATGTTGCATATTTGTTCAGTTTTTCTATTAGTACTACTTGGGACATTTTTTTTAATTTGCTTTTATGGACTTTTGGGTCACTATTGTCATGGCATAGCTACTTCTAAAGATGTCATTAAACGTACTAGGTATTTTGGGGGGCGTGAAAGAATTCTGTGTCATTTGGTTTTTGTGGAACAACGTTAATTATTTGCTAGTTTATTCAACAAATAAATTACGCTCGAGTAATTCTGACTTTTGATTCAAAAACTACAAAAAAAGTTACCGATTTTTGTGTGATGACATTTTTATTTTATTTTTAAGTACTAAATACTAGTAATAAGTTTTTTTTTTTTTTTTCAATATTGTCACTAAAAATGTTCTTACCTTTTAAAATTAATAGATTCTCTTGATGCAAAAATTAACGAATTCTGTGTATGTTGATTCAGAAAGTCTTATCAAACAGACAAACACTAACAGGTATGTCCACTTTTCTCTCATACCTGTGGCGATGGGGAGATATGATTGGTTGTATTTTCCAATTGGCTTTTTGTCCAGTTACTGTTAAGAAGTTTTTTTTTATTATTTTTTTAACCTTTCGCAGTTTCATGGAATTTTAAATATTGTAACACATTATTTGAACTGTCACAGTAAGTCTTAATATCTCATTGTGAAGTCTTTCTTTATAAATTTAATGCTTTTTCCTACAGTTTTTAACTTCATCATTCAACTTTAAACGGGTGAGTCATGAATCTCCAGACTTGAATTTCATATCCTTCTGAGGACCTTCTTTCTAAGCCTCGTTTTATTTCTGTCCGATAGTTCCCTTTTTGCTAATTTTTTTTTTTTTTTTTTTTAATAATGTTCTCTCGCCCTGTACAAGGCCAAAGAGCCACTCGTTGTGAACATAGAATAATTTGAAAAAATCAAATGTTCTTTCAAAAAAAGGGCGGGGGTAACTCGACTCAGACGGGATTGAAATTTAATCTTTAAAGTTATTGACATGAAAGATGTAATTTCTATGTTTAATAATTTAATAAATAGATATCAAACCATGATCTAAACAAATATGGTGGCTTATTTTCTTAGATGTGATAAAAAAATTTGAACTTTTATTTCAGGTGATAGAATCTTGATTCAAGATTCTTGAACCCTTTTAAATTCAAAAACAAAGAAAGCTTCTTCCCTCCCAACTTCCAGAATTTGTTTTACTTTTAGTCATCATAATGTAATGGTCTACAGACCCTTATATTAATACTTTAATTCTTTTTAATCTATTTTATATTTTTGTGCAACAGACATTAAAAAAATAAAAATTACATTATCAGAATTACTGAGGTATAAAATCATTCCCATTTAACTGCAATACAGAATAAAAAGAGCAATTGCCATATTTTCCTTAATTAGAGAAGTTTTAGTTTTAAAGTTGTAAATAGCTATGCTTGAAATCAAATTTAAAAAAATAATCTCAATATATGTCCAAGTAGTGCAGAAAAAGATTGCTGTGTACTTTTTGGTGATGAAGATTTGCACTTGATACTATCTAGAAAATTCATTATTGTTTCATACATATTAATTCTTCTGTTAATTTCTTAACCTAATGCTTAATAATAATAAAAAAAAAAAAAAAAGTCTGGTTTGGGGCAGGAGCTTTCAGTCTCCACTCCTCATGTCTGTGCTAATTCACTGAGGAGCATTAGGCCACAGCTCTAAATGACATTAGGTGTTGTTACTATAGTTTCCCTAGCAAAGTAAGGTCTTACAGGATGAAACTGCTAACCTCATGCCCAACTGGTTTTGTACCCAGTGTTTGCTTATGGTACCTGGTGTTTCCCAGCTGCAACACACACACACACACACACACACACAGGACCATCTAAGTACTTGGCTTATATTGGTGCAAAAATGGAAAAGATGTGCTGAGTCTTACATACACTTCACTTTGGAAAAGTCATGGACCCTTTTTTTCTCTCCAGCTAGCAAGGCAGACTTGCTTCTTTAAGTGACTGCAGTTCAGAGAAGAAAAAACTGGATCCTAAGGTTAATGAGTAAACTCTGTATATCTGGAGGATCCCTTAAAGCAGATGACATACTATATCACCTTCCAGCAACTCCAGAGGCTGTGATGGTACAAAATTGTATTAGCTTGTCTTTACCTTAGGACTCTGCTTGATGTATAAGAAGTTCAAGTTTTTTCATAGCTTCTGTCCAGATCTGTAGCAATGGAAATGTATATACCGCACACACCAACACAGTAGTATCAGAAAGTTCCAGGTTTATAATATTCTGGTAAACTCTATAACTGATTCCAATCATGTCAGAATTGATGGGCTGTTTGGCAGTAGCCATCATGGGTCCATTTAAATCTTCCATATCTCTAGTTTTGCTGGTGATTAGTTAGTCAAAATGCTAATTCTGAACTGGTATTTCACCATCCTTGAAACACATGGGCCACTTGAAAGCTCAACCGTAGTACCTTGTCTGTCGTTTTTAATAAAACATATATATATATATATATATATAAGGGAAACTAAGCCATTGTGTTTCGAATGCTAGGGGACCTTATCAAGGCAAATGCAAGGATTTTATTTTGTAACAAGTATTTACAATGTTATGTTATTGCAGCTAACCTGATGTATGTTTATGACCATTCCTAAACTTTAAAAAAATTTGAAAAAAGAAACTATTACATTTTCACTCTTGTATATAAATACTTGTTACAAAATAAAATCCTTGCATTTGCCTTGATAGTCACTCAGAGGTTGAAATGCATCGGTTAAGATAAGTTTCCTTTGTCTTTTTTCATATTGTCCATCTACAGAGATACTATCTGAAAATTTTAACAGCACATATATGAATGTATTTGAAATAAACCTTTATTTATTAAACATAAATATAAAGTATCCACTATAATGTTTGAAGTAATAAAAATGTTGAATCAAAAATGAATTCTTTAAAAGCTGTTTTGAATACAAAATGTGTGAAGAGGATTTGCTTTCTTTAAAACAGAAAATAGAACTTTACTTGCTGTGACATTCTTTATGGCTCTGTGGTAAAGCACACTGGATCAAGTTGTAGTTTCCTCTGCAAAAGTGAATGTTTTGTTCAGTCCCTACCAGAAACTTGATGTATGTACGCTTATGTAAGCAAAAAGGGAGTTAACTCAGCTGTTTTTTTGTTTTTTTTTTAAAGCTTGTATTCACTTTGTTAATATAAGCAAGTGTTGCTTAAAAAGAAACATTCTATACTTTAAAAATATAAGGTGCTTATGTTATGGTAACAGCTAAAGTATACAGTGAAGTCACTTGGCACACATGGACTATCATACATGCACACAGCTAATGAGAATCACTCACTTCATTATTTATAGCAGTACTTGGAAGGAAAGTGTGTACAGTGTGGTTGTCTCACCACACAAGTGGTTTCATCAGTGACCATATCTTTTGCAGTGGTTTTTGGCCAAGCAAATTTCTCATGTTTAACAACCACCATATATCCCCAGATCTTGCCCCTTATAACTTTTTTCCTCTTTCCAAAAATCAAATCCCACTTAAAAGGAACAGGATTTCAAGATGTCAATAAAATTGAAGAGAATGCGATGAGGGTGCTGCTTGCTGTACAAAAAAAAAAAAAGAGTTCCAAGAATGTTTCCATCACTGGAAACAATGCTGGATAAAGTGTGTGGCTTCAGAAAGGGATTAAATGCTGAATTGACATGTGTTGTAGTTTTCATTTTATAATACTAGTCCCAATACTTTTTTGACTAGGCCTTGTGTATGGTTTACAAAAAATGTAAATTTTATAAAGTAGAGATATTCAATCTTAGGTTTAACTGATACAAGTGCAAAAATATATATATATATAGGATTTCTCTGTGTGAAAAATGCTCATCTCCAACAGCAGATAAAGTATATTGCTTAATTTCTAATTAACCCAACAAAATCTTGCTAGCAGGACAATTTATAAGAATCAAATTTACTACACGTTCATCTGGTAGATTAGTTTTGTCGCAATTTGTCTAATTAAAGTGAAAAATAGTTTTGAATATCAATTTTCAAAACTGAATCTTTTTCCCTTAGACTGAGTAAAACACTGTCTCTTCTTGCCCACTTCTGGTCAATATTTATCTTGCATCCTTCTGGAAACGTATAAACTTCCAACTTTTTTAATCAGGAACTGGGACTTTTTGGATGAATTTGAATAGATTACTTAAATAAACTTCAGCTATTCTATTTTTGGCAATCTTTTACAATTGTGTCTGCAAAAAAAAATATATATATATATATATATATATATATATATAGTATATTAAAAAGATGTTGTTTTTTTTCCCTTGATGCCACTATTATTTTAACTACCTTCACTCTTCGGCAATGTTTATTTTAAAAAGTGATGATTAGAATTATAGTAAAATGTAAACATTTGATGAAAATGAATTTATACATTTTTTGTTCTTTGGAATTGATAAAAAATTTAAAAACTAATTTATTAGATTGTTTATTTAAGAATAATTTTTATTTACATTCTAAAAACTCATGCAGTGCAATATTTATCATTTACCAATTTATAAAAAAATAAATGTGAAAACCATTTTTATTCATAAATTTATAAACATTTATTAAAGTATATGAACCAACTATAATGAAATTCTTATGATTTAACATTTTATAAACTTTCAATCAATTAGAAATTTGCCAACCATTCTAATAAACAATATAACAACTAGTCTAAATAAACAATTTAATAGTTTATTAATTTTTGTTGTCAATTCTCAAGGACAAAAAATGTATAAATTCACTTTCATCATATGAACAGGTTTTATTAAAATTCTAACCATCACTTTTTAAAACAAAGATTGCCAAGTAGTGAAAGTAGTTACAAGAATAGCAGTTGTCAAGGAAGACACCATCCTTCTGACACTCTTTCTTTTTTTTTTTTTCTTTTTTTCTTATCCCCTTCCCAAACTTAGCCTTGTCAGTGTTATATAAAATTTTAATTTAAGATTTGTGTAAACATTCATTTTTATTATTTGGGAAAAAAAAAATCACTGTCATTCAGTAACTAAGCAATAGCTCTTTACAGCATTTTCTTTTCTTTTTTTTTTCTTTAATACTTGTAAATGGTGTATTATAATGTTGGCTCATTTCCTAATGCTTTCTCTACAGTTTTGAATTCATAACCCTAGATATGGCAGCAAGTAAACAATTTTTTCCTGTATCATAAAAAGTTGTATAAATATTGCATTTGATGTTTAATTACAAAAACAATTAGGGGGAAAAACCCGTAAAATGTAGTATTGACCACACTAAAATGTATTGTTCCACACTAAAATGTAGTATTGTTCCACACAAAATGTTGGATAAACTGATAGGTTCATTCTTGTTAGAGAACTAAGAAAAAAATTTAATGTTTGTCTGCAAGATTAATGTAGGCTAATCATACACACAAACATTTGAGGATTGTGAGTTTTGTTTATTGTGTTTCTGTGTATGTGAAGCATGAAGATGTACAAGAAATACATAAATAATTCTTATATATTTGTGTTTCCTATTCTTTTTCAGACTACTGTGATTCTTCTCGTATATCAAAGAATTATTGGTGAAAATCTGAAATTTACCTGTTGAAACTTGTCCAGTGAAAAACTGTAACAAATACTTGATTTCTTTCATCTGCTTGTTCCACTGGTGAGGAAAGTAAACCAGTTTAAAACCTTTAACATATAAAGAAGGAAAAAAAAACATGGGCTTTAAGTGCAGCTTTTGCTCCAAAGTTTTCACTCAAAAATCAGACTTGATGTTGCATGAAACCCATCATGCCAGGGAAGCATTCCTCAGAGCTTATTCTCAACAACAGCAGCAGCAGCAGCAGCAACAACAGAAAAACAATAACAATAATAACATATCTAAGAAGACATCTCTTACTAATACTTCGTCCAGTTCACCATTACCCCTTCTAAATCTCAAGTGTGTATACTGCCAGGAGGTATACCATGACCAGTACAGTCTTGCTGAGCATGTGCAACACCACCATATGGGTAAGAAACTATTGTCGTGCCACCTATGTGATAAGGTTTTCCAGCAGCCATCAGATCTCGCCATGCATATGCGTATCCATTCAGGAGAGAAGCCCTTCACTTGCAATATTTGCAATAAGTCTTTTACACAATTGTCTAATCTTGCAGCCCACAAACGTATCCATCAGAGTGAGAAGCCATTCCAGTGTACAGAGTGTTTAAGAACTTTCTCTGACTCTGCTTCCTTGTTGCATCATATGAGGGTCCATTCTGGAGAGAAACCATTCCAATGTGACATTTGCTTTGAGACGTTCTCGATTTCTTCAAATCTTGTCATGCACATGCGCACGCATTCTGGAGAGAAGCCCTACCGCTGTGATTTCTGTGATAAATCCTTTTCACAGTATGCACACTTGGGTGCTCACCTTAAGTCACATGCTGATGAGCGTCTTTTTATGTGTAAAATTTGTGGCAAGGCGTTCACACATGCATCAAATCTGAGCGCACACATGAAAATGCACTCTGGCGAAAAACCTTTAATCTGTTATATCTGTAACAAGCTTTTCTCGGAGCCTGCACATTTGACAGTTCATATGCATACTCACACTGTTGAAATATCCGCCGCTTCAATTGGAAATGTTATCATGTCACCAAATGCCAACCCAATTAGTAGCACTCCTAATACTAAGGGTAGACCTCCATTGACTATGTCACCTTCCCCATCCCACCACATTCATAAAAGCCAACAGTTGCCACCAAATCCAATACCTGCCCACAACCATCATGCAAGAGCCCATTCTGCTTCAGAGGTAAACCTTTCAAGTACAAACCATAGCAACCATATTGCCAATGATAAAAATCCACCCATTGCTGTTAAGAACCATGTAAGAAACCATTCGGTGACTGGCACCATGCCAATACATTCCCATAATGAAAAAGCTTCAAAGCCACAAACGCCAAAGCCACAAACTGAACCTGAAGTTGTGAAGAAAATGTCGCAAGAGGACATGGTTAAAATATTTCATGAAGTTGCTGTATCTTTATGGGGAGTAAACACAGAAGACATTCTTACGGATCTGGTTGTTGACTCCTCTTAATATCTTTAGAATAGATCTTCAAAATAGGATTTTCTCTTATACCTCCCATCATCACATTTTTCTTGTTTTATGGGTAGTATTCAAAGACTCTCATGTTGTGAAAAATTTGGCTTAAAAATTTTTATAGAATAGAAATAATTTTTAGATGTGGATTCTTTTTTCCCCACACAACCACATAGGAAATTTAAAGATGAGATTAACCATTATGGTGGGGGTTAGATGAGAAAAAAACAAGGAATGATTAGTTTTTTTACTGTGATGTGATCAACTGGTCTAAGTCACATTCCCATCATCAGTTACTGTTTTTGATAATAATAGTCTTGAAGATTCAGCCAGTTTCTAAAAGGTTTTACCCAAGTTAATTTATCCTGTTAATAGGGTCTTCATTGTGTGGTTATCAGCCACTTATGTTAAAATACTGTTAATGTTATCAGCATTTGATAGGACCCTCCTTTTTCTTTTCTTTTATTTTTTTAATACTCCTTTCTCTCAAATTTGTATTCAAGTTTTGGTATCTTAATGCAATGTTTTTTCCCCCCCAACTCTCTTTTCTCGTCTTGTTAGGCACAACATTTTGCTCAATTAATGTACATTGCTTTTTCTTTCATGTGCAAGAGGGAGCACCACAAGAACAGGAAAGAACATAAAGCTCCCTAAAACAAAACAAAAAGTAATCTTAATGTTAGGCTGGAAAAGTGGCAAGTGTATGTTGTATCTTTTTTTTTTTTTTTTTTTTTTTTTTCTGTTTCTCTGGACAGTACTTTGGTCTCCAATATTGGCATTTAAATTTTTTTTTTTTTTTTTACTTCCTTTGTGTTCATCCCACAAAGTTACTCCCAGTATGTCTGCTGCCACTTTCCTTGGCTTTTCTCATTTGTCTATGGGTCTTTTTCTCGAATAAATCTTACATCTGATACAAGCTGTGCCTCTTTGCTTCACTCTTGCACTTGGAATGCAAGTCTTTTCATATAGCATGAATTTTTTAATAGCTTTGTTGTTTGATAACATTTTTTTGTAAAGATTCAGCATAATCATGTGGCTTTGTTTCAGAATTTTGAAAGGAATTTTACAATATGAACCAGACAAATGTAGCGATTAATTTTATGAGTAAACTATTTTTAGATTCCATATTCTTTTGACATTACCTTTTACAAATAAATTACAAAAAAATCAATTGAAATTTTATTAAAGGAATCTTGGCATGGAGAATTTTTGAAAATGTCCTATGATCTGCTTCACTCTTTATTAGATGAAGATGTTTTATATATGACAGCCTTGCAAGTTACTGCTGAAAATGGTGTGTAAATAATTGTTCATTACTTTGCAATCTTACAGATTTTTTTTTTTTTTTGTAATAGTCTTGTACAGTTTAACCTTCACTTAATAATTTCCATATTATGATCACTATATTAGTAAAAAAAAAAAAAACAAAACTGCTGTAATGCATTTGCCATGAATTATTTTAGCAAAAAATCAATTGCATCTGCTATTTTCTCTGCAAATTATTATTATTATTTTTTTTTTTTTTTTTTTTTTTTCAGAGGACTAAAAGGATAGCGGGGGGAATTGTCCTTTTATTGGTCCAAAGCAGCTTTTCACACATTCCTTCTATAAACGAAAAAATCTCTACTAAAATTTGGCCTAAAATCAAAATCATTAGTACATATAGACAACTGAAAAATATTTTGTCATGAAATGAGTGGATAGGTTGAGAATGCACTAGAAAAATATTTTTCTATTAAAAAAATAATTAAAAAAGAGATGTGGTCAATTAATTTCTTGGTCAGAATGAAGAATGTTCAGTACTATTATATTTTGCTCTTTGTAAAGATGGAGTAGAGAAAAATTATAATTCTAGAATGGAGATGGTTCTTCTAATTTAAATTTATTGTAACAGATCATTCAAAAGATTCCAACATCTGGAGAAAAGATTGTGCCAAGAATTAAATAAAACATGGGTGGTTTTTTTTTTTTTGTTTTTTTCTTTTTGTTATATGCAAGAATGTGTTTGCAGAATAGTCTTTCCTTATGGAACATACAAGTGATTTATAAAACACAAATCACTATCTTGTCTTAATTTCTGATTTTAGTTTTGTTCTTTTCCTTTTTCTCGTATTCTCTCATAGTCATTAAC
Source organism: Acanthosepion pharaonis (assembly GCA_903632075.3). Lineage (NCBI taxonomy): Eukaryota > Metazoa > Mollusca > Cephalopoda > Sepiida > Sepiidae > Acanthosepion > Acanthosepion pharaonis. Next base: position 36,035 of record CAHIKZ030002831.1, read on the forward strand.
CCCTTGCACCTTTAGTTTTATTGCATTGCTTGAGGGTCAATTGATTACAAAAAAAGAAAAGTCTGTATTCATGTACTTAATTCAAAAATAAATTTGTTCATTTGTTAATTTCTATAAATATAGGTGCTGAAATATTGGCTCACATCCTATCACCGGGGGCACAACTAAGGTTTTGCTATGTTGATGTGCATTCAAAAAGAGCTGTTCCTGATTAGTTTCTATAAGCAAATCATTTCCTGAGTGATCTGAATGTTACTGGAGGAAAATAGTGGCCAAAATACACTCAAGTGAGAAAATTGTGTGTGTTTTTGTTTCTTTTTTCTTTCTTTTTTCCAACTTTAACTGACAGTGATTTATGTAATTTACATTTAATGGGTTAATGAATGTTAAGAATCATCTTTGTAGGCCTCTCCCTTGAGCATCAACAGAAGAAAAATTCCTTTGTTCTTTTATTGATAATCTTTTACTTAAACTTGTCTAGAAATTGTGCAAAGCTTTAAACAAAGAAATCAAAATTTAACAATCCTTGATGATGCCTGTGACCTTTTTAAAGCTTCATAAATTACAAATGGCAAATCTAATCTTTCTTGTATAATTGATATTTTTGAATTTATTTTTTATTGATTTAGTAAATATTTCTGTTGCTGAAGAGTTTACCAATTTATTTGTATGTTTTTTTTTGTTTTTTTTTACCAAACCTCTTGCTCTTGAGAAAGGATACTAACTGGAATATAAACAATGTACAATTAAAATAAAATTTATCTTTTTTTTTTTCTTTTCTTTTTGACTACTTGCAATTAAGTACACATCCAAACAAACTCAATTTCTTTTCCTATTACAAATGGAATTATAAATTGAATAAAATATTTCACTATTTAGAAGAGTAAGTAACCTGCATATGTTCTGTTTTTAATACTTTTCTTTGCTGATATGGTCTCAATCAATAGAATTAATATTGTTTTCTTCAATTATTTGCTACTATTTATTGTGTATTGCATTTTAATTTATCAAAAGTAGTATAATTTTTCTTGGCTCTAAATTTTAGTCATGATTAGACTAACCAATTATATATCATGTATTTTCCATCTGTGTGCCATTAACAATCTTTCAGTTTATACCTTGTTCTTTACCTCTTCAAAATGCAGTTTTATTTCTGTTTAGAATTTTGCAAACTGAATGTATTTTTTTTTTTTTTTTTTTTTTTTTTTCTTTTTTTATGCATAAAATTTTAGACTTGAAACCGATACACATATTATAAATATTGTATCATACGTTTTTGAATCTCAAAAAACTTAATCATTTCATAGCTCATGTTTTAGGCTAACAGATGTTCTTGCTTTTCGATTTAAATTTTTCCTGGAGGTTTTATATTAAATTTCTCAAAGCGTACAATCAAAAGAAAACAGGTGAACTTGTTTATTAGTCTTATTGCATTGTCCATATTGTCAAAATAAAATGACTTAAGTCCGTTCTTTATTATACTGCAATTCTGATTTTAGTTTCTTAGTTTATTCCTACAATTTGATTTTTATATAATTATATTCTTTATTCCTACCAAAGAGCTTCTATTGGTCCAAGCATTACTTTTAATGTTTGTACTATCATTGTATACATTATTTGACTCTGTCACCTTATTGTAAACTTGAATCTTGCTTAAGCATGTCTAGTGTTTAAACTCGTTTTTGATGTATTTTTGTTGCCATAGTTGCAATATCAAATTTCAAGACAGTGGTAAGAACTTTAGAAATGTTAATATTCAACTATTATTGGTTCTGAATAATTGGAGCTTTTGTTCAGTTAATGAAAAAACCATGAGTACAAAGACTGATGACTACAGCTGAATAAAAAGTATATCTTTTTACTTGTTTGTTGAATAGGGCAGCTTGCTGGTAGTTTGGCTATGGTTGCATGAAAATAAAATTAGTTATGTTTGCTTTCACCTTTTGTGCATTATTTATATATATATATATATATATATATATATATACACTCCAATATTAAAACAAATGTATACTAAATATTCAAATGGAATTCTACTGAGACAAAAGCATTCCATTTTAAGCCAGGATAATATTTTCTTTGTGTGGATTTTATTCTTTAAGTATCTTAACTCATCCATAACTAATGCTTAAGCTATAAACAGATTTTTTTGCTTCATTTTCAATAATCACTATGTATTCATAAAATACTTGATGCAATGATGGAAATTAATATTTGTATTAAATCTCATGCTGTGCTTTTCAGCCTAACGACAATAGCCAAATTTTAAAATACTTTTTCTATGAAATAATGTGATATTGCTTAATATTTAAACTTCTTTTCATAAGTAGTATACTTTTATGCAACAATTTCAATCAAGACAAGTACTTCATTCATTTTGGTCATTAAATGATGTATGACCATGCAAAATATTTTTGGTTCAGTTTTGTCTTGGCTTGTAGAGTTTTAAAAAAAATCTAAGCCTTGTATCTTATTCTTAGCAGACTTACTAGTTTTTTGTACATAAACACTTATTGTTTTCATTGTTGCTACAATGATTTTTGTGTCATTTTAACAGGTGATTTTTCCATTACCTATTGCAGGGCTTGATTTGAAATTTTCAGTTTGGTCTATGTATAGTTATTATGGTTTGGTGTTCTGAGATTTGTGCTTTTCTCTAGGAAAAATCACAAGTTTGCACACTCGAAATGAGTTGTACTAGAAACACTTGACTTAATCAAGGTCAAGAATAATAGACATACATCATTTATCTTAACAGCTAACTGCCAGATAAATCATTTCAAACTGCCTGTAAATATTGATTTCTTTTTTTTTTAACCGACCTGATAAATATTTTGTCATAATATGACATCACTGCAAACAGTGAGACTGTGAGAGCCAATATTTATAGGGTAGTTTTGAGTATGTTGAATGCTAAAGGGTTAAGACAATAAACCATGCCATAACATACTGTGCATTGACTAACTTTTTGTTTGAAATCTCTTAAATATTTTTGGCTCTTGATTAGAGGGAATTTTGATTTAAAATCGAAGTAGCCATCATTGAGACTGAGAGCCACAGATCATAACTTTTTTTTGTTGTCAATGGTAACATTTACTAGTCTGGGTGAGTTTTAGAAATCAATGTGGTGTCAGTAATGGTTATTTGAATTTTTTTGACATCCTTTGCAATGCATTGTATGCTGTTGAGTGCATTGACTGATCAGCAGCCTCAGCATTGAGTTGAAATGTAATTTTAGTACAGTGCTTGCCATTGTTAGGTTATCACCTGTAGACACCTGCAGTTTTCCTTTGTTGCTAATGTCTGCCTAAAATTCACATATTACTCGTATATACATAACAACTTTCGTAAGAGAAGAAACCCAGTACACTTGCCATTTTGGGGTTAGTGTTTTTTTTTTTTTTTTTTTTTTCTTCTCCTCTCTGCCCCCTGATGATCATTCTTCAGTCAGTAAAATCTTGTCCCTCATCTCATGACTGCCACAGGTACAATAACCATTTAACTTTTGTGTCCATTTATAAAAGCAGAAGAAGGTAAAACTAAAAAAAAAATGCAACTCTCTTACACCTGCAAGTAGGTCCTGAAATTTCCTTGACCAACTCCTGATATAATATTGATGTTTGGGGCTTTGGTTGGATCAAGTTTTTCACTACTCTCATGTGTAAACTATATATGACCTTTTTACGTTTTGTTTTTTGTACAACTTAAAATGTTTGGGAGCATCTGATCATTTCGAGATTGTCAAAACAGATTGTCAAAACAGATATTCAAGTATGAGGTGATATTAGTTTCCACCTATCTGCCAAACACCTCTTTTGGGTGCATTGACATTAGCATTTTGTAATTATATGATCTTATATTTCTCCCTGTTTTTCAGTTCTCTACATAATATAATATATTATATAATAAACAAACTTAGAATGTGTATATGAAATCTTTTTTGTAAAATGATTAAAAATCTAAAGGAAAGGGATTAAGAGTCCTGATTGATTTCTCTTACTCAGATAAAATATTTCACACGCCCTTTTTTTTTTTTTTTTTTTTTTTTTCCACTCCCTCTTTGTCAGTAACTTAGACTAGTACTCGGAATTTATTGTTTATTTTTATTGCTTAAATTTTGTTTTTTAATGGCTTATCAAACTTTTGTGGGTTATTTAGATACTGAAACATTTGATTGTAGGCAGTTGCTTGCAGTACCCAATGATCCCAAGAGGATGTGCTCCCCTATCTAAGTACTGGCTGGGCTTGATGCTGCTTAACTTTGGTGATTGAATGAGAACTGGTGTTAGTGTAACTAAATTAGAATTGTAAAATTCTTGAATATTGTATGAAATAACATTTAGTACCTCTTGTTTAAATTAGCGTTTTTTTTTTTTTTTTTTTGGGGGGGCTCTCACTAGCATCAGAAGTGGCGTTTGATTTTTGTCAAATTTAGTAGTTTTATTTGCTTTCTCTCCTGCCCTTAATAATTTCTTTTTCTTTCTCCATTAACATTTACTCACTTGGGCTAAAACTTGATAATATTGCAAAACTTGTGATACACTGAATATACTGAGAGCTAATTTTTTTTTTTTTTTTTTTTGCTGTGCTTTTTATCTCCCTTCCATTTTTCTGACATTTGTTTTCAATTATCTTTTTATAAATTCGAGTTGTAACAGTTAAAATATGCATTTTCTTTTTATCCTTTTGTGTATGCTAGTTTCTCTGCTGTGACAATGTATACTATAAATTATTTAGTATGTAAGCCACACAAAACAATTTTTTTTTTCCTTTATCTATTTCGTACTTTTATGTTTTTGTTCACTTCAGACTATTTGTAGTGGATTTATAATGCTCCAATAATGTACATAATGTCTTAATTGCAACTGCAATATCAAATATTGTTTGTTTTAGCATTTACAAATGTCTGACTATTCATCATGAGATGAGTAGTGGGTACAATATGGTGAATCCGTTATTCAATACTACAGTAAAACAATTTTCCTAGCTTTTTTAATAGACATATCAACATTTTGTTATGGTACTAAGTGATAGTTAAGGTTAACAGCCATTGAAAAGAAGCTTTGTTTGTTGTGGGATTTTTAATTTATTTTTTCTTTTAATCACATTTTCCAACTATCATAGGGGAAAAATTTAAAACAAATTTGAATTGGTGAGAAATATTTTGTAGGGCAGGGGATATTTATTTATTGATTGATATCTGCATCCACCATCTTTTCTTTCTCCCCCCCCCCACTTCCCATTGCTGTATAAAGAAAGTGATGAAAGGTTTGATATGCTTTTAGTTTACTGATTTTGTTTGGAACATAAAGTATCATTGTCTACTCTGATAGTTTGTTGCTACAATGTTTCTTGTTTATTTGAATTAAACTGGATATTACCAAGCATTACCAATGCTTCTGACTTTTCAATTTATGAAAATACCAGGTTCATGCTAAATTGGTCACATTTGGTACTGTTTATCTGCTGAGTGGTTGGGGTAGCATTATTCCTGCAAGTGAGTGATCAACTATGATAGGAGGGCAACAAGGACACTTTTTTTTTCTTTTTGGCCAGCAATAGGCATAAGTGTGTTGTTAATTAACTTTCTATCTTTTTATTTTTATTCTTCTTATATAATCCATTTTCTTCAGTTTGTTAACCTGCCTTGATTTTCTGATTTTGGTTAATAAGCTGAGCATTTTGCATATGGATCAAGAAAATTTATATATTTTAATAAAGGGTTATATTATATTTATATATTTTACTACATGGATAGTCCCATGCATCAGGAGTTGGAAGACAATCTCCAATTTGGTGTAAGTGCTATTCATAGTTTGTGTGTGTGTGTGTGTGTGCGCGCGCGCGCATGTGCACACATGCATTTCTTCTCTTGAGCTCTTCATCAAAAATAAACATTGAGTTACTCTTTATGATTAACTGCTCTTCTGGATTAGAGGTATTTTACACTTGACTTATAAAATTGGATATATTAGTGTCAAAATAAAACTTGTATTACACTGTTTGAATGTTCAGTTGGAATCCAAATCAAAAGCTTTTACTTTTTTATAATTTTTATTCAATGTTTCAACTAGTCAGATTTAATATAAACAAATCTCTTTTTTTCATTCATACATGTCTAACCCAATTGTTTTTGATATACATTCTTCCTCAAATTCTAAATGTTTTTTTCCACTGAGAGTGAATTAGAAATATCATCTGTGCATAGTTGCTGAAGCATTCTGAAAAAAAAAAAAAAAAAGGTCAATTAGGAATGATGCCTCTGCTCAATTCCAAAATAGTTTTTTAAAAAAAAACAAAATTATCTTAGTGATTTATATATTTTTAAATTAAAATTTAACAATGCTTAAACATTAATCTTAGTTTAATTTGAAGTAACAGGTTAAATTGTTCAATTCTTAAAGTTATATATATATATATATATATATATATATATATATATATATATATATATACAGAATTTTTTTTTTTTTTTTTTTTTTTTTCTCTCAAATATTGCATAATTCAGCATTCTCTTTAATAGATGATTGGATTTTGACATTATTTTCTGCTTTTATCTGATGTGTATCTTACACACTTGAAAGAAAAAAAATACCAATATTGTTGACTGGTTTAAAAAAAAAAAAAATTTTTTTTTTTCCCTCCTCCTCACCCTTTCTCTTTAGATATTCTTTTTTTTTTTTTTTTTTTTTGTCTTGTACAAATTTGAGAAAAATTTCTTGTTAAAATTTACTTTTGCATGGGCCCACTAGTATATTTTAATGTATATAATCGATGTATTATAAATAATACCCTAAAGTAAATCTTTAAAGAAGCATTCTCTGTAAATTCATAATTACATATAGAACAGGTGTGTGAATTTATTTGTGTTCATGCACCATTAATGTTTGTAGTTAGACAAAAAAATAAAAAAATAAAAAAAGATTATTTATAAATTATGCATTCCTACCTACTTCTTGTTTCCTGGGGCTGTCCAGAATCTTACATATCATCCAGACTTTCTGGAAATTTGTTAGAAAAATTTAAATTTTCCTTAATGGTTTTTTAACTGTTCTTGATACTATAGGTAAGCAATTTCTGATTATATCAGGAAGAAGATAACTATAAAATAATGATCTAAAATTTCGGGAAAATAAATAATTCCTTTTAAAGTTTTCAGTCTTGCTTTTATTAGTCTCTTAAAGGTTATCCTAGAATCTTCTGGCACCCACATCTTTCCAGACTCCTTTCATCTGTCTTTTGCCAGTTTGATACTATCTTCATCTGAAAGTCTCTACCAAAAGAGGTTTCTTTCAGAATTGATGTTTTTTTTTTATTTTTATTGTTCATGCAAAACATTTGTGTACCTTCCACATTGGAAACAAAAAGAAAATTTATAAACACAGACTTTTTTTTATATATAGCATGTTTTGAGGGCAAATTATTAATTTAAAAAAAAATCAAATTTCCCATCCCTTTAAAATTGATTCGTTACAAACTTAAAATAGACTCACTGAGTGAGTCATATCTCTTAGGGTCCAGTTGTTGAACTTTTTTTGTTAGGTATAAAATATTTTGGTTAGTTCAAACTTACAAGCAGGTATCTAGGTTTTTGTGAAGTATTTTACAGCCTATACCAGTAATAGTTGGTATATTTATCTACTAGTGCAATGTCATAGTAGTATGATTTACATATCTTTGATTTTTTATGTCGTATCTATTGTATGGTTGCTTGGTTGGTATAACCTCACTGACTTGCTAACAACAAATTACTAGATTCAGAATCCAACAGTTATTATCTCAATGGTCATAATGCAAACTTTTGAAGGTGGGTTTTGCCTTATGTAATATAAGCAACTGTAATATGCTTGGAAAAATTCTTAAAAATAATCTTCAATCTTCTCGTTGAAATCAAAGAAGGAAATTTAGATTGCCTTAAAATATTGTTGGCATTGATTTAACTTTACATTAGTATCCTAATTGAATAAGAATATTTTCATGAGTTCTTTTCTTTTTCTTTCTTCAAGGAACTGCTGACCTTTTGCCCTTATTCAACCTTGTACAATGTGAATTTTTTGACAGCTTGTATCTGGCTTTGTGGGCAAGAATTGAATTAAAGATTTTTAAAATTTTATTCTTTTTGAATAATATGTAAGAAATCCATTTAAAAATCCATTAATAAATGAATAAATGCCTGGATTGTTTTGAGTTTTGCATTGATTTTCTGCAAGTCATTTTGTCACAAGGATAGATTTAGTAAGTACTAAATTAATTTTATAACTAAATGTGAATCACTAAAACTAAACTAGCAAATGGTTTACTAAAGCAATATTTTCTGAATTTCTCTTTTTGGAAAAATTAGAGATTATCAGTCAAATATTGTTTTGGTATGTAAAGGTGAAAGAATGCAGTGAAATGAACTTTACTGCTCTGTAAATCCTTCATCTCATATGGTTTGGATTGTTAAAGAAAATTATCTGAGGGGGGGGCATTTTTTATTAAAGAATTTTATATTTATTTTTGTTTATTTTCATTCCCAGCAATAAAGGGGGAATTATTTTTAATTTTTTTTCTCTAAAGTAAATGACAGAAAAGAGGATTTATTGTTATAGAACTAAAAGAACATTTTCATAGTATTGGGTTGTCTGGAGAGTTCATGCTGATTTTTAGTCATCCATGTAACATGTCAAATTTATCAACAGATTCAAGCTTACATTACTGATTAGAGCACACTTCAATATATCACTTGAGAAAGAAAATTTAAAATTACTTAATTCGTGTCAATTTTGCACCCCTATGAAAATGGTAGATTATAAGGTGCAATTTAGACACTTTTTTTTTTTTTTTTTTAAACACTGTAAAGGCAAAAATGCCTCACGAGAAACAAAACAGATATCTGCTTTAGCTGACACACCTGTATGGAACTGGTTTGTTATGTTTAGAGTTGCTGATTGTAGTCTTATTGATGAATGTTCAGGCAGACCCCCCCCAACTACAGATGACAACCAAATCAAGACAATCTGAAAATGACCCGCATTACACAACACAGGAATTGGCAGAAACACTAAATTTATCAACATCCATGAGCACTTTGTAGTAATTTGAGTACTCAAGCTTCACAATGTTTGGGTACCACATGATCTGAGGGAAAAGAGTCTTTTAGATCACATTTCCTCTGATTTTCTATTTAAAAACAATGAAAATGCACTTTTTTTTTTTTTTTTTTTTTTTTTAAGCAAATTGTGATGGGTGATGAGAAATGGATTGTTTACAACAATGTTCAGCAAAAAAGATCCAGGGGTAAATGACATGAGCCAACTTTAGCCACCTCAAAAGCAGGTTTTCATCTTAAGAAAGTCATGCTGTGTATCTGGTGGGATTGGAAAGGAATCTTCTGCCAAGGAACCAGTCAATTGATTCTGAAAAGTACTGCTTGCAACTGGATGAATAATTCAAGAAAATGCCCAGAATTGGTGGACAGGAAAGGTGTTGTTTTCCATCAGGATAATGCTAGACTTCATGTTTCTTTGGCAACCTGGCAAAAATTGTTGCAGTTTGGGTGTGTTACTCCCATCTGCCATATTCACCAGATATTACTCCTGAGTTTCATTTATTCAGGTCCTTGCAAAATAATCTCAATGATAAAAATTTTAATTCTTTGGATGATATAAAAACCATTTTAATGAGTTCTTTGCTGAGAAACCATCAAAATTCTGGAAAGATGGAATTTTTAAGTTGAAAAAATGGAGAAAGTTATACAACAAAATGGTTAATATTTAATTGAATAAATATTTAATGGCATAATTTTGTTTTGTGTTTTACTTTCCCTTAAAAATCGGCAAGAACTTTCTGAACAACCTAATGCTTATCTCCCCACCCTTCATGCTCACACATTTTTTCTCACGTGTGTGTGTAGATTTTATTTTTTTATATAAGTTTAAAAAAAAAAATCACTAAGAATTTAAAACTAATATGAACTTATTTTATTTAAATATGTCAAAAGGAAAACTTTTCTTTACCAACCTGTTTTGTCTTCTGATGGACTTTATCAAGGTAAATGTAAGGATATTATTTAGCAACATTTATTCATAAACAAAAGTAAAAAAAAAAAATAGTTTTTTTTTTTTTTTTTTTTTTAAATTTAAGAATGATCAAAAATATTCTTATGGCTAACTGAAAGTCAAGGTAAAATATAGAGGATGCTAATTTAATGCCCAATAAACAAAAGTAAATGTTATTTTTATTTTTGATGTAATTATTTTAATTTGATAAATTATTTGTATTTATTTTAAATCAGTTTCTTTCAATTTAAAAACAAAAAAATTATGGCCATGTTAGCTTTGGGAAAGGAGTATTTCTTCTAAGAAAGATATTTGAAAAAACTTCAGGGGTCCAGGTTAACATTTTGGCATGACTCAATAATGGCACATATTTTTTTTTCAGCTGTAAATTGGATGCCGTTCTCAAGGAACACAAAAAAAATGATCTTATACATAACAATTTATCAAATGCATTACTTGTACACAGAAATAAACTCAACTGCAACTTTGATCTGAAGAATTTCATACTTTTAGACTGAAGGTTTTTGAGAGTTCTATGAAATCTGGTTAAAATGTTAACCTGCACTCCCAATTTTTTCCAAATATCTCATTTCCTAATAGAAATATTCCTTTCCTAAGCCAACATATGGGATCATAACAATTTATTTAAAATAAATATATAAATAATTTATCAAATTAAAATAAAATGAATTATATTAATATAACAAAATGTAAATGAATAAATTTAAATCTTTGAAAACCTACCAATTTTTTTTTTTTTTTTTTTTTTACTTCTGTTTATAAATACATGTTGCAAAATAAAATCTTTACACTTACCTTGAAAAAGCCATCAGAGAACAAAACATGGTAATGTTTTAGTTTTGTCTCTATCCACATTGTTTTTCACAAATATATTCTATTTATGAATGACAAAAGGGGAAAGAATTCTGTGTAACGCATTTTGTCCTTTAAGACTTCATTGGACTAAAACAGTTTTTGTTGATGGAATTGTGTGTAGGAGGGGGAGATAAACAAGCGTGTCAATTACAGTTATTCCTTGAGAGGATATACTGAAATTAAAATTTTTTTTTTTCTTTTAATTCTATATATACACACGTGTTGGGACATGCTGTCTGACCAAGCTCATTCAGTTTCCTCATGTTTTCTTTTTTTTTATCACTTTTATTAGTAAGAAAGGTGAAATGCAAGAACCTTGATGCAAATTTTTTGTGGATGATCAAGCACTTTCTATACATCTTTGCCATAGTAAATGGCTTTCTCTTAAAGTAGTTTTTTTAAAATCAACATTATGATCACTCATTATTCCTTGAATGTCTTGTAAAAGATCTCTTTTGTGTTCATATAATCTTTTATTTAGATTTCCATGAAGTCAAGGACAAAATTTTACACAGAATTTTTATCACTTAGGCAACTGAATAACATGATGGTTGACTACTCAATTTCTCAAGTATCACTACTTCAAAGTAATCATTGCTTGGCTCTTACATGTAATGAATGCTACTCTCTGAACATTAAGTACCATAATTCCATGACAAGAATGCTCAAAATGACTGGTGAGAGCTTTCATTGAAGGTTTTTAATTCAAGAGCTGTCCTTCACTTAGACTGGTTGCTATCCAAGACTGGAGAGCCCAGTCTACCCAACAGCTGTAGGGAATGGGAGAAGAGATTAATTTATATCTTTACCTAAGGGTATTTGCTCAAAAGTGAATTCAGAATCTTGACTGAAATTTGAATTCAGCTCACCAACTTTATTTTACACCACTTGTGTGTGTGTATGTGTGTATATATATATATATATATATATAATTTATTTTCAAGCATGTTTGATTGAATAATCTAGGCATATTATGTCTTTTTATTTTAATCCTCAAATTCACAGATTCAATAAAAACAAAAATTTCAAATTCTTGAAGTGCTATATATATATATATATGAAATGCTAAAAATTGATTATAAGTATAGCAACAATGTGAAAAAAATTTTTTTTTTTAAATTGCAGGTTGAACATTTAAAAACATTAATAATAAAAAATATAAATTAAGTTACCTCCCTTACATATTAACGTTAATTTTTAAATTAACTACAACAGTGTTTCATACGCATTTACAAAAAAATTCCCAACTATCAATTATATTAATTTTGTTTTAGCAATTACCCCCTGAAGGTTATCTTGGATGAGATCGAAAGTACATTTGGGGAATAAAAGAAATAACCAAAGCTATGGCATCGTAATCAATTTTGTAACAGCACTAAAAAGTTGATCCATGAATTTGAGAGGAAACAATATATTGAGATTATTCAACCAAACGTGCTTGAATGAAGATATGCTGTGCATATATATATATATATATATATGTATAATGTGTGTGTGTTATTTTTAGTAGGTATGCATATTTGTGTTGCTATCCAAGTTTATTTTCAAAAACAGGGATAGCAACTCAAATACATGTACCCACAAAAAATTATTTCTTATTGCTCTAAAAATTGTCAGATATGGAAAAAAAAAAATCCATAACCAAGTGGGAAAAGATTTTGTGACACATTTTGTCTTTTAGGACATCAGATGAAATGCATCACACTAAATCTTTTACTTCGTCATATTTTTTCTATAAAATTGTTCCTGATATAAAAATTGAAATATTGTTTGCCCATATATATATGTGTGTGTGTATATATAAAATCTCCAAATGTAATGAGAACAAAAATAATATATAAATTCTAACGTTCACAGTATTAATTCAAATGAGTGCTCAATACCGAGAGTAGAGCAATAATTATTTCTTATAATTTTTTCATATAGACAAAAACAATTTACTCACTACAAAGCTGCCACCTTGTTTTGGTGAATTTAGTTACACCTCAACTGGTGAGAACCAAAATGGTTATGAACTATTGTTTGTAAGCATGTCGCTCATGGAACGTCACTTCCTTTTTTCTATTTGAAGAAAAAAAAAATTTAAGAGGGGACGTACAAGGGTAAAGAAAAGATAGAAAAGGCCAAAGGGTGACAGTGAGACAATAGTGCTTGTTGATAGCAGTTTGGTGAAAGATTAAGGTGATGGCTTGACCCAAAAATTTTTTAAATCTACAGCAACGGTCAAGGGTTTAGTCACAGCACTACCAGGCCTCCCAAAAGTGATGGGTGGCAGAGGAAAGGTGGGAATAGGAGAGCGTAAGACAATGAAGGAGGGATACATTAAGATGATGGCTGTAGTAGTAATTTGAAATGCTTTTGGTAACTTTAAAACAAAGCCAGAGCTGAATTGCGCATATTTAGGCTGGAGTTATTGCTACTCGTTTTGTAATCAGTGAATGTATTTTGTAAATTAATAAATTAAGAGGTGGAGATTTTTTTTGGCATGTTGAAAACATAAATTATTTGAATTTTTTTTTTTTTACACTAAGTTTTAGTTCAAAATTTAAGATATATGTAGAAAAGTATGGATGTTAATATAACTTTTATAAGCAAATTTTGACCTATTGTCAGACTATATAAGTTGTAGAATAAGTATGGATGTAAATCAATTTCTCTGATACTATTACTAGTATTATATATGTGTAAAAAAACATTTTAAGAATCATAATCTAAGATAGATTAGTAGAAAGGTATATAAGAGGGTAGAAAGTATATCAAAGGAAGTGAGTTATAATTTTAAACGTTTAGGGTTATGGATTTGAAAGTTTAGCAAGATTGTAAAGTTAGATCTTTAATATGCCTACAAAAAACAGTGGTTTCAAATCTTTGATTTAATAATTGGCTGTTGTTCAAAAGCTTAATAATACATATTTTTTCTGTAAACATAAAAAAAACAAGATTCATTTAGAGATTTGCAAGTTCTGGCTTGTTTTAGGATTTTCCATTTAATCTTAGGTGTTTTGCTTTTATCCTTCAGGTTCCTAAAGTGTTTAGAAAGTAAGGTCACATTTAATCCTTGTATATTGGACCTTTTGGGACAGCTACTAAGAACCAATAAAACTGAATCCTGACACTAAACATTTTGCTGTCATTACCTATTTCAATGAACTATGACACTCCCAAATTTTTGACAACAAAATCTTATGAACATCAATTTTTGGTGCAAAAATTACTATACCTGAGTATGAGATCATAATCAATCAAATTGCATTTCAAAAAAATAGCAATCAAAGCCACATTTTTTTTCTGCATAAAATGAAAAGAATTCTCCAACACCAGTCAGATGTGAAACTGATCATGTCATATCTATATATTTTTCCATCTCAATCTAACTTTCGAAAATCATAGAACTGAAACCAGTAAAGTTACTCTAAATAAATATTCTTAAAGACTCCAGTTGCATTTTCAACTTCTGTTTCCTATATATCCCATGTGTGATATAGAAGTATAACTTGTTTTAGTATTTAGCTTTTCCACATATTTATCTTTTTACTCTAAAAAGAATGGCTAGAAATTAATTGAAAATATGCTCTTTCATATGCACACTCTGAAATATTTACTCTAATAGTACTAAAATGATACACAAATGAATGCAATTAAAATTTAGAAAATATAACTAAAATGATGCATTCAGATAAAATGAGTTCGGTTCATGAGGCAAAGTATGGAATATAATCACAAGGTAAGTCAATTGCAAGTGGTATACATTCTTTAAAATACTTAAGACAACTTGTAACTTAAGAAATTAAGGGCATAAAATTTCTGCTTGGTAGAGATAGAAAGGTTGACAAAAAGTTATATGGTACACTAAGTATAGCTTAGACATGACACAAGGCCATAAGTATGGAGTACCCAATGAGAATTGAACTCACAACTCAGTCTAGCAAGATAAACTTGTTAACGAATACACCATGATGAAGTGCCCAAGAGAAGTTATATATTAGTGGGTATTTATATTTTTATACATTATATATTAGTTCTACCTAGGAGATTGGAATTTGGTGTCAAAGTAATTCTGTGTTCAATCTCTGGGCTGGGTAGTGTGCATTTGGACTTGGTAGAAATAGGGCAACTAAGAAATGAGCAGTATTAATACCATAACATTAGAATATTTCTTATCTTAGACATTTATAAGTTTATCATTCATCCTTGCTTTGAACATTGCCACATCTGATCTGGTGATCCTGCTATATATTTAGAGGTTCTTGATAAAATACGAAGAATAATCTGCAATGTTATTGGTCTTGATCTGGAATCTCAGCTTCAGTCACTTTCCCACCACTGTGTTATAACTTCTGTGCCTTTTTATAAATATTTTCATGGTAATTGTTCTTATGAACTTTCCTCCATGGTACTTAGATTTCACAAATTTAAGCACAGTACTAGATTAATGGCAAGGGCTATTACAGTTGTAATGACTACATGTAACCCTGTTTTATGCTGACATTTTCTTTTCTCACACTTGTGGAACTCTCTTCCAACTTCTTGCATTCCGGTCAACTTTGATCTTCAAAAATTTAAATGCAATATCAACCTTTATCTTTTAGTCTTTTTAATTCTTGTTCTTGTTATAAAATAAAATGACATATCTCGGCTGATTTACAGGCAAATACTCAAGAGCGAGAACCGGATGTGAACGGGACAAAGCCCCGTCACAAAATGACCATTATCTTTCTTCACAAATGTTTCCGACACATGTGTTCCGGTCGAAAAATAAAATAATATTTAAAGTGCTCTATTTTTTGTCCAGTAAAAATGCTTCCCTCCTAATTATACTCACTTTGTTTCTTGAGCCTGTTAAGCCATAAAAAAATGCTATAAAAGGGGTCACAGGGAAGTTCAGCAGTCAGTCAACAGGTGGCCACAAAGGAGACCGGTCACGTTCAGCAGCTGTCAACAGGAGAGCGTCAACCATCATCAACATGTGTGAACTACTATGAGAGATCGACCAGATCCGAAAGCCGGCTTATGAACTTTACCACACCAAGGTAGCTGTCCCAAACCCTCACGTTCCTGTTGAAATAAACCACGTAAATCTATTTCTACTGTTGTCGTATTTCTTTCTTGCAACCATACGCTTGTCTATAACATTCTTTTATTGTCCTCTCTCCTTAATAGTGTTTTTTTTCTTTCTCATATTCTCTCAGTAACCTCTTGTGTCTGAGTAGCTTTATTGCCTTGCTTTGGGTGAAATGATAAAGAAAACAAAAACAAAATTTGTGAAGCCAGTAAATAAAGTCACATAATTTTATCATACTAGCAGGGCTACCCAGTATTGCCTGTGGATTATATAAAAATAACACATGTACAACTTCATAATGAACACTTAAATACTATTTTATTTATACTTAAAACCCACATCATTTATCATAACAATATTAATTACAATTTAATGTTTTGCCACTATTTAAATATATAAAGAAAAAAATCATTAACTCTGTTCTAAATCTTTCATGCCCAGCCTAAACTCTAAAACTACAATATTTAGAATCTTTAAAATCATATATATTCTGATTCCTCATGTTCCAAGAAGGTTTTTGATAAACATTTCTTTACTCTTAATATAAGTAAAGCTGTTCATAAATTATAACGTTTTTTTTTTTTGTTTTTTTTAACACTTAACATTGTCCTAATGGATAAAAAATAGAAATTAGTTTTTGCCAGGAAAGAGAGAGAAATATTTATAATTTTAAAATTAATAAGCTCTTTATTAAATAAAATGATTGCCTATGTATTCTTTTCATTTTCAATTAAAAACTTTTGTATTGAATAAAAAAAATAAGTGAATGACATGTATGTAAATAAAGAGGAATTTATTAATGTCATTGTTAAAATTTTAACAAATAATTTTTCAATAATAATTTTAAAAATCATCTTTTATTAGACAATAACATATGGAAAATTCAACAATTCATTTATTTGCCATTTTAGAAAATAATTCAATGATGTCAGGTTTAAATTGGAAATGCTTTTTTCTTTTACTTTGTTTTCTAATGTTATTACATATGCTTTAATTTACAAATATCATCTCATATCTTTGGAACATGCTGAATCAGAATATATATGATTTTAAATAGTCTAAATATTGTAGCTTTGGAGTTTAAGCTGGACACACAGATGAATGTCCTTTATGAAAAGATTAAACAGAAAATTTGATATAAGATCTTGTCATTTAAGAGTTTAATCTATACAACCATATTTCTGAGTCATTAATGAAATTTTCAAAACTAGAAAGCCTGAAGCTGATTTGTGAAAAGATCATTCAGGCTAAGTTTTGCTGACTACCCTAAATCTACACACACACATATACCTAGATAAGAATCTCAACTGCTTGCATTATCATGATCACTCTGCTATGGGATAAAGTTACTAAGACAACAGGTGTGAAAGAATAAAAAAAAACCTTAAGGAGAGATGACAATAAAAGAATAGGAATGAAGGTGACAGAAGATAATGACTGACATTGCATTTCAATTTTTGAAGATCAAATCTGACTAGAAAGTAAAAAACCAAAACAGAGTTCTACAAATGAGAAATGCAAAAAAAAGAAACTGTTAGCATAGAACTGATGTTAAGTTGTTAAATAGCTCAAATGTATATTTACTACCCAGCGCATGTATTTAACTGATAGCCTTCAGCTAATGTAAACTTGTAAATAATATAAGATGACTTCCACTTGTAGTTGAAATGGGTTATTGAGTTCTATATAAACTTATAGTTTTTCCACTGAGGATATAGAAATCTATTTGTCTGGTGAAGTTATAGCAGATTAGATCAACAGGTTACATGTAGCCATTTAAACTGAAATTCATAGTCTAGGTACCAAAGAGGACAGTTGATCAGAACAAACTGTTAGCATAGAACTTATGGTTACAGCTAGCAATTTCAACTGTAAAATGATGAGGCCTAACTGCCAAACTAATATTGCACTTAAATTCATAAAGTCTAGGTATGAAAGAGGGAAGATCATCAGGACAATTACCACAAAAATATTTAAAGAAACATTGGCAGGGAAGCTATGTTATGGTAGTGGGAAAGTGACTGAAGTCAAAATGTCAGGTCAGGACAGATTTGCAGTTTCTTCTTTTCAGATATTTGCCAGTCACAGAGATTAAGAAATTATATTTACTACTAACTTAGTGCAACAACTGCTTATAATGAATTACTGATGTTTGGTTAGTAAGACATTTACAACAACTGAATAAAGTGGCAAAATTTAACAAATGTACCTGCAAAAATAAAAATGGTGTGCTGTAACACTATTTTGGTTTCTGGTAATTAATAATAATAATGGCAACTTGGAATATCAATGAAAACAAGATAATGATGAATAACTTAGCATGAAAAGTGTTAATCAATCTGAGGAAAGATAGACTGATAATAAAATTGTTCCCAGAGAATTGATATATATAAAACAGACCAGATGACCATCTAAAAGCAATTCTCAGTTTGTGTTGACAGCCTTTGGCAAAAAAATACCTAGATCTGACATGAGAAGAATTGGGTTAAAACTAAGTAAATTTATTTTGCGGGATGTCAGAATGAAAAACAATAAATTGAAAACCTGCAGAATGGTGACCTTTGGCTGAACAAGTTGTTACCATAATGGGAGTTGCAAAAATTTCCCTGGAAAAGTGTCTCTTGGGTCAAAGGTGAAAAAACCAATTGTGGTGTCAATTCACTTATGAGGTAAGAGCATTTGAAAGCACATTTTTTTTTTTTAATTAATCTCCGACTGAATGCTGGAGTTGACAAACACAGAAGAGCAATCAAAGAAGGATGAGGGGCTGCCTGCACCCACTGAAGGTTAGCAGGCAGAGAAGAAACATTAAGGAGGTTGAAGGAGCTGCTCACACCCACTGGAAGGCAATGGTGGGAGATGGTAATAAGAGGGAGTAGAAGCAGCCAGGTGGAGTGATGCCTGCAACCATCTCCCATGAGAGGGAGAATTCCCCCAAATTATGAATTAATTTAATTTCTCAAGACCAAAAACAATAGACTTTTGTTGGAAATCAAGGGGATTCACCAAAACCCAACCTAGATCTTGCCCCACACCAGTTTCTAGTTGAAGTCCATAAAAATGAATGTGCAAAAGCCATCCAGAGTCAGAAACACAGTTGTGAGTTGACAGTTGAGAAGTGGCAGAGGTCACTGAGAGATTCCACAACTCCTGCCAAACATAAGAATCTCTGACTTCAACCTTGAACCAAATTTACCAAATCAGTAAAACAAATTTTGCTAACTCTGCATGCTAAAACTTACCAGCTTACCCAAGTGCTGTGTCAAATTTAGGAACAGGTTGGGTTGACAAACACCTGTATGCAAACACAATTACTAACGAACCATTGTACACAGTATTGATATAAAAATAGTAATTATTTTTTATATATATTTTGAGTGCTATTTTTTTCTCTAGTTTTATTGTATGACTTTACTCGACTTGGACCAGCCCAACATGAAGATACCTGCGACAAATCGATTATGGCCTCCTTATGATCAAATCAATCACAAGGGGTGAGGCAGATTAGGGTTGAAGAGATCACTTCATTGATCAAACCAGGATCCACCCCGAGCTGACCACAGTGAAAGGTAACATCTGTTGCTGTTTGTTGTGAACCAGGATCAACCTTGAAGTATTACAATGCCAAAAAGATACCTATATCTATACTCCCTCAGCAATTTTCATAGTTTTAAAAAGTTAGTTTTGGAATTTTAATAAAACCCAAACATATGAAGTTAGATTTATGCATTCTCTTTTTTTCTTGAGAATTGACAAAAATATTAAACATGATTTATTTACAATAATAATCTTACTTATTATAAAATGCAGATTGTGTGTGTGTGTGTGTGTGTCTGTACGTTTATATATTGGATTGGATTTCCTACATTTTTCAAACGATTTCAACAAAACTTGACAGGACTACATAAAATTACCTTGCAGTGGTTCTGACAGCGCCAAAAATTGGAAAAACAATTGTTTTTGCATGAAATCAATTTGAAAACACGATTAAGAGGCATTAATGAAAGGGGGACAACTCATATCGAGTTATACTTATTAATATCAAGTTACACTTATTATAAAACCCAGGTTGGTTGTGTTGTGTGTGTGTGTGTTCATTTATATATGGGATCAAATTTCCTACATTTTTCAACCGATTTCAACAAAACTTCTTTTTTTTTTTTGGCAGGTAGTGTTTCTTATTGTCTTGCACACTTTTTTTCTTTTTTTTTTACATTCAGAATGCTTTAAAAATTCCATTTACAAGACAATTGTTTATAATAAAATTCTATTTAATCGGTAGACTCATAACGATTGAAAACAATGTTTTTGTTTGAGTTTGACCAATTCATAAAAAAAAAAAATAAAACTAATTAAGACATGCGTGTCCGTCAACCTTAAACAATAATCTTTGTCAATTTTATTTTTCAGTCTTTATGATGGTCGATACTTGATCTATCTCTCACTGTTACATCCCCGGGCAACGCCGGGCTCTACTGCTAGTTATATATAAGATGATAAAAATGTGAACTAACTATAATGCAATACTTATTATTCGGCATATAAAGAAATTACTCAGAAAATAAATTTTTCTTATTCCTAAATTTAGAAAAATATGTGAACAAGAAAATTTAAATAAACATAACTGAGTAATTGTATTTATAAATTTTGGAAAAAATATTTTCTGGGCATTTCTATCATTTGACTACATAATTTTATTAGAATCAGTTGTGAGCATCTGAATTGTACATTTTTTTCTTGAGGACTAATAACAAAATGTTAAACATTATTTATTTATTTATTAGACTGTTTATTTACAATAGTCGTTAACATTTTTGTTGTCAATTCTCAAGAAAAAATGTTTAAAATAACAAAAATTGTTGAGGGAATGTACAGTAATAGCAGTGTTAAAAGAAAAGAAATGTCCTTTTGACACACCATTTTTTGCAGGTACATTTGTTAAACTTTGCCGATTACTCTCTCTATACAGTATTCTATATATGCAATAAGACGAAACAGAAGAGATATAAGAGTTCTTGCTACCAAAAGAGTTTAGAAAGAACACAGGAATTTTTTAAAATTGTTTTGCTGACTTTGTTTTGATATCTGCAACTAGGATATTTTCTGGGTTTACCATTTTTATTTCTTGCTTTCTTTGAACTGTGCTAGATTCAGTCTGCAAAAAACTTGTGCTAAATTTAAGTGTCCTTTTCTCAAACTGTTCATGTATGTCTGTTTTTAACATTGTAAATATTGAGATCCAAGGGATCAATTTCCTTTCTGAAGCAGTGACTGAAAATGAGCAGGACACTTAATCAGTTTTCCAATTTTATCCAAATGAAAATGATATACAGCACATCAATTTGCTATACAAAAGAGCGTTCTAAATAAGGATAAATTTTATGTAGACATTTCATGTTAAAGTGTATATAAGCACTTGCAAGAACACAGTTAAAATATACAATTCCCTAATGAGTTGTTAGAAGTTTCGAATCTCTCTCATTTAAGGGTTATAACTATTTCCTTTGACATTCTTACTTGTACTCTGCTTCTACTAAGCAACCATCAAAACTAACAAAATATTTTTGTTAAAACAATTAAAAGCTGTCCTAATTTTCACTCATATTTTTCTTAAAAAAATAGTTTTCTTTGCCAAACAATCTAGTGAAAGACTGAATTAATCCAAGATATTTGTATTTTGCCTAAAAAAAATACATGATTATACTGTAATTGTGAAACTGAAGATGGAGCATCTTCAGTTTCTCTCTTAGTGATTGGTTAAAAAATATCTTTTGTGTTATTATTGCTTTTAGTAGACTGTATCATGCACTGACAGAATATAAATGAAATATATAATATCCATGTTAGAGTAAATAATGAGAGAAAGCTGAAATACTTAACTCATTAAAAATATTTGATGGCATAGCTAGATATTTGAAAATATCTAAATTTGAGACAAAAATAATCATCCCATTGTGTCTAATTGGGTTATTTAGGTTACTCTAAAGATTCACTAAAAAATGAGCAAACATGACGAAAAAATGCCCCAAACTTAAAAACAATTTTATTATCAAAATTTTTGTTAAGATGAATGATCAAAAGATGTTTTGATGATTATATTTTTTGATCCTTCGGAATTTTGGTTAAAATAATTTTGTGGGTGGTCATAAATTAGTATGAGAAATTTTAGCATCTTTTTTGCAGTGCAAAACAGTGACTTGGAAATTCTTGCCAAAATCAGATAATTGTTGGATTATAATGAAACTTTCAGGACTTATTTAGAAATGAATTTAATTATTTCAGAAATATTCCATTTTCAGAAAAGCTTTGCAAAATTTATTTTTTTTACATCTGTTACCTGCCACTTATTTAATTTTGAAATTTCAAGAAATTCTTTTTTGTAGCATTTACTGTTTATATTAGTTAAAAGTCCTTGGAGAATTTAAATCATGAAATATTTTTGGTCAGTTACAGAAAATCTCTTGAGTTCTAAAATAAAAAATGTAAAACTAAGACATTATTTAATTAGAAAGGTTTTTAATTGCTTTTATGTATAAAATATATTATGGACACAACTGTCTTAAGAAATCTTTTTTTTTTAATGAATAATGAATTTTTACAAAAATTGTTTTCATTTTTTTTTTTTTTTTTTGATTAGAATAATTTTTAAAGTTTTAAATATTCTGTATTACTTTGTAGGGGTCAAATGATATTGTCATTTAAATTAAGATTATATTTACTAATCATAAAGGGAAAAACTCATTACAATTCAACCACCACCAATATTTTAAAAAGAATTTTGAATGTATTTTATGTGTGTATAAACATTACAATTTTTTGGAGTTATGGATCTTGAAACATAAAAATAATAATAGTAACGTAATAGCAAAGTTAAAATTTATTGGTAATTTTCTAATATTACCTCAAGTGTCTTCATAAGTTAGACTATAAAGCCAAAGTATTTAAAATTCAATAAAATATTAGATTACTTAGTATATTTTCTTAAATTTTTAAGATTACTGGGATTTCAAAAAAAATTAATAAAAATGGTGTTCATATTATATTCGAGTAATTGTTACAACTAAGTCCCATTAGAAAAAATTCCCAAACATCAGACAGTCATCAACACCTATCTCCATGTTAAAAAAAATGCTTTTCTGCAATATTTTAAACTAAAAGTAATATTTATTTTAAATCAGCTAATCTTCCACAAATAAAGTTTCAGAAAAGAATATTTTATTTTTGAAAGATTTTTCTTAATAGAATTACGTTGTATTAACAGATTTGTCAATATGGATGATTTTAGCATTTTTACAGATGATAAAAAACTCATTTCAATCAATTTAAATTTAGTTTACAACTTTGCTCATTAGAAATATTAAATTTGATCTATTAGCTAGAAATAAAAACTAAAATAAAAGCTTCAAGAAAGATTTTTCATTTTTAAAAATACATTTCACATTTTAGGTATCACTTTTCTTTGGAGGTTTATGCATATCACATTGAAACACATTCTCATATGATCACTGAAGTTAAGCAATGTCAAGCATGGTCAGTACCTGCATAGGTGACCGCTGGGGAATATCAGGTACTATAGCTTTGGATGTGTGGGTAGAGTGACAGATAATTCCAATTGAGTTCATTATATTCACTTACATGCAAATATTTTTGCAAAAGTTATGAATCCACCTCTTCTCTCCAAGCTTAATCTAATATTCACTTAGAAAAAAAAAATTCTTTAGAGGTAGCTAGTTACATCAACCCTGTCCATTAAACTAATTTTTTTTCAACAGATTTGTATGTGCAAACTGTAGGAGAAAAAGCCATTTAATAACTTGCTTTAACTGCTTGGCTACAAAGAGCTTCACAAGAAAGCAAGATTCTAATTATCTTTAAAGCACACTTTACTCATTCAGATTTTCTCAAAAGTCTGAAATGTAATCAAAGCAATTTTTAAAGAATTTATGAATTGTATTTGCTAATCCAACCTATTTTTATCACTTTAAAAATTATTTTTTAGTGCTGACAGAGTATCAACTCAAATACATGTATCCACTAAAAATAAGATTTAAAGTGATAAAAATGTTGGATTAAAAAAGAAAATTCATTGATTCTTTAGAAATTGCTTTGTATATGATTCAGATACAAAACTGAGCAGTTATATCTTTTGAGAAAATCAGAAATAAGTAAAGTATGCTTTAAAGACAAATAGGACCTTGCTTGATGTATAAACTATGAAAATTTACATTGGCACAATCTATATTAGTGTAGGGCAGAAGTTCCAAAACTTTTTTTTTTTTGGTTGCATACCAATACCCAACCCTAACACCCTGCACCATGTATAGTCAACCTTTGATTGGATTTTCTTGATGCTCGTATTGCATGTCAAATGAGTATCTTAGTATTTTGCATAATAATTGTTATATAAATGGATACACTGTAAGGTGAAGGAAAGATGCACTTCAGGTACAATGTTGTATGTTATAGTTCAGATGTACTCACTGCTAGACTCTGGCTGCTCACTTTTTTCCTCATTGCCTTCCTTGGATCTTTTCCCGTATCACCCACTTTGAGAATCACTAGCATATAGCTATGTATGCTGACAAGTTATCTCCCTTAAAATTTATTATCCACCCTGCCCGACATAGCTGGGGAAAATAAATTAAAAAATACCCCTTTGATTCAAATGCAATAAATGCATCAATTTTTGCATTTTTTGAAAGAAAAATCAGTCGAGTATTAATGCTCTTGTATAAGAGAAACTTTTATCAGAGATATTTACATTACAAATACTAAAATGTTCTTGCCCTCATCAAGAAAGAATTGCAAGATAAATTCTGATGTTCATTTGGATCAGATTTTGAGAAATGGCTTAGGCTGAGAACTTTCTTGTACTCTATTGTATACACACAAATTATTACAAAGTGTCAACCATTTTTATACTCTTGTCTATTTATAGATGATCCAACATGAATAAAAAAAATAATTTTAAAAATACATCTGTATTTTACTGGATGAATCAAAATAATAGAAACATTCTTGGTAGAATCTTGTTAGAAAATATTTAGTTGTTAATAGACAGTTTTTTGAGAGACTTGATTGAAGGAATTCTTTTTTTATGGACTAGCTTGTGGGTTATTTAAAGCTGAAACATATTTTGAATTGTAAGAATAATTTTTTCTTTGCTAGTGAATATTGCATTGACAATTTTTAGAGAACAATGATTTTTTCAGGAACAAGTCCTACTATTTAACCCACAGCAGGGGGAAGGAGATGGATTCATACATTTCCCAAGGGTATTTGCGCATATGTGAATATAACAAATGCAACTGGAATTCAAACACAGTTCTCCGGTTTCTCATTCCAAGCCACGAAGCATTACACCATCCACACATTCACTGAAAGACTTGAAATTTCAACTCAAAAGCCCAGTACTGTTTTATTTTTCCACTTTCTAGCTGCTTCAAATAAGGACAAAGACACTTGTATAATTCACAACTGATTAATTGATTTGTTTTTTTATGGCTTATAAACCTTTTGCAGATTATTTAAAGCTGGAAAACATTTTTAGATTGTAAGAATTTTGAAGGGATAATGATTTACTGACACAAGTCCAACTAATTAACCCATAGCTGGAGGGGAAAAGACCTGAATTCCAAGGGTATTTGAATGTAAATGAATATAATGAACATGACAAACTATTTTATGCTAGTACTATGATCAATCATCATTTAGTAAAATACAAAAAGATTTTTATATATGATTATTGCATGAATTAACTTGCATTAAGCAATTTTATTCTAGTGCAATGCTGAGTTTTCACTGTTAATAAAATACAAAAAGACTTTCACATAACAATGTAGATTTACATGATTATTTATTGCATAAGATATTCCGTAATAATCAGATGACATAATAGATTATGGCCTGAATGATGGAAATAATTTTATTTTATTTTTTATTGCAGCTGATTTCATTCTTAAGAAAGAAGACAATGTTTATTAATCCTTTGCCTATCTAAAATTCACATATAAGACATGAATAAGTAAATAGGATTGTAATATGACAAACATTTTCATTTAAGCACATTTTTGTTTTGTAAAAACAGTAGACAATATGATTTAACAGTTTGATACATACATTGACATCATTTTCTCATTCATTGAGCTCACTCAAATTTTACATATACACACACACACACACACACACACATATATATATATATATATATATATATATATATATATATATATTTTTTATATATATATATGGGGAAATTAGAAAAAAGTTTTTTGTGACACATTTTGTCCCTCAGGATTTCATCAGACTAAATTTGTTATGTTGGTGGGACTACACATGTGCATGAATGAGGGATGCTGAGAATTTTAGGATTTTTTATATATATCTTGCTGTATTCATTTAAAGTCTTGTGATGGAAAGAAAAAGAAAAAACTCTAAATGAATTTGGCTAGATAAAAAAACAAATTCTAAAATTCGTCGCACCCCTCGTACATGTATATGTGTAGTCCTACCAACATAACAAATTTAGTTCAATGAAGTCCTGCAGGATGAAACATATCACAAGTAAACTTTTTCCACTTTCTCATACAATTTTCCCAATATATATATATATATATATATATATATATATATATATATATAGAGAGAATGAGCAATTGAAATTGTCTTTTATACCACCTATCATAAACCTGTAAAGAATTTACAGGAGTAATAAGAACAGGTTTATGTTCAAATATTGACACAGGAAATAACCTTTTAATCACAATCATATAAATATTTCCATCTTTATGTCATACTAAGAGCATAGCAGATAAAATTTGTAATTAAAAGCAACAAATATTTTATGTGGGTAGAAAAATTCCAACTATCACATAATCTAACCCACCACTTGAACCATGCTTAATGCTACTGTAAAATGTATTTTATTTTTAAAATATCTTTCAAAGCTATTTAAATGTTTTCCACCATTTTTATTCTGATTGGTAAAGTTAATTGATATTTTAAAAAAATATCAATCAATATAATCAGATGCTTAAAAAATCCTTTAACAATAGGGTAATATTTAAACACTGAGCATGAAAACTTGAATTCTGGTTTCAGGATTTTAAGTTGTCCTTTATCACCTGGCAAGCAAATATTTTTGTGTGTGTGTGTGTGTATATATATATATATATATATATATATATATATATATATATATATATATATGGGTGTGTGGCTATTAGTTTGAACGTTCATTTTCTGACTATGAGAATTGGTGATTTGTCAGGAAGGAAACTTCCTGATGTTATTGGTCTGGAGGATGATCCCAGTGTGTGGCACCTTTGGAAAGTGCCTGAAAACCATACCACAGGTTGCCCCAAGCCTTGTGAGTGGAACTGGGTAGAAAGGACACTTAAGGGGACCATCGATAAATGTGCTAGCACAAAGTCACAAGTCATCGCAA
Source organism: Acanthosepion pharaonis (assembly GCA_903632075.3). Taxonomy (NCBI): domain Eukaryota; kingdom Metazoa; phylum Mollusca; class Cephalopoda; order Sepiida; family Sepiidae; genus Acanthosepion; species Acanthosepion pharaonis. Next base: position 63,459 of record CAHIKZ030002831.1, read on the forward strand.
CCAAGGCTTTTGAGCCTGCTGGTCTTGCTCAGATTGCTGATTACAGTAGATAACACTCTCTCTTCCAGAAACTGTAACTAAGGTCTGCTCAGCATAGTTGCAGTATAAACCATATGTTGACTCTATGGATGTTTAACAAACACAAATGTGCCTGAGCAAGCGTCTGAATTAGGGATTGGCTAGCCACCCTAGTAGACAGGTATCCTCCAATATGAGTGGCCAGCTATTATTATTATCATTATTATATTTATATTTCTTTTTTTCTTTTAATAACCTTTCCTATATTCTTTCTAATCTGTTCATTTCTTTGTCAATAAAAAATTAAATCTGAATATTTACACTATTCATATTTAAACTATTGTCCTCATCTTTGTTGTTATCACAACATTTTAGCCATTGTGCCCTCTGACCTTCCTCAGGTGTCATCTTGGTAACCTACAGGGAATTTTGAAGTGAACACTTAAGGGGGTAGACTGTTCTTGTTCCACTGCTCATGTCTATAGTTATCGTCTAGGGATATTGCACTCAGTAGATTAAATAAAGGGTTCAGAAGGCCGGAAAGCACAACAGCTGAAATGTTGTGATAACAAAAAAGATGTGAACAATAGTGTAAATGACAATAACTCCTCATCCCAGAAATTCAGATAAAAAAATCTGAATAGAGAAAAAATATATATTTGCCTTGGTTTCTCTCCAACATTTCAAATTTTACCAAAAGTTGCTCAGCTTACAAATTAGGAGATTGGATTTTATTTAAAAAAAAAAAAAGTATTAAGATTTTAAATATAAACTTTTATCAAAGTTCAAGTATACAGTATAAACAAAGAGGTTTAGTATGATGTATGATTTTACTAGGTAAAATCACAAACAAGAAACTCTTTGGATCCAATAACTAAGAGCAGATTGCATGAGGCAATAATAAATTAATTTTTTGATAGTGATTTCTGAAATTTAGTTATCCAGAGATAGAGAAAGAGTCTAGCAGAAAAAACAACACTTCCAATAAATAAAAAGTATTAACTATATTTTTTAAATTAGTACCATAATTCAAAATGGTATGTACTGAAAAATGAAATGTTTTAATATCAACACTGAAAGTATAAATGTACATCATTTTCTTAGTGATATTTTTTTAATCAATTCACCACAAGCAAGTCAATAATACCACTAAGATGCAAAGAGCTACTGGAAGTGAAAGAGGAGGAAAAAACTTTAAAAGGAATCAGAAACCCAATCCAAAACAGGAAACAAGGGATAAACCTTTACTCCTGTTCAAAAGTCTGGAGAGGTGTATGAACCAGATGATAGGCAAACAGATCTACTCCTATTGTGGGAAAAATAAATAGTAAAAATTTCAGAGTTTAGGTAGAGATATTAGAAGTATAGAGTTGAAGTAGAATTTACTTTAGATTTTTCAATGTTTAAAACCCGCTCCTTATATAAGAGGAGACTAAAAAGTTTTCAACCAAACACTTAAAAAAATTAAATAAATAAATTCCGATATTTGATGAGATTTTGGGAAGTGGATTAGGTCGAGAATTTTTCAGGACTTCTTCATATGATTATTGAGTGAAATAGAAAAATTATAAAATAGTTTTTAAGCTGTAATTTTGATGACCATGGAATATAACTAACAAAGTAGTGCATTCAGTAAATATATATCTTAGCAATAACATTCACAAGTTAAATGGGAACAAGATATTCATTAGAATGTTTGATATTTTTGGTTTGTAGCAAGAGTAAAAATTTATAGTTTGATGAAAAAAAATTTAAAGAGCCATTTTTTCTCTCACTATGAGAGGAGTGTTTGTTTTTTTTCCTTTTTATAATAAAAATCCAAGTGAATTTAAAACTACAATAACAGTGAGAATCAAGTAAATTTTGATGTCAGTAAATATGGGCACAGTATTTTCTCCCTCACTAAAACAGTTACTTCATTTTTTTTCTCTTTAAATAGTGAAATATAACAATGTAGTGATGTTCTATGCTCAGTGAAATTGGGTTAAAGAAATTATTTTAAATTTATTACCTGGTCATGTTAATAATTAATTAAATTTTTTTGCTGTATCTTTTCATATTTAAAGGTTTTTTAAGTAAATTCCTTTATAATGGTCATATTATCATCAAAAGAAAGTCGTTAACCGTTTCCAGGTGAATTTGTCAAACACAATATGAATATAAATATTTTATAATATTTGGATAGTTATGAACAAAAAAGTGGCCTTATCATTTAAGCTGTGCATAATCCTATCAGCACATGTATGGGATATAGGGGATTAATTTGTGTGAATATTTCACAAATTGAATTTAAATTTGAGTTATCATAAAACTGGTAATATTAAACCTAGAAAGAGATTAAATTTCTTTTGGCAATACTGCATCTCAAAAATAAAATGTAAAAATGATACAGGTAGTCCCAAACATATTTGACCATGAATATTGCAACAAAAAGAGTATCTGTTAAGTAAAGTTTAGCTAATAGCTTCCTCTTGAATATATTTATTTATTCATGCATTTTCTTAAGATGCTGAGTGCAACTAATAAATGTTTTGGTGGTGAAAATACGAAGGAAAGATATCTTTTATTTAAGAATGAGTGATCTGTTTTTGACATGAATATTAAAAAAAAGGATTCCATACTTTATATCCACAAAATATACAAACAGGAAATTCGAGAAATGGTTTGACAAAATTCATAAGTATATCAATGATGCTTCAGCACATAATTATTATCTCATACAAGCCCACAGAAGTTCCTTAAAAGGACTCAAATGAAGGATCACTTTGCGAAATTAGAAAACCTATTCTTTAATTTTTTTTTTTTATATATATATATATATATATATATATATATATATATATATATATTTATATAGCCAACAATTTCATGAAAATCGAATGCAATATTTCAAAACTACCATGTCTGTCACTCATAGTCTATCATAACTTACAATACATAAAATGGAGAATCAGTTTAAAAGTGAAATAATAATAATCATAAACCTGATTTCCTGTTACATAAGATTAAGTATATAAACAATAAGAGGATGATAGCTTAAGTCAAAGGATTTGATGCCAACATGAAGAAATTTACTCTGACATCAACTGATCATCATCATCATCATCATCTTCATCCTCATCTTCCTCCTCATCATCTTCCTCCTGCTCCTCGTCAACTAAGTCTTTAGGATTTTCCATTGGGTGATTTTCAATGTGGGCCAACAATGTGTCTGCTTGAGCGAACGCCTTACCACATACCCCACACACAAATGGAGTGACCCCAAGCTGAGAGCCAACATCATCCTGTGATACACTTGAAATTGGGGACAAATGTAACCGAGCATGAGCAACAATATCTGAGAACTGCAGAAAAGACTCCTCACAAATATAACATGCATAGGACTGTTGCTTTCCAAATTCTTTCACTTCAGTAGAATTGCACAAAATGCCAGTATCTTGATGTGACTTCAACTGTTGTGAAAGATCAGAAGAGTGGGGGAATGTCTTGTGACCTTCATCATATATACTATGGGTTCTCTCACCAGAATGGATACGAACATGACGTGCCAGGTGCGAAGTTTCAGTAAATGTCTTTTGGCATAAATTGCATGTGAAAGGCCTTTGCCCAGAATGCATTTTCATGTGTTTGGTAAGGTTTTGCGCACGGGAAAATGTCTTGTTGCAGATGTTGCAAGAAAAAGTTTTATTGCCAGAGTGCACCAGATGATGTCGTGAGAGGTGAGATAAGTGAACAAATGTCTTTTCACAGAGTGTACATTTGAAAGGTTTCTCACCAAAGTGTGATTTCATATGCGTATTTAAGTTCGATGTATTAAGGAAGGTTTTATCACAGATCTCACATTCGACGGGTTTGTCGCTATCATCATTTTCTCCATTGTTACTGATATCCATAAGACCATGATGAACACGGAGGGCATGTTTTTCTAGCTCAGAGGGAGACACAAAAGACTTCCCACATTCATTACACAGATGATTTTTTCCAAAATGCGTTTGAGCATGCTTCTGGAAATTAGCCAAAATGGTGAAGGTCTTATCACAGCTCTCACATCGATACAGTTTTGTGCTGGAGTGTGTCCGGACATGACGACACAGGTCTGCAGAACAAGAAAACCCTTTTTCACAGATGTTGCAGACATAAGGTTTATCTCTTAGGTGTGAGATTAGGTGCTTGGACAAGTGTGACTGACGAGAGAAGGACTCTTGACATGTATTGCAAGTGTAGGATTTATCTGAGGAGTGCACCATAACATGACGTGCAAGGAGGGATGAATCAGAAAAGGCTTTATTGCAAATGTCACAGGCAAATGGCTTTTCACCCGAATGAATCCTCAAGTGTGTCTCTAGGTGAGTGGACTGTGAAAACACCTTGTCACAGACAGGGCAGGTAAAAGAAATTTTCTCTGCTGGATGACATAATTTCACATGGTTAGATAAGTCAGAGAGAAAAGAGAATGTCTCACTGCATATTTCACAGGCAAATGTGTGATTGGTCGTCGCTGTTGTAGTTGTTGAGCTTGTCGTAGTAGTGGTGGTAAGAATTGTTGTAGGCTTGTAGGCATTCACTACAGGTCTGGTTACTGCAGCTGTACCTCGAAACACCTTGCCACATACTTTGCCTGTAAAAGTGTGTAACCTTTCTCTATTGTTTTCCTGCAGCATTGGATGATGAATAGAAATATGCTTTGAGAGATGCATCCGTGTAGCAAATGTCTCCTCACATGAAGTACATTTGAAAGGTTTCTCTTCGCGGGCATGAAGCCGAACATGTTTGCATAGTTCTGAAGACTGAGAGAATGCTGCATCACAAGTGTTACAGACAAATGGCTTTTGGCCAAGGTGAGTCGTGGAATGCTTAGCAAGCTGTGAGGGCAAGGCAAAGGTCTGACCACATGTCTGACATTGGTAAACTTTTTGAGCTTGGTCAGGTTTGTGAGCTTGACCTTGGCCATGCCCTGAGTGAGTTTGAATATGTTGGAGGAGTTCATTTGATTGTAGGAAGGTTTTGCCACAAACTTCACATTGAAAAGTCTTTTCACCTCCAGACTCCATACCCATTTGTGTGTCCAGTTGAGATGAATATTGCGGTTCCCTTTCGCATCCTCCAAGTGGGACTCTTTTTTCCATTAAGCTTTTCTTTTTGCTGCTTTATATTTCTATTTTTAAATGTTTTAGATTTTATCACTTTTTCAATTTTCTTTCCAATACACGCTATATTGCATCAATTGTTATATAACAAAATAAACACTAAAAATGTCCAAGTTTAGCAGGAATTTATCGCCTACTAATTTGTAAGTTTTAACTCTAGCAAAACATTTTAACAGCAATTTGTAACTGCTGCCCAGAACCTGATACAAGTTTCTTGAATTTATGGGAAGCAGTACTCTTGTAGAATGACCAAAACAACTCCCACTGAAATATTTACATAATATGCATGACAAACACTAACAAAGGGAGGTAATCAAAGCAGGAAACTAGTGAGATGCTGTCACCTTAGTAGATTTAATTACCCGGATTTTAAACTGAAGAAAACAAACTTTTTACAATCCAAATCACTTGAGAAAGCTAAATTCCAATGAGTGGGCAGGCAGTGAAGATTATGGTACCATATTTATTTCATATAAATAGTTCAGGCTTGGCAGATTCTCTTTATTTGCACCCATGTATTGTTCATCACAGCCAGCAGAATTCTGAAAAGCAAATATAAACCACCATGAATTTCATCCATAAACTCAAATGAAGACACTTAACAGAAAACACTTTCACAATCAATAAGTATATTTTCTGTTTTTTTTTTTTTTGGCATTAACTAACATTTTGATATTTTTGTTCAAAGAAATTACAGCTAATCTTACAAACTAATACTTTCTTTAGTTAAACATTTCTTTGAATGCTTTAAACAATAACTTATTTGACTAATTAACTTAAAAAATAAAATATGTACACAATTTCTGACTAATATTCTTATCCTCCCCCCATTCCTCTTTAGTACCATACACCCCTTGTGAAGAATAGGGAGCCACATCCTCCCCACATTAGATGTTGTTGTTTCCATAGCAAGTAGATTTTTAAGAGTTGGAGTTGCTAATTCTATGACCAACCACTTTTCAATTTAGTGTTGTCCTCCTTCTAGACAAGTTGCCAACCAAGGCTAGAGAGATCATTTTGCCCTGTTATTTAACTCATAACTAGAAAAGAAGGATTCATACCTTTCCAAAGTGTATTTGTGCAAAAGGGAATGCAATGAACTTGGCTGGAGTTTAAACTTGCCATCCAAATTCCATTTTCTGCTATGCTACTTGCACATCTATGATTTAAAATTTAGTGTTAATAATTAATGAGATGGGATAATGCTCAGCAGTTGCAAGTACTAAACTATATTTATCCTGACTATACCAAGTTAGTTTCCTACTTACTTCTAAGAGGGTGATGATCTATAGATGATCAAATTTATTTAAAATTTAGTTAATTTTTTAATAATTATGAGACTTGTTAGTTTTATATTAGTAAAATATTAAGAGTGTAGTAAAGTATGCAATCCAAGTATAGTATTATTTATTTACTACATTAGTCTGTATTTATATAGATACAGCGATAAGTTCATAGAGTCCTGATAAAAAATTATTTTACATAATTTTGTGCTTTCAGCACATATTTTCTTTAAAAAATATTTCAAGAATATTCAGGCCAGTTGACAAAAATATACTGTTTAATAAATAAAAATCCATTACTTCTTTAGAAATTGCTTTGTTTACATTGGGATATGAAACTGGGCAAATATGCATATTTTGAGAGTCAGGAAAGATTAACAGTAAAGGAACTATTCAACTTTGCCTGATCATTGATATGGTTTGTAGCCAAGAGGTCTAAAGCACATTGGATTTAATGACAGTTTCCCCTGCCCTGATGAATGCATGTTTGTATCTTGCCAGAGAATGTATATTTTCTTCAATAAGATTTCATGAATAATTTTTTCAATATAATTTCTTCAGTCTTTGTGATTAATGGAGAAATGTTATGTTAAGTGTATTGACAAGGAAGGAGATTGTGTTGAAAAATATTTATGGAAAAATAAATACTTTTTTCATTTTTTCATTATATTAAAAATATATTGATGTGCCTTTGCAGGTCATAGCTTGTGTTTGTCTTTCATGATCATTTTCTTCATAACAAAGATTGAGAAACAATTCATAACAATGAAAGAGAAACAATTTATGATTAAGATTTTATAGTAATTAACATCAATTACATACAAAGAATAATGTAAGGTTTGGTTTTAATAATAGAAAAAAAAGACTGTGAAGGGATACAAGAATTGACTGAGATTAGGTGAGTGCAATAATTTGAACTCTTTTTGCAAACTAGAGTTTGGATACAGAAATAAATTCAGTTTTTCATTTAAAAACTTTTGCAAATGCTTAATAAATATTTTTTGATCCATTTTCTGATGAAACGTTAAAAGTGAAACCTGTTAGATTGATAAATGTTTCCTATTTGTTCTTTATCTTATCATCCACTGGTTTGTACAGGACTAGCAAGATTTCATAAAAAACATTATTTGAAAGAAAATGTTTAATAATTGGCCTTAGAAACCAATTACAACTGTAAACCACTTTAATGATCTTTAGTTAATGAAGACAAGAACACTACATATCAAAGATTCAGTAAAATTGTTTTCCTCACCTCTCATAAAAATGATAAGACAAAGAGCAATATCAAGTGATGAGAATCAATAATTGCTTAATGTTAAAGTGAAAATTATAATAGCACTAATAATTTTTTTAATACAAGTTGTTGTAATTTTTGTTGGAAATTTCGGAGAGGAATTATCATTGTTATACACTTTGCTATTTGGACAATGTTTCAGCCATTGTACGCTTCTTCAAGTGTCTCTTTTGTACTTGGTAATCTTTTCATTCCATTTTCCATGCTTAAGGGATATTTCAAATCAGATAATACTCACCAATCTCACTCACCTTTTGGTTGTTTCTGTTTCTTCCACTGAACCAGAGTGCATGACTTTCAAGTGCTACCAGACCAAGAGATTGAATTCACAACTGCCAGGAAACTAGATATATTTTAACAAATGCTTTATTTCAAAAGACTATATGTCTCTCATAATGAATTTCTGGAATTTAATGTCTGTACTGAAGTGGTGGTACTGTATGAGTGTCTAGACTCTGATGGTGGACTTTTTTTTGTTTTTTGAAATTTTTTTCTTAATCAGATGCTACCAAATGGGATTCATCCCTATACTAGAAGGTTTTCTACTGAGAAGGTTGTCAGTGCTTAACATGTATTCATTCTTTCAGTCATCTTTTGACTTCATTCTACAAGGGTTAATGGCCACACTCCATATATGATCAGCCATGTTTGAATCCAATATCTTTTCTCAAGGCAACAACTTTTTAATGTCCCTCCACTCTTATTTTAGAAGGTGGTTGGTCCCTCCTTTGTATTCTTTGCCACAACTGCATAGGGTGGTATAACTCAGTTTTTGATCATGTTTTCTTTGGGTGAGAACAGGACACTTAGTTTGAGAGAAATCTCTGGTTTCCTGTCAGTTATGAGTTCAATCCCTGAGTCTGGTAATGTTGAAAAGTTACTTTGGTTCAGTTATAGAAGGTAAGAAAAGACTTAGTCTGTGTTCATTTTTTTTTTTTTTGTGCAAAAAGAGGATCCTGGTAAAGACTCAAAAAATTTATAGATGGTGAACATCAGTAAAAGATCATAAAAAATTACAAATCACAAAATTTCAGATGTGGACATATTGTTTCAAGAAACACTTTTTAACTATAAAAATAAAAACATTTAAAGTTTTTTTGATCTTTCAAAGAGGCTATAAAATCTGGTGATTTTTACTCTCATGCATCACATGTTCAACCTGCTACAGATTCCATATTGTTCATAACCAAGATGCCGCCACCAGAACTTTTTACAGCCTTCTTGCAAATTATGTTCCTCACAAATACATACACACACATTATAAATGAAGAATTGTCATTCTATATTCAATACAGTCAGTAATTTCCAAAACCTGATTTATAAAAATGTAATATTTGTTTAATGTTTATTTCCTCTCTTTCATTCCAATTTTGTTTTTTGCTTGCTAATGAATCACATGACTTTTCTTACATCTTTGTTTTATGTCAGATTTTTCCTCAGTGTTTGCTGGTGACAGGATGGCTGTAATATATCACTCATACAAGGCCATATGTTAACAGTCATACTAGCAGCACACAGTTGAAGAAATAGTTAAATATCACAAAAGTGAATAAGACTAGTGAACAGTAACTGATATGAATTATCTCCCCTAAGTATGGAAAGTGGAATGAGAACAATTTACTCTTTTAGAATGAATAAAGGATTGGTTTGAAACTCCTAGAAGGTTACTGAGTACAAAGAGGACAGCTGAAGAAGGGCACAACAGCCAAAACTGAGATGGGCATTTTGGTCTGAATGGCAAAGCATGGTTAGTTGTTTTATTTTTGTTTTTTATGTGTGGTAGTGGGGTGGGATGGCTATCATCTAAAATTTGTCACATTAAAAAATTTCCTCAATCAGATACAAATATTAAATATTCATTTCAGAATGTTTCTTATAAAATATTACATTAGACTTCAAGGTATATTATAACTATAATTAAATGTAGACTTTCTTTTATACACTTTAATGTTTATTAGATATAAAATACATGATAATACACTTAATAAACAAAAAAGTTCATAATCATATACCATCTTGCTACTTGGTAAAATTTCCAGAATATATTCTCTACATCTGTTGGATATTTATTTATATCATTAATTAAGAAAACATCAGAAATATTTCTATTTTTTAATGGTTTTAGTTGAATAGCATAGGTGCTCCATATAGATAATGAACAGTTATCTTGAAACTGTCACCAGGATAATCAATTAACACAACTCAATTTCATTAGAAAGCAATTGAGTGAGGTCATATGGACACCTTATCTAGAAAGATTGTTAATATGAACTGTTCAGTTAACCACTGGGATCATTTTAGAGAAAACGTTAACTTCAATAAAAAGTGAATTTTTTAAAGGAAGAAATTTGGTAGTCATAAAATTAAGCCAACCTTGTGAAAAAAGAATAATTTTTTTCTTTTTTCAAATACCTTTCATTTATCTACTTCCCTTGGTTTTGATTCAACCTTTTGACATACTTTGACAGTAGTATATTTGTACTGCTTTTGAACAAATTTTTTGACACATTTTTTTGAAGACGCCAAAGTTTGTATTGATTGTTCAAACATACAAAATAACCTCCCAATCTACCAGAACGTTAAGAAAAAACCCAAGGTTTTAAATTTCATCATTCCAAAATTGATACAGGAATTAAATGTAAGTATTTTGTTTTCAATATTTGTTATCAGTCATAGAAATATTTTTCCTGCATACCTTTGCAATTACTTCTCTGTGCAATAAGTAATATCCTGTGCAATGTTTTACATATCTTAATTGTAAATTCATTTGAGCATAATTTTTATAAAATAGAGTTTTTAGTTTTCTGGTTCAATTCAAGCTTTCTTTCCAATCAATTTCCATTTTTCTTTTGGTTGAGTCTAGAATCCTACACGTTCTACTACCTCATGTTTTTATTGTGATGATGGGAAGACCATTTAAAATCAAATCTAACCATGAATTTTATTTAAAAAAATATTTTACCTAGTCCAATTTTTATTATTTTTTAATAACAAACCTCAAGGTCATTGTGACAGAAAACAAAGCATGAGAGAACAAGTGTTTAATGAACACAAAAAAATTAAGATTCAATGGAAATTTAACAAATTATATAGAATGGAATTTGTGGTTTTCTTTGTAAAAATCACAGAAAAAGGCATAAATTATGTTTTGCTTAGGCATGAAAAATTCAATTTCAGGTTCTTGGTAGAGAAGAACTCATAGAAAAATATTTTAATAAACGAGGTACTGCCACAAACTTTCTAAACAAAAAACAGAAAAACGCATTTCTAATAATTTAAATGTCTTATTTGAAAGATAATAAAGCTCACCCATGTGTAAATAAAGTTTTTAGACATTTTTAAAACATTGGCACATTCAATTGTCACTCATCAAACTGCCATTATAGATGAAAAATTTAAACAACAAATTTAAAAATCTCTTAAAAATCCAATATTTATTCTTAAGATGCGTTTTAGTAAATTTAAGTATTAATTTACTGAATTTTGTCGAAGTAATGCTTACTTTTTGTTTAAAACATCATGAAAATAACATTTATTTACACATGAATTTCAAAATTGTACTGAAAAATTAGAGGTAATTTTTTTTAAAACTGTAGATTTTTTTCCTGATAAAGCATTAGATGTGTTTTTAATTAAATTATGCAAGCATTAACTAAAGAATTTTTGAGTTTTATTGAATTATATTTAGAATTTGGGAAAATTTAGGACGAATTTTCGGTATGTTTACACTTGATAATTATTTGCATAAATCTTTTACTGAAACAACAAGTTTAAAACGTACACACACAAAGATGGGGGTGTACAAACTAACCCTCAAAAATATTTCCACAGGGATTTCTAATGATATTCAGTACAATGAATATTCATTCATTCAATCAAAGTAAACAAACTAAAACTAAAAAGTAAGTAATGTAAAAAAATATTACTTTGTAAATATGTAACTTATTATCAAGATATTTTGCTGATATTTCATAATACGAAATAAAGGGGGTAAGATTAGCTTTAAAAAATTCACATATTTATTTTCCTTACAAAATTTACTTTTAATAAGTGAATAAGTACCAAAAAAAGAATGTTATCAATGTAATAATTGTAGTGCGCCTCAAAATATTTTCATTTTTTACATCAAACGTTGTTTTTAAAGCGTCAAAAACATTAAACAAGTTTTCAAAAGTATAATTCATTAATTTTGTTTTGTTTGTTGGACACACTTTTTTTATCAGAATTTTTCTTTCGTTTTTATCGATACATGTCACCTTGTTTTCAAAGGTACGTGACGGCCCAGTCAAATATATAGCCAATTAAAAATAAAAATTAGTCCTGACTTTTTCCAACTCACAAACGAAAATTATGTTTTGTTTACTATTTCTTGATTTTTTTTCTTACCCAAACAAAGTGCACCATATGACTTTTTTCTTCTAAGACATGATTTTCAATTTCATCATCTTACAATTCTCTCCACGAAATACCCTTCATTTCACACCGGCTTCCACAAATACTGTTATTGTTAGTAGAGGCTTTCTTTTTGCTTCAACGTTGTTTTTCTGTCATCTAGTTTTTTTGTTATCGATATATGGATTTTAAGTTAAAACAAAAATCTGTTGTAAGAGATGAAGCATGAATAAAAAAAATATACCGAAGGTAAATAAAAGGAGAGAAAAAGAACTATTCTGGAAATTGTTCAGTGGACAAAGTCAACTTTTTAACAAAATTACGGTACCGGTTACATAAGCTAAGCGAATAATATCGCTTCTTTAACTGACACTGTAAATAAGCAGAGAAGTTCTGCATTTTTAGAATTTTGTTTAGTTTATAAAGTTTATCTTATCTTTTTATTTTATTTTTAAAAATGCATGATTGTTAAATGTTAGTTAAATTAATAGTTTTTTTATTGATTTTTAAATTAAGTAAACACAATAGAAAATATTTAAGTTTTATTTGTCCACAGAGGAAAATGCATAGACGATGCAGTTTCTAAGGCAACATTAACAAATATTTTGTAAATTTTTTTGTTTTTATATTTTATTTAATGAACGTGAGAAAAGATTTGCATTCCCTTTCATTCCCAATGTAACATTTGTAAGGAAAATATGTTCAGATAAATAAAGTTATCGCTCCAATTGCAATGTTTTTGTCTTCGGCGAAAACTTTTAAGAAAAATTCTGTTTCGATGCCAGAAAATAAAGAACTTTTTACTTTTTATTAGCTAATTGCTAATAAATTACTTAAACTATAAAAAAAAATCACAATCAGAAAATGGTGCTATTTGCATTCTTTCTCTATTACGTTATGCAATCAAAAATGTATTTAATTTTTTTTTTTTTTAAGTAATTATGTGCATTATTAGTAGTTTCGTTTTTTATTTAAATTTCCATAGTGTTGTTAGTCTGAAAGCTATGTTGGAATTTTTAAGGTGTAAATTTCGATCAGAAAGCACAAAAAGTATTTTTGTAACTGAATAAGAATTGGCAGATGACAAGGAAAATAAAATAATTCTGTAAAATATCGGCCTTCTTAACATTTGCCTTTTGTTTAATGTTTTTGCATTACTATTTTAAACAAAACGGTACAATACAATGCGAATGCAAGCGAAAGTAGGAAAGCATTCCAAAGTAGTATCAAGGAGAATACAGCAAACGTCACCTGATTAAACATAAAACGGCAATAGTTCAGAGACGACTGCAGAATGAAGTTTTCTTTAATAAATGGATTCTTTCCGGACAACAGAAATAATTTTTTCTTGTCTTCTTTCGCACAGCAATATCAGTCAAAGTGGCAGCTGTAAAGACGGTGCACTTTTAAAATGTGTTCCCTAAATTGATTTTAAGAATATTTTCGACTCGTATAAAAATTATTATTTTTTTAAAGCTTTTTTTTATTCATTATTTAACTTTAAAATCATTTTTAAAAACAATTTATACTTGAAAGGAGAAAAAAAAATAAACAAAGAACTGAAGTGAAACCATAATAATTTTTCTTTATGTTAATTAAGTTTGACGGATGGGTGGCGTGACGGTGAATATTGTATTGTTTGAGTAGCGCTCATATAAAGCTAGAAAAAGTAAATGCGTTTAAAAAAAATCCCCATCCATATAAAAACGTAAACTACAAAAATTGTAGTATTTCTTTTCATAAGGGGGAAAGACAAAAGAAAGACAGGCAGACCGTTAACCAATTTCAATATCGGCTCTGTTAAAATTTCGTTTGAATAAAGGGCGAAAAAGGAGACATAAACGTACGCTGTAGGCTTCGCTTATAAATTAAATAAAATTTCAAACATTTGTTTATTTTTAAATTTAAAAAATGTTTAGATTTAAAAATATATATATATATATATATATATATATTTTTGCTAATTGAAGAAATTGTTTTTAAAATGGTTCAAATAAAAATAGTTGGAAATGATTAAAAAAAAAACGAATAATACATTAAACAAATATTTTTTTAAAAATTTAACACAACTTTAAAAAAAACAAAAATCATTACAATTTTTTTTTAAGCAGGATCAAATAATTAAATTCTCAAATAACGAAATATTTAAATTTTAAAAACAGAAAAACTTTTAAAATATCGAATTTGACACCTTGATGGTGGTAGTGAGTTTTTACAACAAAATAGAGATGCTTATGTCCGTGGATTTTCCATTCAAAATATTCAAGTTTAATTCAATGATTAATTTTTTTTTTTTTTAAAAAAAGAAAAAAAAAACATTTTTAAAATAAAAATGTTTTGAAAAACTTGTTTTTGAAAATAAACGCATCGAAACAATAAACCGTTGTTAAATCATTTTATTTATTTTTGTCATTTAAAAAAATACTCAGCAACATAACGTAGAAAGAATATTAATTTATTAATTCATAATTATTTTCACCTTGTGAGCAATGGCTTGTTTGACTGAATTATAGCTTATGACGAGCTTCCAGTCCAGACAAAAATGACTTGTCCAAGCACTCCTTTTTATGCCCACTCTCAAATCCAAGTAAATATCGCACACTTTCACCTTTTTTTAAGGCAGTTCAATAAAAAATCAATTTTCTTTACTAATAAGCAATAGAAAGTGTGTGATATGAATGATAAAAATATTGTTAAATTCAATCCATTTCATAGAGGAGAGTAGTGTTGTAGTGTAAAAAAATCCACAATGAGTGCAACACTTGAAAACACTTGTGGTTTTCTTCAAGACAAAGTTTTTCAAAATAATAACATTCGTATAGTTAAAAATGTTACACTTGCTGTAAGTATTTTTTTTTTTATATCTAATTTATAATTAGAACATAAAGATTATAATCAGGAGCAAATTAAAATCCAAGATAAGAGAAAGAGAATTGAAAAATAAACTTTGACTGAGTTGTTAGTTAATTAAATAAATAAACGTTGTTTTACTTCACTTTACAACATTTTTATAAAAAAGGGGCATTTAGCTAAAAAACTGTTGACTAATTTATTAAGGAAAAATATGTCGTGAGAAAAAAAAAGGAATGTAGGACTACTTTTTTTTTTTTTTAAAAAAAAGGAAAATTAATTACTGAATATTTGAATAATAAATTGAAATGTTTTTAAGTTTATCAACCCAACCAATCTATTGGGAATTTTGTACATTCACAAACCGCAGAAGCGACGGCGATTTTTTTTTTTTTTCAAATATTATGGCAATAATAATTACTAAAATAAATGGAATGTTTGTTCAAATTGCACAAATAAGTTCGTTATATTCCAAAAGAAACTAATTGGAATTCAACTGAATTATTTTTAACAGTCGCCGTTATGTGATTGTTCGTTTTTTGTTTTGTTTTTTTCCAGATCACAGCCAAACCAACTTCCAAAAGGAACTATAGAAAAAAAAAGACTGGATTTAAGTACGTTTTTGAGGGAATTTTGATTTCAACGATGGATTTAAGAAGCCAAAAACTACAATAGAAGAACCAGTGAGTTATAAAATTGATGGCATATGGTTTTTCTACAAAATTGCTTTGACAAATCATTATTTGTACTTTGTAAAGGTAAAGGATAATGAACTTATACGCTAATAATAGGTATTGTGCATGAATCAATATAGTGAGTGAAGTGGACCAACGTTACTAAGCGATAAAAGTCATGATTCACCGTTTCATGCGGCGATTGTTATTTTGTGGACTTCACGACTTGTTTTAACAAGAAACGTTTAACGTTATTTTTTTTTCAAGCACATAGAAAATAGTTTTTTTTTTTTTTTGTTTGTTCAACAAGAAATTGTCTATATTTTCCAATCTGGTAAGGAAATATTTTAATTTCAAAAATTACTTTTTCTTAATTTTTTAAGAAAGAGTTTCCCCGAAGAAATATTTTTTCTTGTAGTTGTTTATTTTTTTTTTACGGACTGTTTATAAAATTACTTAAATTTGTTAGACTCAAATTGAACTTTTAACAACAAATAGACCTTTTTTCATGTACAACTATAGACCTCTTTTCATTTCACAGATTCATTATACAACAAAAAAGTGTACTTTTTGCGAAAATTAGTTTTAACTTTTATTTAAATACATTCTTCTTGTTTATTTCTGTTGTTAACCGACGCGAAAATAAAATTGGAAAAAAAATGTATCCTACAGATGGCTATAAAATGTTTCATGATCCAGTCCATGGATGCATAGAACTACATCCTTTGTGTGTCAAAATTATAGATACGCCACAATTTCAAAGATTGAGAAATATTAAACAATTGGGATTTTGTTATTTTGTTTTCCCTGGGGCTTCTCATAATAGATTCGAACACAGCATCGGAACTTGCCACTTGGCTAATCTCATGGTAGAGAATCTCCAGCAACGTCAACCGGAATTGAAAATAACCAAAGAAGACCTTCTATGTGTGGAAATTGCTGGATTATGTCATGATTTGGGACACGGGCCGTTTTCTCACTTATTTGATAAAGGGTTCCTATATCGTGTCCTTGGAGAATCAGGACAGTGGAAACACGAGGATGCTTCGGTAAATATGTTCGATCATCTATACAATGAAAATAAAAAGGTCCGAGAAGGATTTAAAAAGGCAAATTTAACAGAAGTAGACAGAACGTTCATAAAAAATCTTATCAACCCATCAGATGACCTGAAACACAACGTCGTCAAAACTGGTAGAGGAGAAAACAAAGGATTTCTCTATGAAATAATAGCTAATAAAGAGAATGGAATCGATGTCGATAAATGGGATTATTTTTCTAGAGACTGTCATCACTTAGGCATAAAGAACAATTTCGATTATCAGAGGTTGATGAGGTCCGTGAGAGTGGTAAAAGTAAACAACGAAAGTAGAATTTCCTACAGGGACAAAGTGGCTGAGAATATTTACAATATGTTTCACCTGAGGAGATTGTTGCATAAGAATGCATATCAACATAAAATTGTTAATTGTATTTCAGAAATGTTTATACAGGCTCTTCTGCTTGCCGACGAACATATTAGCAGAGTTGGCTCGGACGGACAGAATTGGAGTATATCTGAATCCAAAGGTGACATGAAAGCCTATGCACAATTTACAGACAACATTTTCGAAGAAATACTTTACTCAACATCTGAGGAATTGAAACACTCTCGGGACATCTTGCAGAGGATTATCTACCGGGAACTGTATACGTTTATCGGAGAGGTTCCTTTGCCCCCTACTTCTCAGACCAGAGTTTTATCAAAAGAAGAAATTATTAAAACTATAGCTGAAAAAGATAAGGAAATCGCTGACCAGTTAATAATTTGTGAAACGATTCTTGACTATGGTTGCGGATCCAAGAACCCTGTCGATAACGTTTATTTCTATTCAAAAGCTTCTTCTAGCGAAATTAAATTCCTCCGCTCAAATATGATCTCACACATGCTACCCAAAACCTTTTCCGAGAGATTTGTACAAGTTTTCGTCAAAGACGAATCTTTTGCCGAGAAAGCAGAAGAAAAATTTAAAAAATGGAAAAAATCCGTTTTTCTTTTAAGTGAATCATCTGAATTGAGCATTTAAGAAAATGCTAATCAATTTTAAAATTTTATATCGGTAAAAAAGCAACTGATTTTTACAGGTTTTTGGTTTTGTTTTTGGTTTCAAATCCGAAAAGGAATGTTTTTTAATTTTTGCTTCATTTCCGTTTGATTTTCACTATTTTTTAAAATAATTTATTGAAATCTGTTGTTTTATGATGCTAAAAAGAGGCGTGTATATTTTTTTTAAATCGGTTAAAGTTCTTCTTAATTTAACTTAATTAAATTAACTATTTTTGCCTTTATTTATCAACTTAATCACGGATTTGCTCCCATTCATATAAATATCACTGGTGAGATTACTAGTTGTAATCGCAAAGGACTCCTAAATTAGAATGATAGAAACACGTTTTGTGTTGACATTATTTACCCCAAAAGGCTCAATAGTGTAAAAAAGAAAAAAAAGACGCCAAGATTCGAAATTTAAATTTAAAAATCCTATAACTTCAAATGTGCCAATTAAAAACTTGTTCACAAACATTTCATGCCAAATAAAACGTTTGCCTTCTCTACAGAAAAGAATTATTTTTTTTTAATAAATACAATATTTTCATTGAACGAATGTCAAATCTTCCAATCCATGCAACCAGAATGTAAATAATTATGACAAGAAGTTCACAAAAACTTGATGTGTTTGCATAAAAGATGATAAAAGAAAAAGATCCTTAAACAATTTTTCAGTTTCAAAGTGTGAAAATTTCCTTTTTGAAGAACTAGTTAAATTTCCTAAAAATTGAGATAGACCTAATCCAGCAGGTATGATTGTACTTACGACTTGCAATTTATCATAGTAATTTCAACCATCCTAGCAAGTTCAACATAGTGACATTTGTTCCTATGGAAAACTAAGTGTTTAATTGCACTAGGTGTTTTTAGATTTTTTTAAACATTTGAAATTGATTTGGATCCTTTCATAAGTGTTTCTCTTTTTTGCACCAGTTCTTGAGAGTTTTTTGTAGATATATATCAAGTAAATCTCTTTTAAATAGGAGTCCTTTGTGGTTACATCAAGTATGTAACAATATCAGTATGCAACATATTGCATAGAAGACAAGCAAAAAATGATGTCATTTGTTTTCCATAAGATTGAAAAACAAATTATTTTATTATTTATTAAAATTTAAAGAATTTATGTAAATAGAATTCTTTCAAAACAACTTCATGGTTTAAAATTACCATTTCCCATGAAAATAATGTTAAAATATAATATTCTTAGATTAATCATCAAGTGAACATTATTGTTTTTTTTTTTCCTAGTATATTCTTTTCAAAATTATAGATGTATGTTATATGCTGGGAAATATAGCATAAATTTTTATGCATGCATATAAAAAAGTAGTACCAGTGAATCTACTCAATTTGTCAGAACTATGCACTTGAAAATCATATGATCTCAAACACTTAAAACTTCTTAGCTAACAGGCTTTAATCCAGCTTTTGCCCTTAAGCTATTAAAGTAATATTAAGTTTACATGGTTTTATTAAAATAAAAAATACTACAGTCGGTAAAAACTTTGGAGGAGCCAAGCACCCTCCCACTACCCGGCTGCTACGGCTCTGTAAATACTGGTTAAAATGTTGATACAATCTAGTTTGGAAACCATCTAATTTATTGGTCTTTGCCTACATATATTTTATTTAGGTACAGATGAATATTTATTGAAAAATAATTCTATATCAATCTATATATTTTGTATTTTACTTTATTTTTATTTATTTTATTTTATTTTCCCACTGTTTGAAGGTCAATTTTTCTGTTAAATTAAATTCAATACAAGTATATTCAACCTGAAAAATGACTACTGTTTTTTCTTTATTTCATTTTTATTCATAATGATATATTTTCCTCTTTTCATGTTCAAAAAATGTCTTTTTTCCCCCAGTTTAGAGTTAAATTGTTTTTCTCCACATAATGCTCGAGTGGACATTTTCATCCATTTAGAATAAATATTTAATTTAACATAAATAACTAATAGTTCAGATCCAATTCAATTGCAGCAGTTTTGGAAACAATAAAAAAAAGAATCAATTAAATTTTTTTCATATTGCTAGAAAGCAACCTAACAAGGAAATGAATATATAGATTTACTTTTTATATATATTTTTAATAACTTTTAATCTTTTTAATATATATATGCCGGTATATGTTAGTGGTAAATTATATATTTAACTGTATTTTGCTTTTTATCAATACACTAATGATGTCATTGATATCACAAGTAGGATTTATTAAACAAATACATCCAAATATATCCATCCATGTTAATATAGGAAATGTAATTTAAAAAACTGAATATTTTTGCTTTAATTAAAGTCACTTAAAATGTTTAAATTTGGTCTCTAAAATGTTTTTAATGTCATTAAAATTGTTTTACCTCATCTAAGTGTAGTAATTTCACATTAAGAAAAATCCAGAAAAATATAAATTGTTATTTATTCAACCAGAAGTTGCCATTATACATGCATGACTGACTTTGCACTAGCCCTGACATTGTCTTTCACTCCTTTTATCCCTGACATCGTCCCATTATTTGTAACTCGGCCCTTTGTCAGTTCTTACTGCAAATTAAAGTAAAGGTGAACTTCTTTTGTTCTTTAGGGATGGACAAGTTACTGTATTCCTCTTTCCTTGGCTTAAACTGCTTAAAATCCACCTATTCTTATATATAACCTTTTTTGTCGATGGTCAGCAACAGAAAATAAGTACTAATAAAATAATACTTTAAAATACAGCGCTACTAATAGCTAAAACAACCAGTGCACAATTAGTGCAGTTTTTGACAATGACCACAGTAGTAGAATACTGTGGAGTCATCCACTTTTTGTCTAGCCTCAACAGCACACTGGAATCTGTTCCCTTTATAGCTCTTTGCTCCCATGAAAACAGAAGCTCTACACCCTACTCTATCTGGGCAGCCGTATCCCAGTTCACAGCATTGATAGAAAATTCCTTCATGGATGTTTTACACTGGTCCTTGAAGCAAAGTTTGGGCTGTCTAACATTACACATGCCCTCAGATCTGTTTGAGGATTCTGGAGTTATCCATGCAGACAATGTACCCAAGTCACCTGAGACGCCACAGGATGGGATATAGTGACTGAATGCCAACTCTCTTTAGCACTTCTGTATCCGGAACTCTATCTTTACATTTATTTTTTGGAATATTTCTTAACATCTCATGTGAAAACTATTTAACCTCCTCTCCTGACCAGCATACAAGGTCCATGTCTCACTCCCGTAAAGGAGTATTGGGAGTTCATTTTTGTTTGGTAAATTAGAATCTTGTTTTTTATTCTAAGTTTATCACTTTCCCAGGATCTTTTCATAAGTTTCTTGAATACAGCTGTGGACTTTCCTATTCTGCTTGTCAATTCCTCATCTATAGATAGGGTTGATGTTATGGTGGATCCAAAGTAAATGTTATATAGGAATAAAGTGCCGCTGCTAACATTTGAGTTTGAACATAGATTGCCAGTGAGCAAACACAGGCGATTCCATTATTGAATTAAGTAGACCACATGACCATAAAGGAAATGCATATATGTAGGAAGTAGCTGATGACTAGCGATCATTATTTCTCTTATATCCTCTATTACTATTCGGATCTCTATTTCTACTCTATCCTCTATTACTATACAGTTCGCTATTCTCTTCTCTATTCACTATACTATTTCTCTATTTGGATCACTACAGATTACTATTCAAGCAAGTACTATTAGTGCAAGTCATATGCAAAGACATCTGACATTAGTATTGTTCAGTGGTGTATTATAATTATATCTGCGATTACAAAGTCTCTACTACAATGAGCATTGTGGAAGTGACAATGAGTGTTCATTGACATCACAAAAGTAAAACTTTTCTACTGTTTAACAATGTAATAAATGACATTGGTACCATAACAATAAAAAAAAAATGATTCCCAATTACCAAAAGTGTGATTCTAGATTTATTATATTCATTTGCTCAAAATGACCGTAATATTAAATCAGGTTATTTGTAATAACTGAAATGTCCTCTCAGGATTAATAGTAATCGATGATGTATAAGATCAGTTTCTTGTTCATCTGTTTTGTTAAAATTTTCCAAAAGTAGTACTGGCTATTTGGTCAATGAGTGCTAAATGTTTCCTTATAAAGAAATGGCTAATATTACCATTATTTGAGCTGGCTTTCAGTCATTTTCTCACGCTGTAACAGTATCTCTGTGCCTATTCTATAAATATTTTCATGGTAATTGTTCTGATGAACTTTCCTCTATGGTACCTAGGCTTTATGAATTTAAGTGCAGTACTAGATTGGTGGTAAGGTTTCATTATTTTACAGTTGAAATTGCTAGATGTCACTGCAAGTTGTTCTCTCGCATTTCTCATTTGTGGAACTCTCTTCCAGCTTCTTACTTCCCAGTCAACTTTGATATTCAAAAATTTACATGCAGTGTCAATCGTTATCTTCTGTCTTAATTCTTGTTCTTTTATTGTCCTCTCTACTTAATAATATATTTTTCTCATATTCTCTCACACTCAATAATACCTTGCACCCTAGTGGCTTTATTGCCTTGCTAGGGATGAAATATTTAAAAACCAAAATGAAAGAAACCATTATCATTGTAGAGGAACTCAGCTTCACTGGCGTCTTCACACATATGGACTGTTTTAAAACAAGGACTAGAGATTCTCTTTCCACAACAACTCTTGAACCATTACTGCTTTGAGAGCTTCTTTTTGCTAAATAAATAACTGGCATGCCTACTGAAGAATAAACCTTATGTATAACATTTATTTTTTTCTTAATATGGGTAAATCTACAGGGTGGAGTTTATGCTAATATTCCCAAAGGTTGGGCATATTTGTAGATGTTGGTACCAGCACAAAATTTGGATCTTATAATCTGAATGGTATTTGACAATCTGATTGTCATATCATCCCATCATTAAGGGCCCAATTTGTCTTTCACTATTTCCAACAATTACTGAAAGTTTCTTTAGTATAACATCACAAACATATAATCTCCTTTTTGTAACTCTTTCTGATGAGGCATGTTGATAATGACTTTGTTTCTACTTCACTTTAGAGGTGGAATTTGGGAAGGTACACTCCAACAGAGTATCCAACTTTTGGTTCATTGGTATTTCTGTTGGGCCAGTTGATATCTGAGAAGTATTCCAATATGCTACAAAGAATCTGGCCAATTGAGTATCAATGTTGCCCTTTGAGAACACTTTTATGCCATTTTTAAACAGTTGGAACTTTCTGCCAGACCATTATCTGATGGGTAGTATGATATGTTTGATGCTGTTCTTCACAAATTTCTCAAACAAATTAGCAAAAATGTAATGTATCTTCCTTGTGCTTTTTCTATGATTATTTTTATGGTGAACTTTCCTCTATGGTACCTAGACTTTATGAATTTAAGCACAGTGCTATATTGCTGACCAGGTCTCATCAGTTTACAGTTAAAATGGCTAGATGTAACTGTAAGTTCTATGCTAACAGTTTCTTCTCTCACTCTTCTTGCTTGTAAAACTCTCTTTTGGTTTCTTGCTTCCCAGTCAACTTTGATCTTCAAAAATTTAAATGCAATGTCAATCGTTATCTTCTGTCTTCTTAATTCCTCTTCTTTTATTATTCTCTCTCCTAAATAATTTTATTTTTTCTCTGAATCTCTTAATACTCGGTAACCATATACATCTTAGTAGCTTTATTACCTTGCGTAGAGTGAAATGACTAAAAAAAAAAAAACTTTTGGTAAAGTGAAGGACATTATTACTCACTATTGTCTCTGAAATACCACAATCTGCAGAACATATGAAACTTGACCACTGTTTGACTTTCATTAACTGAGTTTATTGACTCAATGTTCACCCATTTGAAATAAACTTATCTGGCCTGTCAACAGCCCCTGCATAATCAATGTGGATTTTGAATCATAGCTCATTAGGATTAAGCTAGTGTGCAATGTTGCAACTCTCAAAATTTTCTGATTAATTTGATATGCATTACATTGATCAGCAGCATCCTCAAACTCCTTGTCTATACCCATTTACATGTGTTCCATAACATTTTTGGTAGCTGGAGCTTGTTTCATAGCTTTCACTTTTGCAGATACCCTTCCTCCAAGGTAAGTTGTCTCTGACTGCATAAATGTACAATTTTACAATTTTAATTGTGTCCTTACAGTTAGATTACACTGTGAACACCGATTGATGCTCAATCCCCAAAGTTAAGCAATGTCAAGCCTGGTCAGTAGATGGAGGACTGCCTGGGAATACCAGGTACTGTAAGCAACCTCCTACAATCAGAAATATGTTTCAGCTTTCAATACCCCACAAAGGATTAATAAGCCATAAAAAATAAATTGATTTAATTTCAACTTTAATCTATTTTTTTTTATTCAGTCTAAAACTTTAAAATCTTACAGTTAAAATTATATCATCCAGGTACACAGCTATATATATATATATATATATAGAATACCTTGTACAATACTCTTCATTATTCATAGGAATCTCACTGATTCAATTGAAATCCTAATTGGCAGTTGATTATAGAAAAAACAATGCCTGATAGGTGTTGATTCTAGTGTATGACTTTGATTTAGCATCAATTGGTACTTGCATGATTTAATCTAACTTAGTGACAAAATATGTCAATAGATTGTCAACGAAAGGGATGGCGTATTGTTCCACTTTATTTGCTTGGTTTACCATTAATTTATAGTCACCACACAGGCGGACTGAATCACCGAATTTCAACTCTGAGATCACCAATGTAGCTCATGCTGAAAATTTCACAGCTTCTATAATCTCTTAGCTTTTGCAGTTCTTGTAAGAAGTGTATACAGAATATGTCTATCACTTAGGAATAAGGGATGGGCAAGTTTTGTGCACACCTCTAACTTATACTTAAAAGAAACAGAAAATATTCTTATGCAATTATTATGCTATCCAATCAAAGCAAGCTCTGGACATAGTTTGCAGACTAATCAATGAATATGTGGCAGTTTTAAATTTTAAGTAGCCATTTTTAAATTTCCACAAATTTATTGAAAGTGAAGAATGAACAACAAGTTTTAGCAAAATATAACAAAAATCATTTTTATATACAGAAGTTTGACAATGAAAATTTAAGTTTTGTCCTTGACAACAATCTTTGTGTGCTTGAAATAAGAGCATACCCCATCTCTGATGTTTTTCTTTTTTTTTTAATATCTTGTGAGTTATTTCTGTGTCACATTTGTTAGTACTAAGCTAATATTTTAATAAAAATAACGTTGAACTATAAACAAATAATCTTTAAATTGATCCTATAATGTAAACAAAGTATTATGGCTGACTGCATGGATATTTAAATTAGCTCATAATATATACAAATATTTTAGATTTCCTTTATTTCTTTTTAAATAACTTCACCCCAAACAAGGGAATAAAGCCACTAAGACACAAGGTGTTACTGAGTATGAAAAAATATCAGTAAAAGAAAAACTAAGGAGAGGGAATACTGAATGAACAGGTATTAAGAAGACAAATGATAACAACTGACATTGCATTTAAATTTTTGAAGATCAAAGTTGACAGGAAAGCAAAAAGCTGGAAGAGAGCACCACAAGTGAGAAATGCGAGAGAAGAAACTCAGCATAGAACTTACAGTTACATCTAGAAATGTCAACTGTAAAAATGATGAGACCTAGCTATCAATCTAGCATTGCACTTAAATTTGTAAAGGTAGCAAAGAGAAAAGCTCATCAGAACAGTTCCTATGAAAATGTCAGATTGTTTATAATGAATCAAAGCAGATTTTAAAATACTAATAAAATATTGTCTTTTATTTTTGGATAATTTTTCTATAGCACTGAACTACTAATTTTATATTTTCTTTACCTTTAGCAAGCAGGGTTGTTGAGTTTAAAATAATTTGAGGTTAATCATGAACCTTTATTAATTAATTCTATGATGCAAAATAAACATGAACACCAGATTTGGCAAATACAGGGTGCAGTAGAATTACCCCCCTCATAATGCCAAGAGCCATTCACCATAAAACACACTGATAAAATGCAGCAATTTTAATTCAATCTATTTAAAGTACTACTAAATAAGAAACTTTTTCAAAGTACTGATTCATTTTACATAATTCAGTTTTCAAAAATATAAACTAAAATAAAAAAAAATAATAAACATAAAAGCAGTCTTACTATTTAATGTAAAATCTCTTGATTGTTTAAATACAAGACTTTAAAATGAAACCAATGGGTTAATATGCCGTAAAACAAACCAAAACATAATGGTAAGACATTAATGGCAGTGATGTCTTCATTTAGCTAATGTCTTACCTTTATGTGGTAGGTATTTCTGCCATACTCTGTATAATAAAGAATTAAGGATGGACAAGCTATTTCTTAGAGTAGAGTACATTATCTTGAGAGTGTCATCCAAATTTATTTATTTTTGCTTCTGCCAACTTAGAACCAGAGTGTAGCATATGTTTTCTCTATAATTAACACATAACTACATGTATTTGTGGCACAAGGTCAAATGAGAAATGGGGAAAGGCTGATTGACATTATCCTACTCCTAGTTAGTCTGACTCACAACCCATTCACTCTAACAATTGGCACAAGAATCCATCCTTCTCCACCCAATCCTAATCCCAAAATATTCTAACAAAAATAAAACTGTTAGTATAGACCCATCCAATGAGTGAACAAATAAAATTTCATTAAGAACAAATAACTCAGGTGCATCCATATTTTTTTTATTTGTTATGAATGCATATACATATGCTGGGAAATGTGTTTTTTCAAAGGTTTTATTTTTACAATTACTTAAGTTTCATTATTTACATGTGGACTGTCCTACTATCTTCATCACAACATTTCAGTTGTGCCCTCTGGCCTTCATCCAGATGTATATTGATCCAGGTAACCTATAGGGAATTTCAAACTGAACTCTTTATTTAATCTAGGTGCAGGGTACATTGTTCTGTTCAACTGCTTATGTAAAAGATATCTCATTTAGTTTTTCTTTTCTTTTTTTTAATATTGTTCAGATGCAGCTCAGCTCATTTTCATTGAGTCCAAGTACACACTGCCCGGAAACTGGGCCTGTTCAACCCACAAGAATAAGAATGGCTGCAGTATTCTGCCAATGAACAGAATCAAAAAGTACACTCGTGCAGGGACTGAACTCACCAAAGTCACTAAATTTATTAACCAACACTTTAAACTATTAGGCTGTTGTTCTGTGGGACAATTTGGTGAAGAACTTGGAGCCTTAAACCTAACCTACCTGCTGATGAGTGCTGCTGCTTGTCATGCTTGATTGCACTGACTGAAGCTTTCTTTTTTGTTACAGTTACTGCTGAAGACCTGCTGTCATTTCTCTTTCTTATCTGCTCCCATATTGTATTTATTTCTATGCTAGGCCTACTAGGAAGGTTCTCATAGAATAACATATGTACTGATTCTTTCAGATGTCTAAGTTTCTTTGGTTTTCAATTTACATACATACACACACACACACATACACACACATATTACAATTTATATACTATTTTTCATCCAATAAAATACCCAAGGGCCACTCAAAGTAGAGAGTTACTAAATGAGGTTGTTGTATGGCTGTAAAGGGAGGATGTAAAAAGTGCATATTATGAGGATATGTAAGATAGATAACAGTTAATTTTAGACTTGAAGAGATTAAGTTTATAGTGATCAGGGAAGCAATCTTTTGGGTGTCTGTTCCACAAAGCAGCAATCCTTGGCTCAGCAGTTTGAGGTGCTAATCAAATCCTTATCTATGGAATATAAAGGGAATGAGGATGATTTCACCCTGTGTATGTTGGTAAAGTTCTGAACTGGTGAAACTAAGGAGTATGGCTTGTCTGAATGCTTATTTATTTATCTAGCAATAGAATAGTGAGAGGCTTTGTTTTTGCAGGTTGGAAAATAATTCATTACACAGAAGGCCATGTAAATGTTTTTGAATTCTGTCAAGGCTAGCCAAATCCAGCTCAAATATGGGAGCAATACTTCATTTTTAGTCTGACCCTACTGAAAATATAGATCATGGTTTGTGGAACTCTCTTCTGGCTTCTTGCTTTCCTGTCAACTTTGATCTTCAAAAATTTGAATGCAATGTCAATCATCATAATCTGTCACCTTGAAACCTGTTCTCTTGTCCTCTCTCCTCAATAATGTTTGTCATGGGTTCTTTCACTCTCAACAACCCCTTACATCTTACTGGCTTTATTGCCTTGTTTAGGATGAAATTATTAAAAAGTCATGTATTTTCTAGAGCAGTGGAAGGAGCCAACCATTTTTCAAGCACCCTTAGTGATGGTAGGAATATACAAGTTTCATTTGAGATCGGGAGTGAGTTTTAGTCCCAATAGATGTTTGATGTAAGGTGCCTCATTGAGAGTACAACCATTTATCAAGAGTAAATTTAGGGTCTCCTCAGTGGTGACAAAACATTACTAGTTTTGTTTTGGGGGATATTGAATGATGTCAGTCTTCCTCCCATTGAGTTGTGAGAGCTAAGTCAGCCAAGAGATCATTTAGGCTTTGGTCATTTAGATTTTTGGAGGTACACTCATAAACTGTGGTATTGTTTACATATATTTTCACTAATGACTTAAGAACGTTCTTAGGTAGTTAATATAAAGCAGAAAGAGGGTAGGACTGAGGAGAGAGTTCTTTACAGAATTGAACATTTAAAAAACCCAATCCAAATTTTGATTTTCTGTATTACATTTTATCTCATAAATTTCACATGAACAATGACCTCTTGTTCCTCTTTGTGATATTTTTTCAACCTTGTGTCTTATGAAATTTATCTCTCAAGGCTCTCTTGTTTTTGTAATATATTTTTATTCTTGTGTTCTATGATAATTATATTGTTCTTATCGTGTTTTGTTTTCATTAAAACAGATTGATTTAACAGTGTTTTAAGTTTACAGAGAGATAAAACTTACTTTATCTTATGACAAAGCAAACAGTTTAAAGCATATGACAACAATTTGTATTTAATTTTTGAGAAAGAGGATTGGGCAGAGGCCTTCCTAAACCGAAGTCAACAGCCAAGGTGTCTGTGACTAAGGTGAGTTTTTGGTGAAGACAGCTGTAGCTTGACCTGGAGATGGATGGGTTCTGCCGGTCAACTTTCTAAGACACTATATGTATGAATGAATATCTCCCAGCCCAGATTTGTGGAGGGAACTGGTTAGGTGCGCAGTTGTGCAGCAATACTGCAACCACAACTCACCATAGGACTGATAAGTGTTGATGTTAGTACTTGATACATTTCTTCTGTTTGAACATGACAGAATGATAACTGATTATTACAATCCAATTATTTTGTAGATATAAGGGACAAATTGTACATAAGTGGATTAGGAAAAAATACTTTTTTCCCATTTTCTGACAATGTATTTTGTATTGCAGTTATTGAATCTAAGTAATTGATATGTTGCAATAACTCAGGCATGGGCAACTTTGTTCAAGCTTTGGGCCACATGAACTATGGCTCATCACAAGGTGGGCTGCACTATTAAAAAGATTCAAGGTAATTTTTCATAGTAGGTACCTCAGTTATTTTCACTACAGAAGACTGAATATGTAAAAATATACCTTAGAAATGGGGGGAAATGTTGATGTTTTTATTTGTAGAAAATATTGTTCTATAATTAAAAAACTTGGTATAATATTATCACTGATGACATGTTACTGAATGTGATTTATTTCTAATTTATTCATTTGAAAATAAAAATCATGTCTTCTTTAGAGAAAAATTATTATAGATGTTTGCTGTTTCAAAAGCAAAAGGTATTTACACATATAATCATCCTCAGTGAAAATTGCCAATTGTAAACATTACTTTCGCCAAAAGTATACAAAATTCAAGAATCATTGTACTTAATCTTTGTTTATATATGTTATGTATGAGAGAGTCTGTGAATGAACAAGTGAGAAATGAAATTAAACATGCCATTCAGAAATGACGAAACAGGTTGCATCTGGCATGTGGGACACAGTTTGCCCATGATTACAAGACATTAACTAAATCAAATGTAAGATTATATGAAGTATCTTCATCCTTTCATAATAGCAATAACATAAAATGAATTTAATGTAAAATTAAAATAAGGTCTGAAAAATAAAAATATATTTTATAGAAATATCAAATTTCAAGGAGAATCTCCAAAAGTTTTCTTTTCCAATGATCTTGTTATTTGTTAACTGACAGGATTGGTTAAGTTTGCTTGCTAAATAGAAATTAAATCTTCAATCAGGGTTACCCAGTGATGCTCAGTTCCCAAGAATATGCAGAATTTTATTTTTTCTGATCCACCTTTAATCATTAATACTATTGTAAGGTTTCCAAACACCTGCTTTAAAATATTAGTTCTTAATTTTCTTGTTATATAGTGTCATGAGCATTCTTTCTGTTGTTTTTATAGGATAAATGAAAAAAAAATAAATGTTTTATTTTGAAAAATCATTAAAAGGTCACTATTAAAAAATTAATTTGTAAGTTCCAAAAATTAAAATATGTAAAAATAGGTTTCACTTTATTTTCTTTATGACCTTTTAAAACAAATTATAATCAATCTAACACCTCTTCAACATTTTTTTTTCACATTCCAAGCAATGAATTACTGTTTAGGTTACTGTGACCTTTGCATACATTTCCACCACAATTATGACAAACTCTTTACTTTATGATAATAAAGCTTGTAATTCACACAAACATTATGACTAAAACCAGTAATTCCTTGTACTTACTTGGCAGAAATATTCAGAAAGCTACTTGAATAATCACCAAAATTTGACTTAACACTTGCTAAATATTAAAGAAAAATAATTTGTGAGGTGTTCAAACATCCTAAACTACTAACAGGCTTAACACTTCTACTGCTGTGGATATACTTATATCTTTATGAAACTTACATTGCTTGCTGTTGACATATATATACATTTTCAAGACACCATAAAATGACAGTTCCTAATGTTTCATAAACTAATTAACACTTAGTGTTATTTACAAACTAGTATAGACATATAGTAGCAGCCTGTTTTGTGATGTATTTTCATTATATTGTATATTGGGATATTTTTAAAATTTGGTTTGTACTGCAGAGTATCCTATCAAAACCAAAATGGCAATGCCCATGAAAAATCAACAGTAGGATCTTTTTTGTCATTTATTTCCAGTAAATGATAATTTCCTATTTTTCCCAAAACAGGCCAACACAGCCAGGCAACAATGCAGCAGTGAAAGTGCTAATAGACTAATGTAATCAAACAGACAGTAAAGAGTTTAGTCAGATATCTTTACAATGCTATATGAAATCTGTTTTTATTTTGTTTTATATATGTAACTTTGTTTTTCATTTCACTTAATATAGCTTCATTATATTCGTTACTTTGCTGTAAATCGATTAATTAGTGTTTTAACATTTATAAAATGTCCAAATAAAGAAAATGCACTAATAATAAATAGACAAGAGCTGTAGGATTCTTAAATATTAATTTCTAGTAAGATATTTGAAGAAGTTTTAAAGAAATTATTTTAAGTTTATTTCTAAAATTTATTGAAAAATTATTGGATTTTTTTCTGGGTTTTTAACATACTATCACAGAAAATAGAGGCATTTGATAAAAACAATGCACAATAATAAACAGGTTAGACTATGAGGACCTCCTTAGTAGGCCTAGCATAAAAATAAATACAATATGGGAGCCACTAATAAAGAAAGAAAGACAAATGACAGCAAGCCGTCAATCGCAGCAGCTGCAATCTAAACATGGACAGCATCAGCAGTAGCAGGAATGTCAGGTTTCACTACAGCAAATTGTCCTGGATTGGTTTGTGAATTAGGTGACATAGTAATTGTGAGTCCAATCCCAGAATTGGGCTGTGTGTACTTGAACTCAGTGGAAATGGGCAAGCAATAACTGAGCATTACTAAATAAAAAAGAACTAGAGGATGCCAATTGACATGAGCAGTAGAATAAAAAAGTCTAGCCCTGTAGGTTAAATAAAGGGTTCATTTCAGAACTCCCTGAAAGTTACCAAGATCGATATACACCTGAAGGCCGAAGGGCACAACAGTCTCAATATAAAGAGTGTAAATAATGATAACTCCTCATCTTAGAAATTCAGACAAATGATAAATAGATATTAATTTTACTTTATTCATTATTATTATTCCTTCAGACCACTGTGATTACCATTTAGCCGACTCTTCACTCATTAGTGTGTGGCTCATCACTGGTATTGTGATGATATGCATGGTTCTACTTTATCTAGCTGGTGCTTGTCTGTCCACGGCCATTTATTCCTCTGCCACGTTGTGTTTTTGATCTCAGAGGGTGAGAAGATTGCTGATGAAGCAAACTGAAGTGAAGACAGTTCAACAATTTGGGAGCTACATCAAAAAACAAAAATCCTTTGGAATAAAGAATTAACTCTGGTTAAAAATGTAACAACAATTTGGTTTATATATGATTTGTTGTATACAGCAGTTTTAACCGTTCCAACTTATTGTTATAATCAAATGACACTGGGATCCCCTTCAGAGTCTGCAGCTTGTTTTAGTAGTAATTTAAATTTCTAAGTTCTCGTCTTCATGTCCGGCACAATGTCTTGGTCAGGAGATTTTGGCAAATGATGTGGATTCCAGTAGCAGTCGTGTGAGGCCACTGTGTGTCCCTCTCTGTATGTCAGCTATCCAAAATCTCCAGCTTATATGGAGTCCTGCATCTGGCAGGTGTGGGGTTGACTAGAGTCCATGTTCAGTTGTATTCTACCCAAAGCGTCAATCTTTTCTAAATTTCCATATATAAAAATACATTTACTCAAGTGGTTTTCAAAATTTGGGGTTGACCAGCCCCCTTTTAAGGGTGGTCAGAGGGATCAAGCCACCCCTTAATGCCAACCCTCTTTATGTCTCACATCACACCACAGCTCCATATAGGTGGTGCTAATCTCTCTCTCTCTTCCTTCTGCCACTTTCTCAGCAGCCAATCTCAGCCCACTCCCTGGGCTGAAGTGACAAATCCAATTTCTAGATGGTGCAACAAAAACAAAAGGGATTTTCAGTCATTAATCCTTATCTATCAGTTTGCCCCATGCTGGGATCTATCAATCGACTAGACCACTCAAGAATTGGAAAAGGAAAGAAAATCATTTCCACTCTCCTTTAAAAGAAAGTTTATCTTTTCTCTGTGTATGCATTTATTTGAACGATTGAACAGACCATTTTTTTTTTGTTCATATTCACTTCAAAATAGTAATTAATTTTTCCTTACTACTTGTATCCAAAGGAATTCGAATTGATGTTTGGATATAAAATATTCTCTGGACAAATGTCACTGAAATTATAATGACAAATGCATCCAGTTGGTCTCTATCTCTGTGGGGATACTTTTCTTCTGGGTGGCTGATTCAAAACAGATGGTTTCTTCTGACCCTTTCTGTCCAGAGGAGTCGTGAATGTTATTTATTTCAGCAACCACCATTGTTTCTTTATCATCAACATGTTTTTATTTTATCTGACATCTTCGCAGATACCTTAATGGTCTCTGTTGTATTGGCAGGAAGTTGGGAAGGACGGGTAGTCTTGGTTTTGCTCAATCTTACTGAATTCCATCTAGTTAAATTTGGGTTCAATTCTCCTTGGAAATATTTCAAAAACATGATTTTTCAATGCATTTTGTTTTTAATTTTCTTAACTTTTCAATTCATCTTCCTGCAATTTCAACGATTATCATCCATTTATCATCTCTCCTCTTCCTTCTTTCTTTTAATGTTTGATCAACCTCCACAGATCTCAGTGTCACAAACTTACTACTTTGCAATTTGTTTATTTTTAAGCAGTAAACTGTCTTTTCTCAATTACTGTTGAGCTGAATATCACTTGAGGACCTTCAACAACAGTAACAACTAAAATAGATAGCACATGTACCTCAAAGAGAAAATAATGACAAACAAAAAGTTAAGAAGGAAACCACCATCAATACTGGAAAGAGCAATAACATTTACTGGACTTGAAAACTATTTTCCTGTAAAACAAAGATTTTTCTAAATTTTAACTGAAAGTAGTACTGGCTATTCAGTCAATGAATGCTGAATGTTTCCTTATAAGGAAATGACTGATGTTACCATTAACATACAGTTGGCAAGAATCACACAGTGGGCTTTGCAAACAAGCATTTGGTATTTTAGAAACTTTCTCTAATTGAT
Source organism: Acanthosepion pharaonis (assembly GCA_903632075.3). Lineage (NCBI taxonomy): Eukaryota > Metazoa > Mollusca > Cephalopoda > Sepiida > Sepiidae > Acanthosepion > Acanthosepion pharaonis. Next base: position 97,446 of record CAHIKZ030002831.1, read on the forward strand.
ATGTGCTATATTTAATCTGAAAATAGACAGCCTCATTAACTCAAAACTGATCTAATTTTGTTCTAACTCTGAGTATTTGTTAAGTTATGATCTTTTGAAATTAATCAAAAGTCACATGTTTAATCATCTATCTCTAGATCAGTGTTTCTCAACCTTTTTAAGCAATGGCACACTAAGAGCAAATGAAAATATGGCTCACTTAGCAAAATCTTTAATGGGTTTACATTTAAATGTTATGAAATAAAACCATAGATTAAAAAAAATACACACGCAAATATGAACTTACTTTATTTCAATGTTTCTTTTCAACTATTTCTGCAGCTTATTTAGTGTGAAACTTGTCCCTAATGTTCTTTTGCAATTTCTTCAATTACTACTTCCACACACACATACATATATATGTAAGCCATGACTATTTTACAGCAAACTAGTGTGCCACAGCCCAGTGGTTGAAAATCACTGCTCTAGATGATCAGTTCTGGATAGTGGCTTTTCCCATCTCTTTTTGCAGGGCATGTCAATGGAATCTTACTGAAATGAATATTATAAACTATAGGTTTAAATTGGCACTCTGACTCCCCAACTTCAAATAATGCTAAAAAATACTCAAGGCAATTTTTTTTTTTCCTTTTTAGTGTAAGTTCCCAAATATTAAAACAATTTAAATCTGCAAATGTAGGGGCACCAATTTTCCATTTCAAATTTTTAATTCCATTTCCACTTTTGGTAAATTCTGTTTTTCCACTTTTATAGTATTTCATGAGAAAATTGCAATAAAATATGCTATAATTATTAAAACTGAAAACAAAATTCAAAGTTTTTTGAGATTTTAAAATCCAAATCAAGGAACAAATTATATGTAAAAATAAAAAATGTAACATGACTAGACAACAAAACAATAGAATATGGCAGTGCATAATTATCTTTGAGGTAAAAATTTTAATCAAATATTCAGATTATGCATCTGAAAAATAACAATTTTCTTTTAAGTAAAAGGACTCATATTCAATTGATTTGTAATTATTGATTCACAGTATTAGAATCAACAGCAAATAACTTCAATTTCAATAATAAATATCTGAGTAAGTTAAAGATTTTGAGTAATATTTTACAAAAGAGGAATCAAATTATCTATAATTTTATTGTGCTCTGGTCTAAGTAAAATGTTGGTGACACCTTTCAAGAGCAAGTAATCAATATGAATTTATTAATTAAAACATACAGTTGTTAAAATTTATAAAAAAAAACTGAAGTAACACACAAGTAAACACTAACATTTCATTTTAGGGTTTAAATATGAAGTTCTATTAATTTATTCTATTTAATTAAACATTGGCTTAATTCTTTAAGTCCTTAATTCGACATAATCTTATCATCTTTCTTCATATAGATAACACTGCCTTCTAAAAAATCCCTGATAAAAACATTTTAAATAATTTAAATACCTTCTTTGAACTTAAATTTCAGTTCTACATAAACCATAAGGACTTAAAAGCTAATCTGAATTAAAAGAAAATCAATTTCTGTATATGAATGAACTTTTTAGTCATTTTTAAAACATTGGCATGTTTTTTTGTCGCTCAACTCATCAAGCTGCCATTGTATATGAAAAATGTAAACAACAAATTTGAATTCTCTTTAAAATCCAATATTTGTGCTGGAGATGTATTTCAAAGCCTATTAGTAAATTTAAGACATAACTGGGTTTTCTAAATGTAATGTTTATGTTTTAAAACAGAATGAAAATAATGTTTTATTTACACACAGTAGTCTGTGAGATCTAAAGACAAAGTAGAAACACTGTAATTCTACCCTAGTCTGAAGAAAAAAACTGACTGGGAGATATGAAATTAGAACAATATCATAATACTCTTCCAATATGGAACAGTAGTCAGTGACAGTGAGATATCAGAATTATGTCCTTTTTGTACATCCAAAAACAATCTAACAGTTGCTAAATGATAAAAATAAAATAAAATTCTTTAAAAAGACTCACACTCAAAAATAGCATTAACATTACATTTTTTGTTTCTTCAACCATGTCTTGTGACACATCAACAGGATGAATTTGAAAATTGCATGGAAAAATTACAAGTAATTTTTAAAATATATTAAGTATAGATTTTTATAGAAAAGAACATGTTTTATTAAATTATGCAAGCATGAATTCTCAAAAAAAAATAACTTTTTGAGTTTATTGAATTATTTTTGATAAGATGCGAGCTGAATTTTCCATACTTGATGTTGCATAAACTTTTTACTGTGGATTTTTCTTTATATAAAGAACTATATTAAAATTATAAAAAAAAAATTGAAAAAAAAAAGAATTAAAAAGTACACACCAGATATTGAAAGTGGTGATTGGGAGATAAACATACCTCCCAAAAAATATTTCTCCAAAGTTTTTTAATAAAAAAAATTCAGTAAAACATTCATTCATTTATGAATAAATACTGAAAATGTCATTTGAATCAGATAATTCCTTAATTTTTGGCAAATATTTTAAAATGGGGTAGTGATTTTTTTTTCTTTTTATTACTTTCATTTTGGGAAAAAAGCATTCATTTTTGTGATATTGTATACTATCTACATTTTTTGTGTGCATCTTCGGCACAGACTTTAAAGAACACTCTTCTTTAGAGTTTTTTCATATAAAATCAAGTCTTATGGGATACTAGGAACCTATAATTATGAAATATATTGAATACATAACCGTAGCAGTAATAGAAACCAATTTTAGAGGTTGGCTACTTCCCAGAGGATCAATTTATTATGAACTAGCAGTAGAGCCCGGCGTTGCCCGGGGATATAACAGTAAGAGATAGATCAAGTATCCACCATCATAAAGACTGAAAAATAAAATTGACAAAGATTATTGTTTAAGGTTGACGGACACGCATGTCTTAATTAGTTTTTTTTTTTTAGGAATTGGTCAAACCCAAACTCAAACTAAAACATTGTTTTCAATCGTTATTAGTCTCCCGATTGAATAGAATTTTATTATAAACAGTTGTCTTGTAAATGGAATTTTTAAAGCATTCTGAATGTAAAAATAAAGAAAAAAGTGTGCAAGACAATAAGAAACACTACATGCCAAAAAAAAAAAGTGAAGTTTTGTTGAAATCGGTTGAAAAATGTAGGTAGCCTTTCTGTAATTTTTTTAGTTTTACAATTTTTATGATTTTTACTTAAAAAAAAATTGAATACAGTAATTCAAAATTGAATATTTTATTTTTGTTGTTTCTAATTCATAATTAGAATTCTGATTTGAATATATTTTCCACTCGTTTTACAATTTATGATTTTTACTTATTGAATACAGTAAAAAAAAATTGGACACCATGTGTATTTAAAGTAGTTTCCCGTTCCGGTTATTATTTTTAGTTAGGACTTCTTGTGTATGTTTGATTTCATTATCTTTCCCTAAAGATAAAGAATTTATTCCGATGTTTGTATTCGTACAATCAGTAGAGATCGTTAGATTATTGTTTAAGCTTGACGGACATGCATGTCTTAATTAGTTTTTTTTTTATTTTTTAGGAATTGGTCAAACCCAAACTCAAACAAAAACATTGTTTTCAATCGTTATGAGTCTCCCGATTGAATCGAATTTTATTATAAATAATTGTCTTGTAAATGGAATTTTTAAAGCATTCTGAATATTAAAAATAAAGAAAAAAAGTGTGCAAGAGAAAAAGAAAACACTACCTGCCAAAAAAAAAAAAAGTGAAGTTTTGTTTTATCGGCTGAAAAATATAGGAAAATCCCATATTTAAAAGGAACCCACACACACAAAAACCCGATGTGAGTTGTCCCCTTCCATTTTCATGATGTCTCTTAATCGTGTTTTCAAATTGATTTTGTGCAAAAACAATTATATTTTTCCCATTTTTGGCACTGTTAGAACCACCACAAGGTAATTTTATGTAGTCCTGTGAAGTTTTGTCGAAATCAGTTGAAAAATGTAGGAAATCCGATCCAATATATAAACATTACACACACACACACACACACACACAATCTGCGTTTTATAATAAGTAAGATTTCTATTGCAAAAAGAGCAGGCTCCTAAATTACTAAAGTACGCAATAGAACAAGGCCATTTTATGTTTTTTTTTTTTTTTTCAAATACAAATTTTACAAATAAAAACTTTATTTAAGACTTCATATAAGCCTACCTTTTTCAGAATTTATCTTGAAAAAGGGCCCTTTTTTGAGTTATTCATATAAAGTTTGGCCATAAAGGGTACTTGAGAACTCTAGCTGTGCAATATATTGAATAAGTGACCCTCTGTATAAACTTAGGTTTTAAATATACCTAATATTTTCTGTTTAAATGTCTGTAGCCCTTGTAGAGCGATTTACCTTGCCACTTATTTTAATTAAAATTTAATTAAAGCTTATCACTTTGAATTCTGATGAAAACCGAAACTGATGTTAAATATTTTAGAAATAATTTTTTTAAAGATTTATTTGATTTGATATTTAAATTGTAATTGATTTTTATTTTTTTTTTTTTAAATTTCAGTAACATATTTGAATTTATTTATTTATTATTTAATTTAATTTAATTTATAATTGATTCATTTAAAGATCTGGTTTATTCATATTTAAATTTATTCCAATTTAATTTACTAGTGAGTGCCATATTGCTTTTCCATTTCAAGATGAAGATTGACAGTATAAGTTTGCCCTTACATTCTGAAACAATATGTTCTGCTACAAGGTGTGACATTTATCTTTGCACCAGAGGATACAAAAGAAATTGCACTGTTGTAGCTGTATGTTTTCCCTGAATTTAACTAAACTATAGTATTAAAAATATAATTTATATGTACATGCATGTTCACAATTAATTGAAATTTCATTATGACATAGAGGGTAGCTGTGTTGGATCAAACGGATAAGTTGCCTGGTAAAAGTTATACACTGGGTGGGCATCCAAGTATTTATTCACTTTTGAAAAAGATGTGCTGAAAAAATCTTGAAAATTACAGATGACCCTCTTCATTTGTGTGTTTTCTAGTTCAGACAAAAGATGGTCAGTTTCTAGGCCAAATGTTGATTTTGATGTACCAGAATGCAATTACTGTTTTACATCCTTCATCATGTTATATACAACACAAGTAAATAGAAACTTAGCCTCCCCTAAGCTTATCAAAGCAGTTATTAAACAGGTGTAATTCTTATTTATAAAATGCAGATTCAGGTGCAAATTATGGTAGGATGCATGATGTAGTCGACCATCATCTACTAATTCTAGAATCCTGTCAGCTTCAAGGATACAACACTTTTATTGCATAAAGAATTCTTCATAAAACTGTATGAGTGATGAGTGATATTTGGCCACATTAAACCACAATTTTTCATCTGATTGCTACCAGCACATGGGCAAGTTTCACATGTTCATTAGGCAATGAGTTTTCAAGGCATTTTAAGTATCAGTTAGGCTTTTTTAAAAAAGAATGTCTTGATGAGAGTAGTGAGCTGGCTAACATGCTGACCAGTGTGAAAATACATCACTAACAAGTTTTAAAATATATGTTAAGCACAACAAATGATAACTGTTAACAAATTCCCTATGAACTTTTTACAATAGGCTGCAGAATCTGTTACAAATGCAATTTCAACATTAGTTACAGCTTGGATGAATGTCTATCTTACAGTTTGATGATTGCTATCTGTCAGGCTTACAACATCAGTAAGAAATGACTCATCATGAATGTGTAGCAGACCGTGGCAGTGAAGATGTAATGAACACACATGGGTTAAAATTTCCTGCTAGCCGGCCCAGCTACATGAGAATGTTGGAGTTTAATTAAGTCCAAAGAAAACAAACAAGACTGATAAATATATGTAAACAAATATATGTATTAACAACAAGTACAAGTTACAAGCACATGAACAGTTACATTGAGTGCATGTGGTGAATATTATGTGTGTGTATTGTGATGGGTGTTTGTACGTACATGTATTGTTCTTAGCGTGTTCCCAGAATTTGGGAAACGCTGTATTGGTGAGAGTTCACATATGCGAGGTAGTATAAGGCCCAAGGCCTGAGGAAAAAAAGAGATCGAGCAAAGAGTCACCCAGTATTTATAGCCAGGGGAGAGAGACCCCTGGTGAAGAGTTAAAGAACTAAAGGTGCAGCTAACTCTGACAAATGCTTGCAATCACATTCAAAATACCGTGGTCACAACAGGTTTTTCGTCTGCTATGATGCTGAGATTGATTACCAAGCTTAGCTTTCATGGCAGCAAAGTGATAAGCAAACAATTTAGGCAGATGAAGAGGCCTAACATAATTGACACTTGGAACAGCACCACCTTCCTTGCAACATAAATGGCCTTGTTTTGTCAATTTTGTGTAGGTGGGCAGGGTCAGACAAAGCGAACATTTTCAAAAATCATCCTGTACCTCTTTAGACTTCAACAAAGTTTTGATTGTCTTCTATTTCAGTTGAGATGACATTTTGGAAGATTTTTTTTTACCAAATGAATTTTTGATTTGATGTAATCTTTGATTATGCCAACCCTAAAAATATCAACCCTATGCAGACAGAATTTACAAAATAACACATTTTCTTCTGCATAAAAAATCATCAGGAAATTGTTCTACTCTGGCTTTAGCACAAATGTTACATACTGGGATTCTTTTTTTCTTTTTTCTTTTTTCAGAGAAGGAGGTCCAGTTTTGAGGCTGAGGTCATAGGTGATTTATTATTGACTAGATTCGGCCATCTTGGCAATTTGTTGTTTATTCGTAAAACTGGTTTAGATATTGCAAGAAAGACATAAATTCCTTAAAAAATATGAAAAATTACTCAAAGTATAATAGTTAATGTTATTAAAGGATTTTTTTTGTTTAACTAAAAAATTGTTTTACAATGAAGATGATGCAATTATGAATCTCTGTGTGGTGGTCAAGCCAAAGTTGTTTCATAAAAAAAAAAAAAAAAAAAAAAGAAATTTCTTTATTTCTAAATTGAATTGTTGATTAGTCTCTTCTAGCGTGACCACCTATATCGGTGGTCACGCTTCTAGGCACAATGATAGCATTTTTCTTTCATAAAAATATTTTTTTTAAGAGGTGAGTTCATTAGTTTATGCCAACCTACATTCATTTCCTCCACATCCGTTTGACTTTCACAAAATTTACGAGATTTTAAACAACTTGTAACTTTGTTTTATATATGTTAAACTTATTGCTTTGATCTTCCAATTTCTACATCAACAGTATTTGTCTATCCTCCCACTTCCACGTTAGCAATGATTCCCAAGTGCCGACACCATCTGGTTTGCTACAGTTTCATTGAAAAATTTAAAAAAATATTTAAAAATCGACAACCTACTTTTTCATGTCTTTAAAAGTAAAACTTAAAGGAAAAATAAGGACAAATATTTGTAAAAACAAATTTCAAGAAAATAACTATATTCAATGTTTATTTATTAAAAGTTTTAACAACAAAATCGAGGAGACAGTTAAACTTTTGAAAGAATTTATTTAAAAAAAAGGGAATTTTTAAAAAAATCAGATGATTAATTTATTTATTATTGAAAATTACATTATCAGATCCTGTTTCAGATTCGTGATTCTGGGAAATTGGTCCCCATAAAAATCTAAAAAATTGTTTGGGGAAGATATTTAAAAAATATATATATATAGTTTCAGATGTCAAACTGATCGTTGCTTGCTTTTGGCACCTAATATCAGTTTTCAATATACCTTTCCTTGTATTCATCGGAAAATCTTGATTTAGACTTGTAATCCTACATTTTTGGGGGTGCTAAATCTATCTTTGGTACTGAAAATTCCCTAAAATAAAGTCTAAACAGGTTTACAAAATTTAAGCTCTTTTTGAGAAATTTGGTTCTTCACTGTAGACCATGTTTATTTTATTTTCTAATTTGAAGTGTGAAAGTTTTGATTTAATCTTCCTCTAAAGCACAAACATCAATATAGTTCCATAATTGAACTGAAAATCCTTGAGGGGGTTTAAAAACTACAAATGTCCATTTGCCTGTATTGTGCAAAATCACTGAGACTTTTATTTTAATTAATTTTTTTTTTAATCATTTGCCCCAAGCAAGTTGATAATGCCACTAAAATGCAAAGGGTTACTGGAAGTGGAAGAGAATGCTAACACTTTATTGAGGAGAAAGAACAATAAAAGATCAATATCCCATAAGACAGAAGATTACAATTGACATTGCATTTAAATTTTTGAAGATTGTAGGTGGCAGTGATGCGAGAAGAGAGTTCTATAGATGAGAAATGCAAGAAAAACTATTAGAATAGAACTTATGGTTATATCTAGCTATTTCAACAGTAAAATGGTAAGACCTCGTTGCCAATACAGCAATGTGCTTAAATTCATGTTGTCTAGGTATCAAGGAGGAGAGCTCATTAGAACAAATGCCATGAAAATATAGAAAGGACAGAAAGAACCTACATCACGGTAGACACTTCTTTGGATTTTAAGAATCTCAAGATATATAGTAGGAGCACTAGACTAGATATGGCAGCAATATTCAATGCACAAACAAATGGTAGATATATAAATGTGCAAGATGGATTCTGGAAAAAAATGGCTAGCACAACACAGTGAACCAACTTTCTTAGCAGCAGATCTACCAATTGATTCAATATAATCACTCCATTTCATGTCAATGAGACCAAGAAAGTGCAATGAGTTGCTTTCTTGGGGGTTAACATTAGCCATGCTGATAAAAGTAAAAAATGGTTCTCTATGATAAAGGATGGCAGTTTCATTTTTGAGGTGTTTACAAGCCATTTCTTGTCCCAATTAACAACTGATTGGGTGTAATTTTTGAGAGCAGCTGCCAGTCTTACTTTGTCAGAATTTATTTTCTTCTCTATGATCAGTTGACACATAATTCATCCTAAGTGTTGTGCTCATAATTCTCATACGAATTGGTTGGAGGTGATATAGCCAGATTATGATCCATCTCTCTAATGGCTTAGCTTATAGCTAAGCCATTGTAGAGACAAGTTTTTGGTTAGTTCAAAATTCATTTTTTTTCTTCTATGTGGTGTGTCCCTTCAGGACATGGGTGATCATTGCTTGCCATAATTTTCTCTTTGTAGCTCTTAGTAAGGTTTGTCTTTCCATTATCCCAATCCCTGTTCTGCTGTCCATTTACACAAGCTTGTTAGGTAGGTGATCATGACTCTCCACAACTTCCTATCCTTTGTAGCTCTTAGTAAGGATTGTCTTTTCATTATCTCTCCTAATCCCTGTTATGCCATCCATTTACACAAGCACCTTAGGTTACTCACTGATTTCTTCTATCTCTCTTGTCTTCAAGATGTCCTGTGAGTGTTAAATTCTCCGGGCTGTCTTTCTTCATTGTTAAATGGTATGAGTAGTATTTAGGAGTTTTGTCCAAAAATGGTTCAACTGTTTAATATTAACAAAATAAAAAATGCTTATAAAGGGTAATGGCACCTTAGACCTTTTTAAAGTAAACCCCTTTAGTACCTTGCATACTTATTCCAGCATGCCTTTTGCTTTTAAAAAACAGCCTGAAAAAACATCTTTCAGGATCACCATCAGTTGCCTCATTCTGTTTTTTTTAATGTCGTCCATGATCTGAAACCCCTTCTCTTTCAAAAGTGATCTTAGCTTTAGGAGAAGCCAGAATTCACAAGCCACCAACATTGTACTCCAGCCAACAAAGCCAAGTTATATGATATTTTGTCAAAACCTCACATTAGCTGTAAAGAATAGTAAAGATATACAAAATGACTGAATATTTTTTGAACAGTTTATTGATCACTATTATATTTATCTTTACAAAACTTACATTACTTGTTGTCAACATATGTATATGTTGCCAAGACACTATTCAATGTCAGTCCTTGGTATTTATGTTATAAACTAACTAGTGCTTATGGAATTCTAATTATCAGACTATCAATTGCTGATTTTCTTTGATTGCAACCAATATGTATTCAACATTTCTAGAGCTTCTCCTTGTTGAAAGGCTTCCAGAACATAATTCCTAGCCATGATTTCACTTGTTGAATCATCTCCAAAAGCATTCCTATGTTCAATTTTCAGGAAACTATTTATATCTGCTGCTCTGCTCATTCATTCCGAATGCAATGGTTATACACTACTCAAGTTTACTCAATGGCATCTCAAAAGTTTGATATGCCACTAAACAAAAACAACCAACAAATCAATGGCAACTCAATATTTACTAAGCAAGCCTATTGGAGAGTATCAGTCAAGACAATATAACTGAGCCTTGAGATATTCAACTAGTTAGATACTCTCGTATTTTAAAAAGATTGCTTTTCATTGTTTTGTGGCAGCCATTTTACCCCAGATTTGGAATATTTTTCTTTATTGATTCTAACATTGAAAATGGAAGAAAATAAATATTTCCAGCATATTCTGCATTTTTAAGACTAGCAAGGTAGTCTCACTATTACTACTGTAGTAACTCTGCTTTTTATTGGGTACTCTGCATTTGTAGCCTTGTGTCATACAAATCTAAGCTTAGTAATTAGCTATAAAAGTTTTTTCAGAAATTCCATTTCTATTACTATAGTGATTGCTACTCTGTCAAGTTTTATTATACAAGCCATTGTTTTCACAATCAACCAATACAAGTAAAACTTTTAGGATATATTTATATGATAGCTATACAATAGGTATTTAAGCTTATATGGTTTTACTTGTAATAATACAATAATTTATTTGGTAGTGTGAGATTTTAGTAGGCAACTTGAAAGTTGTTCATCATATTGTAAATATATATTAGGATAATTATTGATATTTATTTTTTATTTACAAATATATAAATATTTATTAATTTCATATATATATAAAGATTGCAATGGATCATAAGAAAGATATCTAAAGAGAAACAAGATATTGTAAAGTTATGAAGTAATGGGAACAAAATAATGGAAATTGTGAAAAAGTTGAACAGCTGATAGAACAATTGAAAAAGAAATTGAAAATATTGGCAAGATAACAATAAGAAAAAAAAAAAAGATTTAAGAATATCACAAAGGAAATTTAAGAACAATGTAGAATATTATTATTAAATCAAATAATTATTATTATTAAATTAAATAATTAGACTATTAAAAAGATGTAGAATATTAAGCATATTGACTGAAGACATGAAACTATCACCTTTAAGTAAACATCACAAAGAAAGTAAGTTGGGTAACAAAGTACATGAAAACTGATTTTTCAACAGTAATTTGTAATGATGAATTTAGAGCTATATTGGATGGATCTGATATCTAAGCTATATATTAGAATTGTCATAAAAATAGCCAATCTACATAACTTAGAAAACAACTGAAGGAGCTGGGGTAATGTTTTGGGCTAGTAAAATTATATGTTCTTTCAAAATTGATGCTGGTTCAAGATAAATGCAGAGAATTATTGTAAATCTTTGGACAAAATTTCTTTAAGTGTTTCAAGTTACAAGCAAGAAGCTTTTAGCTAATGAGCATATTTATACAGAACAATGCTCCTTCACCTTCTGCAAAGTGAGCTATTAAAAGCTACCAAAATGGGTTCCAAAAGCTATTAAAAGCTATCAAAATGGGTTTAAAAAATGTAAATAGAAGGCTATGGTCCTGTCTAGATATTAATCCAATAGAAAAATTGCATTCCATCATTAAAATACATGTACATGAAAATGAAAACCAATATTCAAGCATAGAAGTCTCTGGGAGAGTAATAGAAACTGCTGCAAGTAATATTAAAGTTGAAATGGAAGAAATGTTCACAAAATCAATGAGTGAATAACTGATGAAGGTTATAGAATGTCACAGAACCTATATTAACATGTAAAATAATAAAATATTTTATTCAGGGATATATGATATTGTGTTGATCAAATGTTTGTTTCTATGGCTTATATTTTTTTAAATTAATGATAAAAATTTATGTTCCACTTTGCATAATAAAACCTGACACCTTCCAAATGTTATATAACAAATGGTTATACATAGTGATGGTATCTTAAATTTCCAGGAACTGGTTCTATAAAGGTAGTTAATCTTTAGGAACCTATTCTGCTTATTTTATTTCAATCTGAGAATGGAAACAAGTCACTTTATAGTATCAAAAAGAATGAAACCATTTTGATAATTTAAAAGAAAACACTTATTTAAGATATTTCTAGATTGAAATTCTGCTCTCATCGTATTTTTTTCAGAAGTATGATACCTTTTGGCTCTAGTGTCATTATTTGTGTTATGGGTCCTTTGCCACATTCAAACTGAATTGCTGTAGTCCTAAAGATCCAATGAAAGACTTATCAAATTTATGACTAGATTTGCACACTTTTAACTTCAAAATGATAGGGGTTGTGTGTCTATTAGCGTTTCACTTGGCAAGTGCATGAGTGTAGTATGACATTTTACCTAGACTATTGGCTATTAATATATAAGATTATTTTAGATAGTCTAACAACCAGTTTGTGCAAACCAGTAGGATGCCACCACTGGTTATACACTACTCAAATTTACTTAATGTCATCTCACTGTTTACTGAGCAAGCCCATTGAAGAGTATCAGTCAAGGCAATTGTTGTGGCCTTGTTAGGGCCAGAAATAAAGACACAAAAAGAGGAATTGAGTTAAACAAATATATTACAAAAACAGTAATACAAACAAGAGTATTACAGCAAGAATGTTTGGTCCAACTCTTAGTGCTGACTGCTGAAAAATTCCCTCTCCAAAAGGCAGTACCTACTCCTATTTATAGCTGGGAGAGTCCATGCATGCATGGGTAAATTACCATAATAGCAATACAGCCGAGTCTTAAGATATTCAACTAACTGGATACTCTCGTATTTCAAAAAGATCACTTTACATTGTTTAGTGGCAATATATCCTGAAAATGTTACCAACATTGGTTGGTTAATACCAATTTGATTGTGAAGACATTGACTTGCTTAGTGTACTATAATTGGTTGTTTTTGATACAATTATTACAGTTAAAACCATTGTTTTGAATTATATATAAATACATATAAAATTATAGGCCTCAAAAGGTTCCAATGAGAGATGTGCATTTCTTAAAATGAGATCATTGAGCCTTGCTTTTCTTTAAGTTTATTTTATGGATGAGTGGTATAAAGCACACTGCTTTTCTTCATATAGGGGGAATGCAGGTTAAATTGCTGCCAAGTGGCACATTTTCTTTATTAAGACTTTCAATTGCTCAGGCTGGTAGACATTAATTATATTTTTAAAAAAAAACAATAATGCCTACTCAAACATGTATCCAATAAATATAATGTTTACAGTAATAAAAAATAATATCAGATTAAAAAAAAGTCCTTCAGTTCTCTAGAAATTACTTTGTTTACATTTTGGATACAAAAATAAAATTAATGATCATAGGCTTCAGAAGGGGCCAATTAGAAATATGCATTTTTTAAAAAAGTTATAGGGGATCACCATGGCTATGGCATCCTCTGGAATTGCTGCAACCCTTCTGCCTGGTGGTGGGATAGCGCACTTCGCCTTTAAACTACCAGTTAATTTGACTTTGTCTGATTCAGTGACCTGCAACATCAGCAATGGTTCAAATAAGGTTGACGTCCTGAAAAGAAAGGTGTGAGCTCATTGTGTGTGATGAGCCCCCAAAGCAAAACGCCAGGTATATCTGCTAGTATATATATATATATATATATATATGTTAAAAATGACTGACAAGGTATTTCTGTCAAGCTTTTTATTGTATTTTTCTTGTATGTGGAAAAGAGATTTCATTTTTGGACTTAGTGTATGTAGAATTTATCCAAATGATTGTTCATTCTAAGCACTTTTGGATAATTTATTAACTATTTTCAAGGATTTTGGTTGCGCTATTGCAAATGGTATATAAGTTCCTGATGATTTATAATTACTGTAATTTCTTATTGCTATAAGTACTACAAACCATTATTACTATAATCTTTATATTTAATGGATCTGTGTTGGTAGGATGTATAATAGTATCTGAAAGAAAAGTGAAGATGAGGCGAAGTGGAAAATTTATTAATGACACATTTCGCTGGGCTCATTTTGGCTTCCTCAGGTTAGAATGAAATTCTCAATTACCCTTTAATAAGAAATACATATTTCTCACTGGCACCTTTTTCATTTTAACCTGAGGAAGCCAAAGAGAGCATAGGCTTTCCAGTGAAATGATTCATTAATAAACTTTCCACTTTGTCTCTATTTGGTGGATACAAGTGTTTGAATAGATATCCCTCTTGTTTGTTTTTAAAAAAAAATAATGGTTTAATTAACATTTACAGGCCTGAGTAATCAGATAATCAGAAGTCTTGATAAAGAAGATATACCTGTTGTCAGAGATCAAATTTGTGTTCCCATTACATTAGGTACACTTTAGTCTGCGTAGTCACATCAGATCTCATAATGCAATATTTTATTTTAAGCTTTCTGAGTGAAATTGGGTAGACAGAACTATTCAGAAGCATGAAGTCACAAGTCATTGTGACTGAGTAGTTGAGCATATTGGTATTGTTCAAACTGCTGATCATAACAGATTATACACTCTCTCCCAGAAACTGTAACTAAGATCCACTCGGCATAGTTGGTGTTGAACAAAAGACAAATGTGCCCAAGCAGGTATCTGTACAGGGATTGGCTAGCAGACAGGTCTACTCAGAAAACAAGAGTAGCTAACAATTATATAAGGATACAAATGTAAATAAGAAGACATTTCAACAGCTTTATAAATATCACTTTCCTAACTGCAATTCAGCAAGTCATTACACTTTTACATATTACTGTCACTATTAGTATTACTCATCTTCTGACCATTATTCTTAATATTGACTATCAAAGTATGTCTTTGTTCATGGCGTTTCAAGTCAGAAGGCATTAGGAATGTCTTGTCACAAATATCGCATGCATAGCTCTTCTCCCCAAAATGAATCTTTAGGTGACGTTCAAGGTTTGAAGAACGTGAGAAAAGTTTCTGGCATATTTGGCACTCAAAGGACTTTTCACCTGAGTGCACTTTAAGGTGTGTAGACAGGTGTGTCGCTTGAGTGAAGGTTCTTTCACATTGGTTGCAAGAGAAACTAATCCCAAAGTGTATCTTTCTGTGTCGTGACAGGGTAGATGACTGAGTAAATGACTTAAAGCAGAGGTCGCAAGTGTAGGGCCTCTCTCCAGAGTGAACTCTTAAATGACGAACCAGATCTGAAGAAGTTATAAATCTCTTAGAGCAGACAGCACATTGAAAGGGTTTCTCCCCACTGTGAATTTTTTTATGGGTTGTGAGTGATGAGAAGTCAGTAAAAGATTTTAAGCACAGGTCACATGTGAATGGTCTTTTACCAGAATGTGACCTTAGATGTCGAGTCAGATCAGACAGAAGGAAAAAATGCTGATGACAGTTGTGGCAAGAGAATGATTTGGCAGAAGAATGGCTGCATGTGTGTCGAGACAAATTGATTTTGGATGAGAAATGCCCCCCACAGCTGTTACACATGAAAGTCTTCTTTGTTGACTGTAGGCATGTCTGTCTCAAGTAATTTGAAGATTGAGAAAAGACTTTCTGACATGTATCACAGTCATATTTTTTCTCAACTGGATGAACTTGTTTGTGGTGTCTCAACTCATATGAAGAAGGAAAGCAATTGTTGCAGGTTTCACATGTAGCTTTTTGGAAATTATTTTGCTTTTTATTACTGTTAGTCAACATAAGATTCTTTTTACTGTTTTGCCAACTTGGTTTTGGAAGATAGGCTTCATGCTTAATTGACTTCACTTGGGGAATGTAAATTACTAAAAATGTCAACTGTCATTAATCATTTTACATATTTTCTAATTGTGTGTGTGTGATCTTAGATTTTTCTTTTTTGTAAGATTAAATAACTTTAAACTTTGCAATGAAAAAATATTATTGATAATCAGTTTTGGCAAATTGTGTTTGTGAATTGGATGGGATGAAAAACAGTAAACAATTTTTAATTTTAAAAATACTTTTCTGGAATTTTTAATTTTTTAAAAAATCTTTTGCTGGTCTCTGGTCCACATAAAATCCTTTAATATG
The DNA here is from genome assembly GCA_903632075.3 of Acanthosepion pharaonis. Lineage (NCBI taxonomy): Eukaryota > Metazoa > Mollusca > Cephalopoda > Sepiida > Sepiidae > Acanthosepion > Acanthosepion pharaonis. Next base: position 113,520 of record CAHIKZ030002831.1, read on the forward strand.
ATCAACCTGAAATAGAAAATAAAGAACAATTTATATTTTGTTTGCTTCAATATTTCAAGGCTTACAGCCACATCAAGTTGAAACTCCAGTTCCTGTATGATCACTGAAGTTAAGCAATGTCAAACATGGTCAGTACCTAGATGAGTGACCACTTGGGAATACCAAGTGCCATAAGCTTGCATGTGCAGTTGGTGTAATGGATAATGGCTCAGAATTGTTAATTGGAAAGTAGAGTTCCAATTCCAGTTATGTTCATTATATTCACTTACATGCAAATACAATTGGGAAAGGTATGTATCCACCTCTTCTCCCCACCACCAGCCATGGATTAATTAATAAGATTTGTATCACTAAATCATTATTATTATTAAAAAATTTTGCAATCCAAAAACCAATTTTTTTTTTTCTGGCTTTAAATAAAGTTGATAAGCTATAGAAAACAATCAATTCAATATTTCAAACTGAGTAAAATGAATGACCATTAACTGTATTAAAGTGGCACTTCAACGTGGTGTAATAGTTAGTAAGCTTAGTTTTACTAGATCAATTATGATTGACTAATGGGTTGGATGCTCCATATTTTCGGCCTTGTGTCACATCTAAGCTATGCTTAGTAAATCATTATTACTAAAGGTCAATTTTCATCCAAAAAAGTTTTGCTGTCTATATTGTAGGATTAGAAGAGAGTTCTGCACTATGAGCTCTTTCTAGGGAACCAAATGATTGATTAGAGCAAGTACTTTCCCAGTTAGGCTAAATGAAGGCAGCAGTTAATGAAAAGTGTGTGAAATTGGTTAAGAGAGATAGGATTAAATTTTTTATTTGGTGACAAAGCAAAGATTTGTTACAGTTTAGCTGGAACATTTCTACTCATTCATTATCTCTAGCTGATATTGCACTTTGAGATTTCCATTTATTCCGATTTTTTTAGAATTGTCTTAATGAAAAAATGTTAATTACTTGAAATACTGCAAAAGGTATCTAATGCAGTTCTTTGTTAGGAAAAATAAAAAATGTTCTGACAGGATGGAATTATGAAGTTACCTCAAAAATGACAGAAGTTAGTGAAAGAAAAAATATGTTCTTTAATAATGTTAATGTTAAAAAAGAAATTATTTTTTTATTTTTACTTAATAAACTGAATGTATATTTTGGCTAGCCAAATCATTTAATGACTAAATAGAATGGTTAATTTTTTTTATGATAAGGAAGAAAAACATGAAAAACAAATTGAATAATGAAACTATGTCTCAGAATTTCACAACTTACAAGTGTTGCCACGAGGTAGTCAACAATTTAGCAAGGAATAAAGTCAGAAGGAAAAAACATTGGCAAAAGGATAAAGAACCTTGCTTTATAAAGGTAACTCTAATATTTAGATATTTTGACATGACATGGGTAACACTTCTGAGGTGCAGGATGCAAGATTAAGCCAGGCTTGAAGCTACACCTTTGTTTTGAGTCCATACATTTTAATGGATAAAAACTTGTCAAAATCTTTTGATAAAATAAAGAAAAAAAAACGATTAAAAAATTAGTCAAAACTATAAATAATAATATGGGTAATAATAAAAAGTATTTGATTTCAGAATTTTAAAACATTGTTTAGGAATTATTAAATATAACTAAACATCATGTATGATTAATTTTCAATATGAGTATATTTTCAGATATTACCAATCAATAAAATGCTTCATTCTAGTTTGAAGATATTTTTTAACTTAACTGAATATAAATATTAATCTGAAGACTATTAATATAATCCTGTTACTTCATGCATTAAAAAGGAAACTTTTCATTAAATTATAAAATAAAGCAGCAGCAACAACAACAAAAAAGAAAACTGGAAGTGTCCTGGCTAAAATCCTGCGAAGTTATTCTACTAATTACAAACAAGAAAATACCAGGAATAAGCAGATTAGATGAAAATGTGTAACACAAAACTAGCTTGTTTTTAACCAATAAAATCAGCTTAATATATTATAACTGCAAGAAATCCCAGTAATAAAATGATTATTTTCAAACAGAGCTAAGAGTGAATAAGAACATGAAAAAATGAAAATATATGCATGTTTACAGATGAAAAGGGTTACATATCTTATGTATTTTCTGAAAATCAGACACACTGGGTTCTTTTTTTATTAAACCTGTTTTGGTAACTCAAATTAAATAAAGAATTTCAGTGAAAAAATACAAAATAGGGATATTTAGTTTTCTTTCTTCAGATATTCAAACACTCTTCTAAAGGTAGTTATATAACTATTCTTATATCTCAGATGTAATACCAGTTATTGTGATTTTGTTTCAAACTAAAGAAGACCAAATTTGTCTCTGGATAAATCAAAACTGCTAAAAGCATACAAAGTCATTTCTATTGTGATAAGACTAGTGTAGAAAAACTCCTATAGGATTTAGCCAAATACATGCAACTAGTTTCTAGGCTAAAGATATTTTTATACGAGTGTCAGGTGATTTAATTGCCAGATTTTATTTGTGTCAATATAAATATAATAACTGTAACCTATTTAATGGGTTCAATAGTTGTGTATTCTCTGTTTGTGCCAATGTTTTATTTTCAAGCCCAAGTAAAATAAGTAATTTAAATACTAATAATTAAAGTAGGTAGATCTTACCAACTTAAGAACAATCTTCAAACAAGGTTCAAACATCCTTTTCTCTCCATTTAGCCTTGTAGCAAACTAAGTTAAACAATAAATATTTAAAAGACAAACATTTTAATGCTGGTTTTCAAGACAAGCAATATTCCCAACTTGGAAATTGGCACAACAAAATTTTCCCACCATATTTGCCTTTGGGCTATGCATTTCATCATATTTGACCATGTGCTGGTTGGTTGATGAATTGATTTGTTTTCTATGGCTTATCAACTCTTTGCAGGGTATTTAAAGTTTACAGCACCTGGTATTCTCAAGCGGTTACCAATCTAGGAACTAACCAGGCTCTAACCTTGGTGATCGTGTTTCAACGTGATATGGCCATAAACCACCTTCAGCTAGACTAAGCAAAAATTTGTAAATATGTATAATTGAGTTTACCACTGTTAATATTTTTATAAGATTGTCTGTAAACATTTATGAATTATAAGCATTAACACTATTAGAGGGATGCAGGAGGTGGAGTCTCAACCCAGCAACAAGTTTTGGGAGTGACCTTTAGATGCATTAATAGATGTTGTGAGTCAAGATTTTGTGGAGAATGCCAGAAAAATTAACTTTTAAAATTGCTGTATTTGTTATTGCTGTTTCAGTCAGAACATAATAAATGGCTGTAATTGTAATCTTCCTTTATATTTTGTAGATGTTGTTTAATGGAGTGGCAAATTCTAGAACCATCCTAGATGGCATAAATGCTAGGTATGCTGCTGAATACCAGTCAAAAGTTAAAAAAGTATTTCATGATTATATATCTGAGAATAAATTCAAAAGGACATGTTCTGTTCATATTCTTTTAATAAAAAAAACAAACTTAACAGGTATTCAGCTGCATAAGAGACTGAAAACAGAGTGGAAGATCAAATGTTAGTATCAGGGCCAATGCAAGAGCACACACACACACACACAAATGTATGATATAGAGCCCACCTAATGTACTGCCTTTTATAAAGTAGTATTCATATAAAAAGTTTAATAATTTTAACACATTCAACATTATGGATAAAAAATAGTGAATTTTATATAGTGTTTTTCTGAGACTAAGCATGAACAAAACAAATTCTCAGATTTGTACAAAAAAAAAAGACCCCAGAATGACATCAAAATCTGCAAAAATTTCTCATTCTTTAATAGTCAGCTAATTTGTAATGTATATAAATGTATGTAGAAAAAAGCAAAAATTGGTAAGATAGTAGGAATCACAAAGCACTGCCTGGGGTTCCCAATCAGACATAGTTGGAAAGTTCAGCAGTAGTACTCCCTGGTCAGTATTAGAATGCACATCAACTATTCACTGCCATGTTAAATGTGGATCTTGTAAAATGAAATTATCTAAGACAATTTGTAGTGATTAATCTAATTGTAAAATGACAATTACATTCATCATTACACATTGCCCTAAAATGCTGGAAAAAATAATATTGTGTTCTCAATAAAATTATAAATGAAAATACACCCGATAGATGTTCTGAAAATATCCCAGCATTACAAGTAAATGCAGGATGTATGAATTCAAAGAGAGTAAATTATAAGAAAGTGATAAAATTATTATTCCGTTTCACTCAAAAAGCTTCTTCCCACAAACTGCAACTTTGTGGAACTGACTTCCAAGAGGATGCTTTCCCAACCACTACAATATTAACCTGTTCAAGGTTTGTCATTAAGGTAACTAAGGAGTCCCGCCTACCCCAGTTTTGAAATCAGAGTGATCCTTTTAGACAGACTACTAACCAAAGTTACATTTTAACTTTTGGCTTGTATTCAGCAGTGTACCAAGCATTTGTGCCACCTGGGACAGTTCTAGAATTTGCCACTAATGAGCTCTGTTTACCCATATTCCAAGGTGTAGGGAACTCCAAGGCAGGGATATTCAACTGATCTGAAAGTAATACCTCCTAATTTATTATGTTGATTCATGGCATCAGAGTCTGATGCTAGTATGATAGTAGAGGTTGAAATGTTAAATAACCATAAAATGATGATGTCTGACATGAAAGTACATATGAAGCACAAGTATGATACTGAATTCTATGCAGAAAATATTTGCCTATATATATATATATATATATATATATATATATATATATATATATATATATATATTCATTCATTGAAACTCAATGAAAATTTATGATGATCAAACAGTAGATGTGAGCACAGGCAGTGGGTAAATCATTCTCTGCTGCCAAACTACATCCTGAGTGTTGACAATGTAGAAAAATAGTGTTTTATACCTGAAAAACCTGTTGTAACTAATGATGGTATTGGACTTCTATTATATGTTGTATTTTCCAAAAGGGGAGGCATTATTTTCTGAGTATTCATTGTATTTACACTGATAAGTAGTCTCTAAAAATAATATTGGCAATGGTGGGGGATAAGAGAGATCTTCTACAAGTTTCATTCAAAAATTACCTGAATTAAGAAATTTAAAAGTCAAATTAATTTTGGAAAAATCAAATTTGGGCACCAAGAAATTTGGAAGCATTAACAAAAGAAATGAAACTGACATGTATATTAGTAAGCATTTTGAAAGTGGCTTGCTTTGAACAAGTTACACTTCTATAACTCTCTGGTCCTATCCAGACACTAAAATATGCAAGGTTTCAACCATATAAATAAGTTAAATTTCAATATTGAACCACATGACTATATTAAATTTCAGCATTAAAGGTTGTCCAAGTCTGTTATAACATTAAACCCATTATTAAATGGCTGATTTGAATCTGGTGGTAAAAAAATTGGATTTGATTCATAGCAGTCATCTCATATTTTCACATATTAATGTTATGTTTGAGGCATCTAAAAGAAAATTCTAAAAGGTTTTTATAGAGAGGCTCTGAAAAGTTCTCAGTCTAACATGTTTCCAAAACTCTGACCAAATGATCAAACAGCAGATTTTTTTTTTTTTTTTTTTTTGTAATCCATTCTTGGTCAGGCTGAGAACTTTTCAGTACTCCTTCATAAGAGATAAAAATAAGTTTTTAATAATGCAAACATGAAAAATAGAGAAGGCTCTATTTCAACTATCAGATCAAATAAAAAGTTTATTGAACAAAGAAATCACAGGACTTAAATAAAAATATCAATGCAAACTTGGCCAATCCTTCTCAGATTTTGAAAATTTCATAAAAAAAAAAATATTTTTTTTTTTATTGAAAAAAAATTGGACTGGAGAATAATACCTGTGAGTCATAAAGTTGTATTCTGGAGCAATGAATAAAATGGAATGATTTGTGTATACTGGATTTAATAGAAAGACTGAAAAAGTACTGAAAATTTGTCAGTCCAACCAAGAAGTAGTTTAAAAAAAATTGGGATTTTTGGCATTTGGTCAGATATTGAGAAATTTTATACTGAGAATTTTTAACACTTCCTTATATATAAAGTAATAAAACTCTAAGAGTTCAAAAGATCAATTTATGGTGAGAGAACTTATTTGTTAAATGATGGAAAAAATTCTAAAATTAACTAAGTCAACCACATGAAGGTTTTAAATTTCAATATTTGATCACTAAAATATGATTTTGGTGTTTGAATTTAGCATATTTTACTGATGGAATACTGACAAATGGCATACATTAATGCCTGAACAGCATTTACTGTCATTTTTATACTTTAAAGTTTAAATTATGTTGAATTATGTCTTCAGAAGTATCTTTATTTGATTACATACCTACAGATATCTTGACATCAGAGAAGCAAAATATTTTAAGCATCAGAAACTAAACTAAAAACATTCAATACATACAGGAATAAAATTTAATTTACATTTAAAAAGAAGCTTCCACGAAGAGAAAAGAAATTTAAATATGTAGTAGTAGATAAAAGAAGACTGAAATATGAAAATATACTTACAACAAAGGTGAATGTATGGTTTTCTTTTCAATGTTACTTTATAAATGATGAAAAGGTATGCATTTACTGAAGTTAAAACACGCACTGTCTGTGCTTACATCAAGAAAAACATTTTCTATAAAAGTGATATCAGTTTTGTTAATTTTATTGTTACTCTTATTCCCAGATGAATTATGGATAGAATAACTGGTTTTTCTGCTTTATGTGGGTGACCCCCTTTAGTGAGGAACAGGATTGGTCAAATGGCTTGTAAACTGAATATCTTTGAGGTTAAATGGTCATGGGATACTTCCAACCCCTAATTTTATAGCCTTTCTGACTTTAGGTTTGTATTTTTTGTGCATATTGAAATAATAAGAGTTTAAAATTCTTTAGTTTCTCTTATTTTGCAACTTATTTTTGCCATAAAAGAAATAAATGAATACAGTGGTGAATGGGTGTGGTATTTACATATCTTCCTACAATGGTGAATAGTGGACTACAGCTGTAGTAAATATGAACTTCCAGGTGAAGGCAAAGTTTCAAATGTGTAACAAAAAGGTTTTTGTCATAGCAACAAGTAAGTGTGTATGCACTTGCATTATAGAATGCTTTTTATAAACATTTTCTATTTAATATATACAGTAACAATAAAGCTCGTAGGTACAATTGTAAAATGATTTGGGAGGACAGGAGGAAAAGTGATAACATCAATCTCTTGTCCTGAGTTTTGTTATGAATAGTGCAGGTAAAAAACACCAAACTCTTACTCTGGTGTGAAATCTGAAAGTAATTTACATTTATTAAACAAGAAAAATAATAGTACCACAGAATACAAAATTTACAAAACAAGTTTGTACAAAAAAGTTCTAATTACAATTCTGTTGAGCTAAAAAAAAATAATTATAATTTTTATCAACAAAATGTTCATTTATTTTGATTCATGTGAAGATTCACAAGTGTAACTTGGTTTCTTTTAGACAATATTGTCAAAAAAACTCAGTGATGTTTGGATTGTAAGTGAACATTTTGTTGATAAAAATTATTATATTTTTTAACAATTTCTTTTTATAAACTGGGGTTCAAAAATGAGATAAATCTCATTTTCATAATAAGTTCAAAATCAGGATTAACGCCACTTATTTTGTGCCCAACTTTCACAAATAGTTATAAAAAAATAATTGTATATCTCTAAAAATTTGTATAATTTTTTGCTTCTTTTCCTTTCAGCTTCCTTCTTTACTTTTCTTCTATTACTTCCTTTTCATTGGCATCATCTGTTTTTTTGTTTTTTTTTTGTTCAGATTCCAGAAGTTGCTCATGGTCACTTGCTGTTGAAAGCCAAAACTCTTCTACTTTCTTTTTTCATCTTCTTCATCTAAGTTCAACTCCCAGCAACTTGCCAACAACTTTGACCTGTGAAAGGCAAATCCCTTCTGTCTGTCAGACAAGTCAGACTTCTTAAATAGCCACATAATCAGCTCTGATTAAATAAAAAATTTAGCACTCTGGATCATAATTTACTTTCCCCATTGGTTAAAAAATCACAAAACATATCTCTTTAAACCATACCTGTTTGCAAAATTTATTTAGGTTGGTTTTGAGACCATAAGACTTGACTTTCTTTTATTACAAATTTTTGAAAAAACAAATTTTATACATTTATCTTTTTACAAACCATCAGGCTTCATTTTGATGGTATTTTTGCAACATCTATTTGAGTCTCACATATACAAAGTTTTACACATCAAATTTTATTCAAGCCATTTTTTATAAACCATCATGCTTCACTATAACAGTTATTTTTTATTTAAATAATACAAGTTAGTATGTTTTTTTCTATTAATAAATGTTTCTGAAAACACTGCCTTCAAAAGAAAGCTTAATAAACAAACCTAGTCTATTGTATTATTTTTTATTTGCTCTTTACTTATTTTTATATAATTTTACATTTCTTTTTTATTATATAAAATTTTATAATCAGAAAAATAACATTTATTAAACTTTCTTTTTTTTCTTCTGAAATAGGAAAGGGATGCAGAAAAGTTCTTGGTTTTATCTACTCAAATCAGTAATTGTATGACATCAGAATAATAATTTTAGGAAAGAGGTCAAATCAAGAACTTTCAGCATCCCATTATAGCTACAAAATCACTATTGGGATTTTGTATGAAAATTCAATTTCCTTTTTTTTCTAAATATAAATTGGTGTGTGTAGTGTTAGAAAAATAAATAATAACAAGGAAACCAAAGTTCCACCATCTCTAAAAAATAGATGTATATTCAGAATCACTATGCCATGAATCCCAACCAGGATACAAATATCATAGTCTACTGAGCAAATCATAAACAAGATCTGTTCCCAACCAGAATATAATTTCACTGAGTGTGAACCAATCAGAAACCAAGTGATAGTTTCAAAGCAGATGTATATAATGAGATGAACAGTCAAACTAAATCAAAATTGATGAATTAATTTTATCAATTCTCTAATGATGCAGTCCTTGTAACATACCCAGAGCTGAAAAACACTTATGCACACCTAAAATGTCTCACATAGACACATGCAATACTTACCTCCTTTTAACATTTATATTGACAATTAAGATGTCCACACAGTCCTGCATTGAAGCAAAAACATACATATTTCATTTACTCATTTAAGCAGGTGACTACTACATCTGAATACATACACGTACACACATATAAAATATCACACATTGAATGCTGTTGTTAATAAAATATTGTTTTATATATATAATAATAAAGCTATAATTTATATTAATAATAAATATGCATTTTTTCCTGGTAGCACAATTCTGAGTTTCATGCATGATGTAATTATCCTGTGCTGACTTAAAAATTGACCATTGCATAATTCAAATATTGATAACTAGCTTAAAAGCCATCCTATCGATCAGCATTTAAGCTAGCTCCTGCAAAGGGCTCTTGATTGGTCCTTCATCACAGTAGGTAGGAAGCAGTAGATGTGTTAGGCAACAATAAACTACAGAAAGACTCAAAATTGATCACTGCATTTAAATATTTAAACTTACCTTTTAAAAGTTCAAAAATAATTCTTCCGTCACCACTTAATTTAAAGACAATTTTATGTATGTGGGTCCTTAATTTCTGTACAAACAATTATTTTTATTTCATGGGTGGATTTTGCAATTAATTTCAATTATTCCCATATTTATTTCCAACTTATAAAAATTGTTATTGTACAAAAAAATTTGTCACAAAAAATAATGTAAAAAATCGCTGAAAACAATCACAGTAATGAAAAGTTGGGAATCCAAAATTTCAGGATTGTGGGTCTGGATCTGGCCCAGAATGTTTTTAATTTGCTAATGAAGTCAACCTGATTCCAAAATGATATGATATGTTGTGCTATGGCCTCTAGAAATTGAAAACACATACATTTTTATTTTGAAACACTCTAATTTGAGAACAGTATTTTTTTCATTTAAACATGAGCTATTAAAAGTTAGAGAATTGTGTCCCTTTAATTGTTTTTATCAGTAGAAGCCAAGATTGTGGAATCTAAAAACAATTGCAGTAATAAAAACTTAGGAATCCAAAATTTCAGGATTGCAGGTCCGGATCCAGTCCAGAATGTTTTTAATTTGCTCATGGAGTCAGCCTGATTTCAAAATGGTATGATATGTTGGGCTACGGCCCCTAGGAGTAAAAAATGTTTATGACACATTGATCCACATTTATTATATATATATATATATATATATATATATATATATATATATATATATATATATATATATATATGTACACAGGGTGTATCAAAAAATATTTTACAATGTCATTCCATTTTCCACACCAAAAACAGACAAAAGTCCAATATAAGCATATGTCTGCAAGTCCTTCATTTTTGAGTTATTAAGTTTAAAGTTATGGTAGACACTGTTAATTGTACAATCCAAGATATAATCCCCAAATACTTTGGCAAACTTTGGGGGCAGGTTCCTGACACCAAAACAAAGTAAAATGTTCATATAAACATGTGTGCAAAATGCCATCATTGTACTTCAATGCAGCAACTCATAATAAGTGTCCAAAATATTCTCTGCTTGCTTCTACATAGACATGAACCTGTCAATTCATTGATTGTCAGACCCTTTCAAATACTCTTACACAGTGTTGAATGGTTTCACAGGCCCCCATGACATGTTGCTGAAGCATCTCTGTATTATTAATGTCTGCTGCATAAACCAATAGCTTTAGGTGGCCCTGCAGATAAAAATCCAAAGGATTGAGGTTGTGGGAACATGCAGGCCATGGAACCAGTCTTCCCCTACCTATCCATCTTTCATGGTAGATATTAGCCAGTGCATTGTGAACAATGTGACTAAAATGTGCTGGGGCCTCATCATGCATGAACAACATATATCTTCATATTAGAAGGGGTACATCCTCTAGCAGGTCTGGAAGTATGTTTGAAATAAAGTCTCTATAGACAGCTCCTGTAAGACATGCTGGGGGAACATATGAACCTACAAGAGAATCTACAATTCTAGCCCACACATTAATCGTAAACTGATGCTAATGTCTAGTAGTGTAAATTTGTTATTTCATATCTCCCAAAGACTGAAGAGAAGAGACAAACAATAGATCAGCAGTTTATGCAATAAACCTTTGGCAAAAGATCTCTCCTGTTGAGTGACCAGAGGGCAAAAGACCCTGCACATGTTGCAAATGTTACAGATACAGGAGCTGTGCTGGAAGTACCCTCCATGCAGTACTATGAGATGTATGACATACTAGGGCCACTTGACATGTGCTGATACTGGGATCATCTTCAACAGCCTGTAGAATGTGTTCTTAGTGGTCAGGCGTATGAGTGGATCTCGGTCTGCCTTGATCCATAGTTCATGGTGCCACGGATCCTGTCTAAACAATGCGATGATAAAAGCAGCAGAAATTGGATGACTCAGTTCCCTTTGGTCTGGAAATGCAATCTGATACAGCCATGCAGCCTTGTGTCCAATAACATTCATGTGGCCATATGTAAAAATATACCTGTCTGCTCACACTGTGAATATTGTGCCATTGTTAAATGGAACACTTCTCAGTTAATACACTACTATACATGTTAAACATTGAAGACAGACTAACCACAAATGTACACAAATGCCAAATGTAACTTAGTCTACATGGCAACACAGTGCTATCTACTATAAAGTTTCTTTAAACTTACCTCAAAAATGAAGGATTTGAAGACGTATATTCATATGGACTTTTGTCCTTGTTTTGGTGTGAGGAACCTGCCTCAAATTTTGTAAAAGTATTTTTGATACACCCTGATATATATATATATAAATATATAATGTGTGTGTGTGTGTGTGTATATATATATATATATATATATATATATATATATTGACATTGACATTTGGGGAAATAATATCCAATAATGCATTTTGCCTATATTGAAAACTGAAAACATACTTTCATAAATATTTTTCCAAATGTCTATAACTTATGTTGGGATTAATACCAAAGGAAAAATTTATTTATATATATATATATATATATATATATATATATATATATATATATATAAAAAGAAAGAACCATAAGATATATAATCCAGTGTTATTATAGATATTTTTATTTTTAAAAATAGTGCTCAAAAGTAAATTTATAGAGCATTAATATTATAAATTATATATATATATATATTGTTTGTATCTTTAATCTCTTAATTATAACCAGGACATTTACATTTGTCGGGAGTTAAACCTCCAACTTATCATGCTATCCTTCTTTGTATATATATATATATATATATATATTTTAAAAATCAGGAGGTCAGTTGAATCCTTACTGTATCCTCAGGTAATTTTTATCAAATGATCTCTTAACACTTTATTCTTTTAAAAAAAACTAATGAATTCTATATTGTTATTTTCAAAAAGAAATACCAAACACATGATGTTGGGTGTAATAGAAAGGAGGAAAAGAATCATGTAAGAAGAAGAAGAAGGAAGAAATTTTTTTTTTATTTTAATTTATAAATGTATTTATTGGGGGGTAATTGAATTTTGTTTAAATTTTTTTTTTTATCCAGCCTTTATATGTTTAAGAGGAATTTTCTAATAAAATTTTAAGGACTTAAGACTTACAATAATTTCTGTTTTAATTCATTAATTTTGAATCTCTGAAAAATCATAATGAATAATTTTTCCTGTTGGCAGAGGTTTACAAATATTGCTGTATTTTTTTTTTATTTTTTTTTGCCTTTTTAAATTTTAGAAAAAAAATTACAATTTTTCCTGTTTTTTTGGAATTTATATGCCATGTCAATTCAGAGTTATTGGACCATATTTGCTCTAAATTAAACAACTTCCTGTTCTTTGTTTTCTTAGTAAGTTTTTATTTTTTTACCTTTCTTTTACTCCCTCTTCTGCCATCCATTTACACAAGCTTGTTATTGGGCAGTCTATTTTTTTTTGTGTATTCTTACCTTCAACATGTCCTTTGGAATGTTAAATTTTCCAAGCATTCTCTTTTGTTCATTATGTAGCTGGAAAATTTTTTAAAAAAAGTTTTTTTCTGATTCAAAGTACAAGCATCTTTTTTGTTTCCATTTTCCCTAAAATTTTATTGTTTCTTTAACTTCATCATTATTCATATACAGAGCATATTTTTTCTCCTTGAAAAAACATTATTCATTTATTCGATGTAAGGTGTTTAAATATAGATATAGATAGACAATGCAGATATAGAGTTTAAAACTGCATAATTCAGTTAAAATTAAAAATGTGATTTTCAAACAAAATAAATTAAAAAATTTATTGGAAATTTCAAACCCCCTATAAATATAACAAATTTAAAAAAAAAAGGAGAAAAAAAAAATAAAATGAATTAAGCCTAAAATTTGCTAACTTTTTATAAAATAAAAAATGAGTTTAAACAAACTGAACATTTTTATCTGTCTTAAAAAAATATTTTGTTTTCCATCAAAAAATTTGTCAAAAAACCATTAATTGAATCTTTGAATTTATTTAATAATAATTATTGGGGTCAGTAGGGAAAAATATCCTTTTGAAATGAAAAAATATAACAAATAAATGAAAATAGGTTATAAATTATTGCCAAATTTGTTTTATTTAAATATATATTTAATAGAAAAAATACCTATAAGATCATTTTTTATTTTTATTTTTATAATATTTATAATCTATTTTCCATTTTTGATGCTTAAAAATGAATTTTTTTTTTTCCCCAAACTTTGTGATAAAGATAGTAAAAATGCAAGTTATCATTGAGTATTAAAAATTTCAATGAAAAAAAATTTCAAATTACTTGAGACATTTAATAAAAGAACAGGTATTAAGAAGACAGAAGATAAGATTTTATTTATTAAATTTATGAAGATCAAAAAAAAAATAAGAAAAAATGAAAGTGAGAAACAAAGTGAGAAGTGCAATAAAAAACTGTTTAATAGAAAGATTAAATTTAGCCATTTTAATGAACAAATCATTTAATAATAAATGGATAAATAACTCTTATTAAAGTTCTTGGAATTACTGGACATTAAATAAACATTGACATTGTTGCAAAAATAGATTTTATGACTAACTTATGCTGATAATAATGATGAGGATAGTATATTTACAATTATTATTATTGACAAGATTTCTATAAGTGTTCTTATTGGCAAGGAAGTAGAAACCAGTTTTCACTTTTCTTCCTTTATATTTTCCTACACCAACATAAAAAAAATCTATAAACAGTATTGTGAAAGCATTTTCAATTTGTTAATCTAAAACCCCAAACTAAAAAAATTGCTTTCACATGACAAAAGTTTCCCATGCAAAGTAACAGATATTCTAGTTTAAAAATTGAAAAATTTTTTATAAATAGGACGCTCTTTTTCTTTTTTTTTTTGCAAATAATAAAAAAAAAATAATAATGCTTTTAAAGTGGCTAATTCTAATCTTCAAGATTAAAGGGTTGGATATCAGAATAAAGAAATTTTCTGAATTCAATTTTAAAAAACTACAATCTTTGTTATTAAAAAAGAAATGTTCAGCGAAAAAATCTATTCAAAAATTTGATAAAAATGAATTTTCAAAATACTATTTGGCATTTAGATATGCAAAGCATTAATCAAGGCCAAATAGTCAGGATCATAAAATTGTAAATTTTTATAAAATTTCATTATTTTAAAAAAAATTCAAATTTCATTTAGACTTAATATAGTTTTGAATCCAGAGTTGTCCTTCTCCTAAATTAGTTGACACCTGAGTCTATAGAACAAGTCTGTCCTTTTCTATTTAATTTTATAAAAATTGACAGAAGAGATGGATTTTCATCATCAAAAATTTTTTTTCCATCTTTTAACCAAAATTTTATAAAATTCATAAAAATTTAAAATTAATAATATTTAACTGAATTCAAACATTTTTTTGATTCTCAATCTGAGCTGCCATCCATTACTTTGATGCACCTATCTAAAATATTTAAGAAATAAAAAAATTTTTGACACCAATCAGTGAGATTTGTACAAAAAAAAATAATAAATTAAATCTAAAATATAGCAATTTAATGTATTTTAAGAAAAGTGAACTTTATGGAAAAAAAAAACTTCAAACACTGGTTAATTTGAAAACTATGTTTTAAAAGTTTAAAAATCAATAAAATTAATCACTCAATCTTAAATGGAAAAAAAATGTCAATTTCAGTTATTTAAATTCTTGAAATCATTTCATTATTGCATAATATAAAACTTCATCAGCACCATAAACAGTTTTGAATCCAGGGTTATCCTTCTCCTAGAATAGTTTCAAACCAAATGAATAATAAGAATATTTTCTTTCAAACTTTAACATATCTAATAGCCAGGATTCATTTATTCACTTTTTATTTTTCCACAAGGGTATTTTTCCTGAAAAGGGAATGAAACCCAACTCAAATTAAAAATTTAAATTCAGGCTCTTTCAATTTCTGAAAATTCCAAAAATACTATCCATTATAAAAAGGACACATCCAGGAAAAAAATAATTAATATTTGATTTTTGATCCATCTGATTTAAAACCACTTATTTTGAAAGGGAATTTGATATTTGAAATATATGTGAAAAAAAATTAAATATAAAACCATTAATAAAGACAAATTTGTGAAACAGGTTTTAGACCAATCATTTGCAATGATTTCTACATAAATAAATTTCTTTGTCAGTTATCCACAGATTCAAATTTGATTTTATTTATACCAGTTTATCTGATTTCTCTTCTTAATCTGAACACTTGATTGAACATCTAAATAATACTAAAAGTCTGTGATTGTGTGCAGCATCCGTCTAGCACATAATGAATTACAAGTTGTTTATCTATTTTTTTAGTTTAGTATTTTTATGTTAAATTTCTTCAAACAGAAAATTTTTTTAAATTAAAATATTTTTAAGTATCTGTAAGTGTCTATATTTCAGAGATGAGGTATTATGTACATTATTCAGATTATTGTCCTCATCTTTGTCGCCATATTTATTACTATGTTTCACACTTCTTCAGGTGGTTGGAATGTCAAACTGAACCCTTTATTTCGCTCATTAGGGTAGACTGTTCTAGTTCCACATGCAATGGATGTCAGTTATCTCCTGTTAATTTCCCTCTGAAAGTTCTCCACTGCCTTAACTGGGTATTGAACTCACACTCTTTGGGTCCTGTCACTGGATCTAACCAACGCCTTTATCCATTGTGCCATGTGTCCTTGAGGACATCTGTGTATGAATTTCTGGTTATTATAAAAATGTCTTCAGCAACCATTTTTTTTTACCAGTGCTCATATTGCAATTTTTTGCTGTTATCATTTTGCATTTTTTTTACCAGAGCTCATATTGCACTTTTTTTTGTTGTTATTATTGCTTTTCTCTGGCACTCCTTATTACTGGTTCCCATATTGTATTCATTTCTATGCTTGGTCGGCTCAGGAGATTTTTGTGGCCTAGCATATGTGCTGATTCCTTAAGTTTACGAATTTTCCAATGGTGTTCTTTTGTCTATGATCTCAACCTGATCCCACAGAGGGCGGTGATCTCCCTTTCTCTCCATATGTGGTCAGCCACGCCTGATTTTTCCACTTCCCCTCGTGTTACAGCTTTCTGGTGTTCTTGAAGCCTTACCTTAAGGGGGGCGGCCTGTCTCCCTTTATATTTCTTCTTTCTGCAGCTGCATGGGATGGCGTACACACAGTCTTTAGTCATGTTCTCCTCTATGCTGTGTCTTACTAGGGAGAGATATCTGCAAAGTGTTGTCCAGCTTTTGAAGGTTGTCCTGATGTTATATGGACCGCAGATCCTTTGTATTTTCTCTGATAACCCCTTCACATAAGGCAGGCAGACTGTTTTCTGAGTGTTGTTGTCCTCCTCTTGTACCCGCCTATCCCAGTTTTTTGGGGCTGCTGCCATGTACCCAGGGTAGTTGTTACGTTGTAGGGTACTACTTATACTGACCAATTCTTTATCTAATGTCTCTGGGTCGCCACTTATGACTTTTGCTCGGTGTTGTAAGCAGCAGACGATCCCTTTCTTTATGCTGTATGGATGGTGGGAGTTGAAATTGAGGTACTGTCCGGTGAATGTCGGTTTACGGTATACGGATGTCTTGAACCCATGCTCTGTTCGAGATATTAGAACATCCAGGAATGGGAGTGTGTTGTTACTCTCTTTCTCCATTGTGAACTGTATGAAGGTCTTATTGAGTTCACGTGGTCCAGTAGAACCTGAACAACTTCCTGGTGTGACCAGAGTATGTCATCTACGTACCTTAACCATATAGTTGGCTTTAGAGATATAGATTCTAATGCCATTTCCTCAAAGTATTCCATGTATATATTCGCCATTGCTGGTGATAATGGTGAGCGCATTGCTAAGCCCTCATTCTGCCAATATATGTGTGATCCCATTCCGAAGTGTGTTGTTTGTGTACAGAAAGTCAACATCTCCATCAGATTATCTATTGGAACACTGGTCAGTTCTTCTATGGGGGAGTTAGAGGCCAATCTGT
Source organism: Acanthosepion pharaonis (assembly GCA_903632075.3). NCBI lineage: Eukaryota > Metazoa > Mollusca > Cephalopoda > Sepiida > Sepiidae > Acanthosepion > Acanthosepion pharaonis. Next base: position 131,063 of record CAHIKZ030002831.1, read on the forward strand.
CTCTGACTACTGAGAGTGAATATTTTTAAGTTAATCTAGTTTAAAGTTCAAGTTTATCCTGGAAGTTCTATTCCTATTAAATGCAGTAAACAATCAGTAAAACATTAAACATGAAATTGTTGTAAACCAGACCAATGATGACATGAACGAATTGAAATATTTAACTGAATCATTTCAAAGGGAATGTTGAAATCAACATCAGTGTCTTATAACCTAAACCGTCAGTCACCAAACAGGCCATGGGTCGTCTAGTTACTTAAAAATTAAATATTGGCCTAGAAACAGAATAAATTCATGACACTCCTACCACCCACATAATTTTATTAGAAACATATAATTTTAAAGCAAAAACAATTTTTTAATTAGTTGACATATCATCACAAACACCAAACACTTGAAGATGATAGAAAAGTTGGCAAACTTGGGCTTTCATGCACATAAATAAAGTGTCAAAAAAACAAGTTTTCCCTTGATACTCCTATTATTTTAACTACCATCACTCCTCAACAATGTTTATTGTTTTAATCTTTCTTCTTGCTTTCCTTCATTATCTTCTGTAGGAGTTTTTTGTAGTTTTCTTTCTGTGTCTGCTATCAACATTGTGTTATCAATATATCTTATGTTCTGATTATAAAACCCAAGTCTGAATTAAGATTATGGAATATTGGATCAATAATATGAACAATATGTTGTAATTTCTAATGTATTATTTAAAAAAATGTAATTAATTTTTATAAAAGATGAAGAGTTGTATAATAAGCTACCATTTATGGAATGGATGTTGATTAAACATGAATATAGGGGGGAAAGGCATCTTCAAGATATTTTTATAGATAGCCATTCGAGCAGACAATTGTATTTGGAAATGAGCAAGCAGCCATTATATAATTATTATATATGCATGTATGTATGTCTACATTTTTTGTTCTATTTTATATGCTCTTAGTCAAACCTATGTTGGCAGTTAAGTTCTAAATATCTATGAGATTGTAGACATTTTTAATAAATGGACCCAAGACTGTATAGTAGATTTGAATCTCACCATGATCAAAATTTCAACATAGATTGTTTATTGATAATATTGACCTGGAGAAATAATTTTTGTTGTGGCATTGTTTTAAAATTTTGACAATATAAACATTATGGGTTGAAATAAGTTAATTTGTTTTTTAAAATTTTTTTTAGACAAAGCTGTTTAGAAATGATTGATGCTTTCAAATTTGGGTGGATAAATTTCAAGTCATATTGACTGAGGGTTAGAAATCATTTTGGCATTGTAAATTTTAATCACATCAGATTTTATGCCTACTATTCAGAAAGTATAACTATGGTCTGCTCAATATAGTTTTGAAAGTATAAACTACAGATTTTTTCTCTATAGGGTCGAAAAAATAAAACACAAGTGTGCCTGAAAAGGCCTCTTTCAATAGGGATTAGCTGGCTCTCCTAGTAATGATGGATGTCTGTTATATAGAATATATTAACCATTCTCGGATGAACAAAATAAAATTGCAAATAAAGTTTGCTAAACTTTAATGTTGCATTAATTTATAAACTTGGTTTAAATACTTAGCCTGCATAATTATACATTTGCATGTTGATAAAAATGTTTAATGACCACAAGATTAATCACAATTATTTAAACATAAAACAGTATTAAGTGATATATTGTGAACAATTTTGAAGCATATATTTTATCTAATACACATATATGCATTTTAATTTTTAGAAAAATAATTAAATTTCGTGAATCTTTTATGCAAAAAAAATTTTTTTTTTTTACCTAATGTCAGTATTTTTTTTTTTTTTAATTTTTTTTTTATACATAATTTAAAATTTTGCATTTTGATTTGTCTGTATTCAACCGCCAATGCCATAAAAGAGATATAAATTCCTATACAAAGGTAGCTGATCATTTATATTAAATTAAAAAATAATTACCAAAAATAAATTTAGGGTCAGAAATATAATTTTTTATGCATTCTTCATAGTTAAATACTGTCCTTTTTATTGTACAATATATTTCATACCTAATTATCAGGTCTTTAAAAAAAAATGATATGGGGTGAGATATGAAACAACCCTCTAAAATAGTTTAAAGTGGCTGAACATTTTTTTGCATGATTGAAAATTTTATAAAATATGTCCTGTGGATGATCATGGAAAACACAATTTTATAATCATTTGTATCAATTATATGGTATTTTTTTTTTCAAACTATCCTTCATGTTTCCATGCACAGATTGATTATGATGATATATTTTAAAATGTTTGGGATTTCTATTTCAAATACAAAAATATAAAAAAATGTTAACATTTTCAAATAATAAAATGTTGGATTAAAATAAATTCATTGAAAAACAATTTTAGAAATTGCTTTTTTTTTTTTTTTTCAGATACAAAATAAAGCAGGTAGAGGCTTTTAGAAAAAATATCTGAATGCAATTTTTTAAAATTTTTTTTTTACTAAGGAAAAATTTACAGCCATAAATAAAATTAAATGAGGATGAATAAAAAAATAGAAAGTTTGTTTTATTATAAAAAAATAATTCTTTTTTCAATTTTATTTACATTGAGATTATAAGTGATCCTACCTACAAAATTTTCCATAATAAAATTTTGTAATTTTTAAACTTTGGCTGCTGATCACCAAAGCCAATTTGAATTGAAAAATTAATTTTTTTTTCTTTTTTTCACTATCCTGACTTTGAATTCCTGAAACTTTGAAGATTTTTGATTCAATTAAAGACATTTTGAGGTTCAAACATTTTGGTGGTTTACCTTTATCTCGTCAAAACTTTATTTAAACATTAAATCAGTGAAAACAGGGCCAAAAAAAAAAGACAAACAAGTATAGCAAATTTATTCACATTTCAAAGAATTTCATAAAGATTTTATATCAACAGTGCAAACGCACCAAATCAACAAATAAATACATCCTATCCTGTGAATCAGATTGAAATCTGAAGGATTGGTTGAGATTACTCCTTGTTATTGAAAATGATTTTTTTATATATATATTGATGTAATATAAACACTTACAAAAGCAATATCAAAATCAAATATTTTAAATCACAAACAACCTTGTTCTCAAAAAAAAAGGTAAAACACTATATAAAAGGAGCCAATCATATTTGAACAAAAATACTAAAGAAAAATATAAATCAGTGATTTTTTCACGTTAATTGTCAAGATCAAAACCAGTGATCTCGGTCAACTATTAACACACCAGCTGAAGGTCCTATCAACTCTAGCATAGATTAATATATTTTATTTTTTTGAAAGAAAAGACATTTCTTTCAAAAGTGAATTATTCTGTATTATTAAATTAAAAATTTTAAATTAACAATTCTTGTTTTTTAACCTCACTATTATTTAATTGTTATTTTGTTTTATCTTAAAATTGAAATTAAAACATTTGATCATTTATTTAATGAAAAAAAAATCCAAATCTATTTGGACACAATAAGACCCCAAAATATCCATTCTATATAATAAGATTGAAGCTCGCTTACTTATATCCAAATAGTTAATGTGTCCTTTTAAATTTTGAACTATGCTAATTTTTTGTTTTCCTCATTAGCTAATTGGTATAGCACGTTTTTATATATGACAGTTCCGTGTAGGATACAGGTTCAATTCCTGTTAGAGGACACATATTTTCTTAGAGATCAAGTATATTCAGATAAATGATGTTAATAATGTTTATTATAAACAGAGCATTTATTTAAATATTTGTATATCTATAAAAATAACGTTTAAACAAAAAATATATTAAAATAATTGTTGGACTTTTTTTGATTTCATATATATATATATATATTATATATATATATATTTTACAGTCAAATAAGTATACAAATTTTATCATTTGTATTAATTTCTATCTCTCAAAATATATATATATATATATATATATATATACATATTTATTAACATACAATTGAAAGGGTAATATCTTAAGCTGTCTGGTGTTACCTTTTTTGTATCCTAACTCTAGAGTTTTTAGACTGTCTCTCATAGAAATTACTCTGTCCACTTGTCAGTGGGTATCAAAAAATTATCTTATGATTTTTCCCATTTTTTTTATATGCACTTTTTTATTGGTTCAAGTTTTTTTGTTTGAAATCAATTGTGTGTGTGTGTGTTGTTTGGATGCATGTGTGTATGTGTATACACTTAGATTATCATGATTATTTGATTTTTTTCGTTTTTTTTTTTACTTTTACTCACTCTTTAACTCCTTCTTTTCCTCTTTCCTTTCAATTGTTGCCATTTGGCTTCCCATTTTTAGGCATATATATATATATATATATATATATATATATCTGCCAGATGGATGTTGTAAAGCAGAAGTTGTCCAACTTTTTTTTCAGAATGGGCCGAATTAGATTTTTATGTATATTCACCTGGCCACTAAAAAGTTTTTATATAAATATGCTTTTAAAAAGTTCCAAACATTGTGAATATCAATTTGATAACAAATATATATAATTACAAAAAATGCTGTATTATTGACAGTAAAAAAAAAGAAATTATCCATACACAAAATAAAATAAATTCCATGTTATTTTTGACATTGCTTTTTCTTTTTATAATATTGTCAATATCTGCTTTTATGATACTAGCATTTATTCTAAGAATGTTAGTTAAATGGGAATCATTCAACCTGTTTTTTCAGCAGTTTTGATGGTTTTCATGCACAAAAAAAAAGAATTGTTCACTGCAGCATAATAGTTTTCTAAATAAGCTATATAATGTTTATTATGGCAAAGGCCTTTGCCCCCTTTTTTTTTTGGTACAATGGAGAAGTGAACCTACTAGCTCAATCTGAGAGTAATTTTGCAATATACATTACTAAAGTAAAGGAAAATATGACCAAAGGCCAAGGGTGATGGGCCCTTGAAAATGGCTACTAGTGAAAAAACTATCCTCACAAGTAGTCATCAAAGTGGAGGTTTAGATGCTTGAATTAAGGAGTATAGATGATAGAGTTGTGGACCCATGAGAAATTGCAAATAGTGTTAAAATGGCAGCTCACACATGAAGCTATGTTTCAAGAAGCCAAACAATTTCAGAAAGATGATTGATTATGCATAACAATGTTCAGTCCTCTTCAGCAAAGAAAACTAATGAAGAGTTAAATAAGATGATTTTCAAAGACACTAATTCAATGAAACTGCCAGTATATTCACCTTGCCTAAACCTAACTAAAAACTTGTGGAATATTCTGAAGAGGAATGTTTACATTAGCATTCTCCTATTTACAAACAAACAAGAAATTTGGAATGCCATTCTGGATGCTGTGCAATCTATCACATCAAGAAATACAGCAACTCACAAAAGTCAATGGATAATTTGCTTTTAAAACTAGTTTTAGAACATGGAGCTTACATTTAATATTAGTGTTGCCTTTATAGCTTTACAATGACACTGTTTTTAATTTTTGGGGCATGCTTTTGATTATTATTTTAATTGCAACATCATGATTTTGGAGTTTCAGTAACCTGTCTAATAATGTGAAAATCTGGTATAATTTATAAAACCATTGCCACATTGAAAGAGTGTAATGTAGTCTATAAGTTATACATACATATGCAAAAATATAAGTACCCATTAGCTTGGACAAGAGAACTGCGATGACTATAACAATTTTGAATGGATTTTTTAGCTACAATTCTGATATATCATAAAATCATTAACCTGCAATTCACTTCATAAGAAAATCATTCCATCTTTGGTAAAATTCTTTAAGATATTAGTTATTAGATTCAATAACTTGTAAAAAATATTGGTTGATTATCATATAATTATGATATCTGATAATTAATTTTCCTGATAGTACATTTAATACAAAAGTGCATCTATAGAAAGTGTCAGTGATGGCAAGGCACTAAAAGTTGTGCCTCTATGTAAATATCAGATATTTTACTAAAAAAGAGCAATTGATCAATTGCCTGATTTGTTTTTATGCTTTATCAATCCTTTGTGGATTATTTGAAGCTGAAACATATTTTAGGTTGTAAGAATAGTTCTCTTTTCTTTTTTCGAGTGAATATTGCATTAACATTTTTATTTTAGATAACAATGATTTTTCCAGATACAAGACCTACTATTTAATCCATGCCCAAGGGGAGAAGAATTAAACTTTTTTAATATTTATACCTTAATATTTAAATGTCACGAATGTAGATCTTATTGTCACCTTGTGAGAACATGTACACATTCCCATGAAAATGTTTGATCCCAGCAGATGAACTATTCTGAGAAAGCAGAAAAGGTGGTACTGTTCACAGGATACAAGAAAATGAGATTGAACACCTTAGTGAGGAAGCAATTAACAGTGCAGTCCTTGATGCCACCTGTACTTCACAAGGTGGTTACAGTGTTTTCTTGATGGTTTATCTGACAGTGAAAAGAAAGTATAACAATGCAGGAAGGCTACAAATTATTTCAATTTGGTGAAGGTGAGCAGTTCTCCAATGTCCTCTCAATTACTGACAGAATGATGGAAATTCTAGAAGAAAATTCTCATATGGATATGAAAACCCTCCTTGCTTGGGCATACTTTTCCATACTTGTGCATAAGTGAATGTAATGAATTAGACTGGAATTTGAACACAGCATTCTGATTTCTCATTTTGAGCCACTATCAATAACACCATCTGTACATCTTACCCATATACAAAGTAGATCTACTAGTTAAAAATACAAGTCAAGACCATTGATATATATGATAAATTATGTTACTTCAACAAAAAAATGTTGCCACATTTGAAGGGAATTTAAATTTTGTGACATGGTGATAAACATAATCTTTTTTACAAAATTATGACAAAGTATGGGTCAGTTGGTAATATTCCTGAACCCAGACTGAGAGAGTGCCTGGGGGGTAGCAATATGTTGTCAGTGGTGTTTTGTCACTTCCTGGCTTGTTTGTGGAACACTCTTCTGACCTCTTTTCTTTCCTGTCAACTATGATCTTCAAAAAATTTAATACAACATCAATTCTTATCTTCTATCTCCTTGGACCTTGAGATTTTTATTGGTTTTTTCTTCCATAACATTTTCTCAGATTCTTTTACGAACAGTAACCCTTTTGCATCAAAAGGGGTTTTATCACCTTGCTTGGGTGTATGATTAAAAAGTACAATTTTTTACAACTTCAAATTGGAGAAAAATATGTGTATAAGAAGAGTATAACATGATTATTTTGATATTTTAAAAAGCTGGTTAAATTGTTTGGATAGTAAATGTTAAGGAGTTAGTATTATATGTATGATTTTATCTAGTTTATTGTCATTGCTATTAATGTCATTATCTTCTTTATAGGTGTATATTTTGCATGCATTTCTCTTATCATTAATGAATGAAATAATGAGGATATTGAAATTTTTTAAAGGTTATTTCATCCAAAATGCTAAGAGAAAGTCATACAAAATATACAACTTCTAAAAAAAAATGACATAATAAAAACATAATAACAATGACTCTAAACCTGTTATATCCCATGTTGTTAGGATGAATAAAACGAATGAAAATAAAAAGACAAGTATATTTTAACATATAATAAAATAACTTTTATTCATTTACTGCCTGAGAATAGCAAGGATTGTTTGTAATTAAAAAACCATGAGTTCCGTGTGCATGTCAACTTATCACCATGTCAGATTCAAGTGCCACATTCTTATTAGCAGACAAGGGATGTAATTCCATTTTTTATTTTGAGTTATCATACTTTATGGGGGGAAAGTAAGTAACACCCTCTAACACTGTCCCCTTTTTTTTTTTTGCTTGTATGACTTTTGTTGGGATTTAATTACAGTGGGTATGGCTTACTTTGTAGTTGATGGGATTTCCTTGGTGCACTTGTTGCTGGAGTCCTATCTTTGTCCTTTGGCATTATTTTGGGAACTTTGTTGAGGCATTTGTGTTCAAAAATGTCAAAGGTGTCCAGTGGTAGAGTGAAGTTTAATTTGGTCTCTGGATGGTCGTAATTGGTTTGCATGTCGAACCCAGACTGAAGACTGTATATCTATGTCATACATAACATTTCCAAAGTGACATATAAAGCATCTTTGGATTCATTTTTCTTTACCATTGCGGTAATCTTTTGCAAGTACAGGTTGTCCTGGTACATATTTGCATTCCACTGCTCCAAGATGATGGTTAAATTGTTCTTCCATCACCATGTTCCTTTTTAGGGAATGGTTTCTAGTTGGATGGATGACATCTATGCATAAACAAACTTTATGGTTCATCAGTGCTTCTGCTGGTGAATTTCTGAATTTACGTTTGGATTGGGTGTAGCTCTGTAACTTCTGAGGAATATTTCTAATATTTCTTGTGTATTTCCCACCCTTTGAGTTTGAGGTATTCTTCTTAAATGTATCTACAAAATTCCACTTACCCATTTGATTGTGGATGAAAAAGGTGGTGTCTTAGACAAAAAATACCATTCTGCACAGAAACTTGAAAATGCAGTTGAAGTGAATGCAGCAGTGCCATTATCAGAAACTAGTATCTGTAGGATTTCAAATCAATAAAGATTTTGTTTTAACTTAATAATTGTTTCATCCAAGGTGATGCGATTCATCTGAAAATTTCTGGCCATTTCTAATTTAGCATCAATGAAAAATAAAATAATACTTCTGGCTAGATGGGCCCCAGCAAAAAAGAAATGAACACATGACCAGGGGTGATTCAGGATAGGCCAGGAACTGAGTGTAGTTTTCCTGGGAGATTTTTCAATTGGCTATTGGAACATAAATTTCATACCAATTGGATATCAAACTGCTTGTACATGTTTGTCTAATAAACATAACTTTGGCTGTTGGTCAATCTCCAATCAAATGTGAGATTTAGAGGGTATTCTTATAAAAGTCAGCACAAACAAGCATTTTTTTTAGAAGGGCGTTTCAGAGTCTGATCAGCTCTGAAAGGGTTGATTTACATGAGGTCATTTATGATGTTTGAAAAACCATAAACTGTCCAATGATCTTTTTCTAGAACAGTGATGGGCCTTCTAGCGCTAAAGGCGTATATTCAAAGCAGTGTTTCGAGACATTACATATGGTTGATAACTTGATAACCATGGAATTGCTTTATCATTCTTTCGGGTTAATGAAGATAAGACAATCATGCATTCCACAAAAAAGAAGACAGCTGTCAACTTCTGACAGTGAAGATCAACACTGAAAAAATGGCTGAATTCTTTTGTCAGTGCATATTTATTGACATTTTGTATGATGAAAACATCACTTTTTAATTGGATCCAGAAGCTGTATCTTAACGGATCAATCATTAGAATACACACACTGGAATTGACTGGTACTCTTACTTTATTAAGCCTATTATATTTTATAAAAATTATAATGTAATTCCACTGGAATGATGCGAAGAACTCGAACACGGATGGAATAACACAGATATATTACAAAAAATATATACAGAGAAGTAAGAAAGTGTTAGTACGAACAATCAGGTTTAGTAGTAATTGTCTGAACGCGATTACTCTGTTTGAACAATCGGACTCGCTCGCTCTGACTGACTGACAGACTTCTGAAGGACCTCTTTTCCAGACTTCAGACTAAACTCCTGCTTCCTCTTGAGACGCAGTATTTATTACGTATGGAATAGTCCATTATGTTATTATGGGTAAGGTCCCATAAACCTCAGAGAAATATTTAATTAGGCCAAATACGTATATTTTTATTATAATGATTATATTAAAACATTTTATATAGCTACACAATGTATTGAAACATGAACGCTTTTTTGTAGCGACGTAAAATGTCTTTATTATAATTTATTATAATAATAAATATAATATTTTCACTCTGCTTCATTTTGAGTGAACTTTAAAAAACCCTACCAACTGTGGATTTTAAGCTCCATCTTTTTCTTTTTCTTTATATATATATATATATATATATATATATATATATATATATATATATATATATATTATTTTTTCAGATGTATTCAGGTGTATCTGTAGAGAAAAAAATGAATAAAATATAGCAAGAGGAAAAACTATTCTTAAGCTGACTTTCTGTGGAGAAAAGGGACTTTATCAAGGCAATGTGGGATTAATTTTTGTTGCAAGTGTTTGTATACAATTTCAAAAGTATGTCAATGGTTTATACAAGCTTTTAAATTTGAGAACGTTCCTGAATGTTCACCAATGGTTTAGAGGTCAATCAAAATTAATATAAAAATATTCATTTCAAAAGAAAAACCAATAAAACTCCTTGCACTTTATGCCTAGTGATTTTAATTGTGAACTAAAGGCTTCACGTTTGAAATTGTCGCCATTTTAATTTTTTAAAAAAAAAAAAAAATGTTGTTTGTTCTTGATTTTGTCGAAACTGTAAACCATAGTAGGATAAGCTCAGTTTTGCACGCTCTGTATCTAAAGAGGCACCATGACGCTATTCAACTTAGAGAAATTTTTAGAAACGGCAATGCTGTACTGATTGGCATTATCACCGGAAGTTCAATTACGAAATTTAAAAGGAAAGTGCAAAGGAAAAAAAAAAATGTTAGAGAAGTTTTAATGGTGATTACGAAGTTGTTTAGAGTGAGAATTAGTGATGGCAACGTTATGCCACTATTCATCTTTTCACAGACTCATGGTTAAGATCTACAAAAATAACATGGAAAGAGTAACTGAAAACTGGATAACCCTATCGGTTTGGACACAAGACACAAGCTTTTTTTAATAATCTAGGAGAAACACAGGCAGGGAGTCAAACAATTTCTGCGATTCATCACCCTTGAATCTGGCCACCTAACATCCCAAACAGCAAACCTCTTAATTATTTATTGGAGCGCAGTTCAGTGAGCAGAGAACAAAACTTCCTTGTAACACCAAGATGAACTGAAAGCCTTTTTCATGGCAGCGTCCACCAAAAAACAAGAAGACCGTCTAGAAGAGATGCAGGAGATGGAGGGAAGTCGTTTGGAGGCCGTGTTTTGAGTTAATGGCGATTTTAGTAAATAAATTTATTCTTTACTATTTCAGATATGTTTGTGTAATTTTTTTTAATATATCTATTAAAATGAGATTTCAGTTTGTTTTTCATTTTTCGTCATTTTAGATGACAATTTATCCATCGCACCCTATACATATGTGTGTGCATCGTGTGTCTCAAATGGAGTATATCTGTAGAAGAAACCAAACTGAACGAAAAGACAAGACGAAAACTATATTTACTTTTCGCTATAGGTTTCCTCATCCGACCATTTTAATCAAGGCAAATGTGGTGGTTCTATTTTTTAACACAAAGTATATATTTAAGTGATAGGAAAAAATTTCTTTCAGTTTAAGAAAATCATAAATATTCATCAGGTTATTTGAACGGTTTAGGTGTTAGATTCTAGATTATGTCAAATAGCATCTTCGAAAAGAAAATATTTAAATTTCAACAAATAAAAATAAATATTTTAGGTTATTTGCTTTAGCATTTAGTTGTTTATTTTACGTCATTTAATATCTTCGAAAGGAAGTTTTTAATTTTGTAAATACAGTGAAGCGGACGTAAATTTAAATATATTTTTAAATATATATATATAATTTTTTCATTTATTAAACTTGTATTTTCAATTAATATTTCTTAAATCTTGAATGTGAACAGAATGTTCATTTAAAAAATGTTTAACTGAATTAGATATTTAAGCTAAATCTCCTTCATTAAATTTAAAAATAATTGAAACAACATGCATATATTTACAACCTCTCAAATTTAATTAATTTAAATATACATTGTTGGTCTAAATTAAAAATTAGTTGACAGGATAAATATTAAAGTGTGATTAAGATGATTTATTTAATTTATATGTATATTATAAAATGTGTTTTATTCTTTATTTGGGATCATATATAATATATTATATACTTATGTGTTTTTTAGGATTTTCATCTTTTTGAAGTTTGATTTTGGCATAATAGGTTGATATATTTAGTGTTATTTGAGGAAGTATATGCTTTTTTTATTTTTATAACATTTCTAACAATATCAAAAATCATTAGTTATTATATGCACCAGATTATAAAAACCAATAATACTTGAATATTGATTTTGCTGTTTAAATAAGCATATACATTCTAAATTTTAATACATATATATATATATATATATATATATATATATATATATATATATATATATATATATATATATATATATATATATATGACACACACACACATATAGATACATACAAACATAAATTTTATTTCAGGCAACATACATATGTAACATACACACACACATATTAAAATAATAGAAAAAAACAATGAGGTTTATAATTCAAATTTCTTAGTGTTTTTATTTTATTTTTATAAATATTTTTAATAAATGAATTAAAATGATAATTGTTTTTTTTTTTAAATACATTACCAAAATGAAAAAATTGGATTTGTTTCAAAATTGAAACTTCAATTTAAATTCAATCAAAAAAATTAAATTTTAAAATACAAGTTCCGTTTCATTATCAATCGATGCTAAAAATTTTTAAATTTTACGATAAAAATATTTTTTAACAAATAATTATAATATATATTTATACATGATATATATATATTATATATATATATCCTAAGAGAGAGAAATAGTTGGACAACAAATAAAGATAGATATATTTTTTATATAGATAGAGAGGTTTTTTTCCGCTCACCGCCATGCGATAACTAACGTTCAACATATATTAAAAAAGGAAGAATCTTTCATTTGAAGCAATTTATTTCGTTCCAAATTAACAGAATTTTTTTATTTCTATAATAAGCAAAATATTTCAAAAAATGAACGACATTTTTGATATTTAAAATAATCAGTAAAATTCTATATTGTCCAATATTTTCAACGCAATATCATTTCTTTAAAAAAGATATTTTAAAATAAAATATATTTCTAGAAAATTTTAGGGACACTGTCTTATTTTATTTTCAATGAATTAAAAAAAATTTATTAATTGTTAAATTGATTAAATATTGCAGAAAAGTCTTTTTACACGGTGATTTAGGTGTCTTTATAAAGATTTAAATTTATTGATAACCTATTTATTTTTTTATATCTATGTAAATGAGAAATAGATTTAGTAAAATTGAATAACAGATAAAAAGTAAATAATTTTCAAATTTCTTAAATTCTATTAATCTAAAACTTCAAAATATTTTAAGATTGGGATAATGTTGAATTTTACGTTGTTTGCTTTTATAGTCGTAAATTGAAAATGTAAATTTTAAATAGGTTTTGGCTGAAAGGTAATGGGTCTTATCAAATCTTTGGGCAATATTAAAAAAGAATAAATTTCATTAAAAGTATTGTAAAGATGGAATTCCGAGGGCGATATAAATAAATATCGCTTTAGTGGTCAAATATTTTAACATTGTCTTACAAATGGGAGGACTTAATTTTAAAAAATCCAACATATGAATCAGAAAGATCATATCTTTCTATCTACTTATGTTATATCATTTTTTTCTTTTTCGTAAAAAATCTAAGCACTAAAAAGCCTACCATTAAATTTTGGTCATATCATCTTTATATTTAAAATTACGATTTTTAATATTTAAATATTTTTTCCGGAATTTATCCATATGAAAAGATGAATAGAAAGTTAAAATATATATATTATTCCATAAATATTTAACTAATTTAAACTACTTAAATGGCATTCTTAATAAAGGAAATACGTAATTTTCTGGGAGAATGCATCCTGGTAATATTTAGTATTTTGGTGCTTGTATTTTATTGAATGATCATAGTGTAATCTGCTTATTTACTTACGATAAAGAAATGTTGAGGTGAAATTTATATTATAATAAATTTTAAATTTAGTATATTTACCGCTTTATTTCTTATAACATCTAAATTTTATGGACATCAACATTAAAATAGAGGCAACAATTTAAATACAAAAATAAAATATTAAATTCGTTTTAAAAACTATTAATAAATTTATTAAAAATTTCTGTTCATTTAGATTGAAAATATAGTTTTCATTTACCTGGAAACAATATCAGATAATAAATACATTAATCTAAATTTTAAAATTATTTTTAATTTTATTTATATATTTATAAAATTATATAATTCCAATTCTTAAAGATTTTAAAACCATTCTTGTAAAAATTCATTATTTAATGAAATGTTTTTTTTTAAACAATATGGTTCATGGTATATTTTTTCATAAACTCACAAAAAATGTTTCTAATTAAATAGTCTTTTTTTAATTGAATTTTTTTTTTTTATGATCCAGTGCGGTATTTTTGCAACTTGAGGTCCTGTTTTCAAAATAAATTTAATCTTTTAAATTCTCCAGGACATTTTCTTATAAATAATATAAACATCACTGTAAAATAAATTTCTCGATTTTTTATTTATAAAATTCATTAAGGATAAGTAATGGTTGTGAAAAAAAAAACATAATATAAACAAAAAAAATTTTTCAACTATAATTTAGTTTCTTGCCCAAGAAGTCTTGAAATATGAAATATTTAATTTATATTTCAAATTAAAAATCAATTTTTTGTTCATTAGGCATTCAACAAGCAATATAAATTTACTATGGTCTTGGAATTGTTATAGTAATTTATCTGAAAATTTTATTTATATTTATGTATATCTAAAAATTTATTAAAAAATATTATTTTAAATTGATTAGAAATTTATATATATACAATATATATGTTATATATATATAATCAAATTAATCCACATTGTCGGTTTTTCTATATCATTGCAAAGAACATAAAATATTGATAAATTTTAATCAAAATATTATATCCAATATGCTAAAAACTTCTAATTCTATTGAAACAAATCCTATTGAATCAAAATTTTATGGCATTTATATAAAACGATAGGTTATTTTTTGATCCTCAAATTGCCATCCATGCAAAAAATTAAACCAAACAAAACAAAAATTTAAATCCCTGATATTTGTTGTATGAATAAATTATTTATTGTAAATAATTTTCATTTTTCAAGGAATATAAATATATATATTTATATTTAACAGTTACAAAATTTTTTTTTTTTTCAGAAATATTTTTTGAATTTTATATTTATAACAAATTCTATATCCGGTTGATAATTTGGATATATTTATGTGTGAAATAAAATTTTTTTGTATTGATTAAATTTTGAAGATTTTAGAATTTTCAATTTCACTTTAACTTTGAAAAATCAAAACTTGACCAGGAAGCATCTCCTTTCAAAACAAATAAATCATTTTATAAATGAAATATGAATTTACTGATCAAAAAAGTCCAAAGGTCTAAAATTTTTCCCTTTACAAAGCTTTATGAAATATATTAAAAAATTGATTTCAAAATGAAAATTTACCCAGATGAAAAATATGAATTTTTCATAAAGAATCTTTGCAATAAATAATTTTTTGATCATAACAAATGTTCAAAATGTCCTCTGCTTGCTTTGCTTCTACATGCATGCACCCGTCGGATCATTGACTGGCGGACCCTTTCAAATACTCCCACATGGTGTCGAATGGTTTTTGTCCCCCCATGACATGTTGATGAAACGTCTCTGCATTATTAATGTCTACTGCATAAACTAATTGTTTTAGGTGGCTCCACAGATAAAAATCCAAAGGATTGAGATTTGGGGAATATGTAGGCCATAGAACCGGTCCTCCCCTACCTATCCATCTTTCATGGTAGATGTCAGCCAGTGCATCGTGAACAATGTGACTAAAATGTGCTGGAGCCCCATCATGCATGAACCACATGCATCTTCATATTAGCAGGGGTACATCCTCTAGCAGGTCTGGAAGTGTGTTTGAAATAAAGTCCCTGTAGACAGCTCCTGTAAGACATGCTGGGAGAACATATGGACCTACCAGACAGTCACCTACAATTCCAGCCCACACATTAATCGTAAACTGATGCTGGTGTCTAGCCTGTATTGTACCATGGGGATTCCGATCCACCCACAAATGTTGGTTGTGTAAATTTGTTATTCCATCTCTTCCAAATGTTGCCTCATCTGTAAACAAGACTGAAGAGACAAACAATGGATCGGCAGTTTGTGCAATAAACCATCGGCAAAAGTTCTCCTGTGGTGAGTGATCAGAGGGCAAAAGACCCTGCACACATTGCAAATGATATGGATACAGGAGCTGCTCTTGAAGTACCCTCCATGTGGTACTATGAGATGTATGACATGCTAGGGCCACTTGACGTGTGCTGATACCTGGATCATCTCCGACAGCCTGTAGAATGTGTTCTTCGTGGTCAGGCATATGAGTGGATCTCGGTCTTCCTCGATCCATAGTTTGTGGTGCCATGGATCCTGTCTCAGCAATGCGATGATAAACAGCAGCAAAAGTTGGATGACTCAGCTGCCTTCAGTCTGGAAACGCAATCTGATACAGCCGTGCAGCCTCGCGTCCATTACCATTCATGCGGCTGTAAAAAAAAAATCATATCTGCCTGCTCACAATATGAATATCCTGCCATTGTTAAAGGGAATACTTCTCAGTTAACTACTACACACACGTTAAACGTTGAAGACAGACTAGCCACAAATGTACACGAATGACAAATGTAACCTAGTCTACATGGCAACACAGCGCCATCTACTGTAAACTTTCTTTAAATTTAATAACTCAAAAACAAAGGATTTGCAGACATATGCTTATATGGACTTTTGTCCTTGATATGATGTGAGGAACCTGCCCCAAAGTTTGTAAAAGTATTTTTGATTTTTTGTAATTAAAATTTAATTTGGGTTTTTAATTAAAAATTTTGTAATAATAAAATTTTTTTAGAAAATAAAAAATTTTTAGACAAATGATGTCTAAAATAAAAACTATACAGAAAATCAATTAATGACTTTGACCATTGTGTGGCAGCGGACACTGCTTTGAAAATTCTTGAATTTTCAAGATAATTTTCTAAACAGATAGATCTCTGAAGGTCAATCTAAGTGACCTGGTCGTTGGAAGATCAATGCCAATATTCCACAGGGTTCATATCTTAAAATGACATTATTATATATATAAATGTAAATTAATGATCTATCAAATAAAAGAATATTTATGATTATTAGTGATATCTATGCAGATAAAAAATACAACACTTTCTTAAGTTAAACCTCTAAAAAATTGGAAGACCAGAATATATCAAAATCATATTTATTATAAATATTATAAGTTATAGGTTTATATATATGGGGAGGAGGATTGATTTTTAAAAAAAATACGGAAAAACCAAATTAATAACATTCCATTAAAAAAATATCATCATGGATGGGGTTCTTATAAAGAAGATAATATGCCTTGAACCTAATTGGGACAAGATTCTCCAGACCTCAAATGGAACTATTAATCGGATCTAATTTAAAGATTTTCAAAATTTGTTTGGTAAAAAAAAGTACAGTTTTCAAAAATATTGATTTCAAAAATATATACAATATTTATTAAAAAAAATTTATTTATATTGTAGTTTATGTGGGCTTTTGCACAGTCTTCAAATTGTCTTGATTTTGCATCTACACGTTTTTTTCAGTGATGAATTATAGATATGAATTTACAAAATTTTTTCCCACAGATTTTCAAAAACATGAGAAAAGAACCTTTCAATTTTTTAAATATATTTCCATGGCAATGTTCTACCATAGCTACATAATTCTTAAACATCAATGATTTTACAAATGGGACCCACCAAAATGTTGTTATAACAGGATGAATAAATAAAAAAAATTTTTTCATATTTTTTTTAGTAACATTCATTAAGTCCCATTCAGAAATTAAATTGAAAAAAATGTTATTTTTTTGAAACAGACTTTTTTTTTAAAAAAATTTTTAAATCATTTTTTCAAGTTAACTTAAAAATTTAAATTCCTGAATAATTTTCAATGAACTTCACATTTTATTTTTTATTTACGGAAAAACCATAAAATTACCACACAGTAATAAAACCTCAAAAACCATTTGGTTTTTATTGTAAAACATTATATACAAAATCAATAGAAAAAAATTTGTTAAATGGAAAAAATTCATGAAAAATGATTTTTATAATTCCAGAAAATAACAAATGAATGAACATCAAGAAATAATATAAAATATTTAAGTTTTTAATATATATATAATATATATATATATATATATATAATATATATATATATATATATATATGGTTTAATAGAATGAATCTATTTTTGCAGAAAAAGAAAAAAAAATTGGTTCATAATCAGGAGTTCCTAGTATTTTTTTTTTTTTGAATTTTTTAAAGATAATTGCTCCATGGTTTAGAAGCTTATATTTTATTTTTTGTTTAAAAATATGATTTAAAATTTATGTTAATTTTTCGAATGTTTCAAAAATGAGAGATGAAACCAAAATAAATAATTAAAATTAATTTGAATTGAGGTGTTTTTAAAAAAATCATCTTTTAAAATTTTAAAAAAATTTTTTTATTTCTTAAAATTTCGAAAAAATATTTTTTAAAAAAAAATATTATAATATATATCATATTAAAAATAAAAAAGGTTTAAATATTATAATATATATATATATATATATATATATATATATATACATTATTTTTAAAAATGGATGTTTTATAAAATCTACATTTATGATCTTAAAAATGAACATAAATCAAATTTTCTAACATTCATCTTTTTTTTTAAATTTTCATAATCATAGCAAATATAAAAATTTTTTGTTCTGTGTGTTTGATTTTTGTGGAGAATGGTTCTGGGAGAAAAATTTAAAAATTTTAATGTAAAAAAATTTTTCAGGAAATTTCACATTAAAACATTGGTTTTATAGGATTTTAAAAATATGACAATTTTTTTCATTGAAAGAAAAAATAACTTCCATAAGATCTTGCATCAAGTATATAATGTAAATTTTTTTTTTTTTTGAATTTGAAAACATTTTAATAATAAAAATTATACTATCATGCACCCATTTATTTTATGAAAAATAACTGCATATTTTAAATCATAAGAGACATTTTTGTAAAAAAAAAAAAGTATAATTTAGATCAAGGAATTGCAGTGCAATAAGTAAAATATATATTGATATTAAAAAAAAGAAACCCAGAAAAAATTTCATTACAGTTTTTTGCACAAAAAAACAATTATTAATTAAAACAAAGAAAGTATTGATTGAATTTATTCATTTAAAAATATTTTTTTTTTTTAAATATATTTTTTAAATAAATGTTTTATAGAATTTTTAATTTTTTTTTTATAATTTTTAATTTGTAAAAAAAAAACAAATTTTATATTTTTGATATTTGAATATTAATGTATATTAAATTGAAAATAAAAAAAGGACGTTCAAGATAACAGTATTGAAAAAAAATATATATGAAATTGTTTTAAGCAAAAAATCCTATACAAAAAAATTCATGATAAATATGATTTATACATTAAAAAAATGTGAGATACAATTAGATGATTCCAGATATGGACAAAAAACAAACAAATAAATTTTCATTATGTATCAATGCAAACTGTTCTTCCTTCGAAAATTATTCCATTTTATATATCAACAAAATTAAAATAAAATAAAGAGAAATTTTTTTGAGAATAAACACAGATAAATAAAATTACATATTTTATATTTTTAGTCCCTATTAATTCATAAATAATTCTATCAGTAAAATTTTGATAATTTTAAAATTTCAATTTTGAAATTAAACTTAATAAGAAAAAAATTATTTTGAATGAAAAGATGAAAAATATTAAAAAAATTTTTTTTACCATAAATTAAAAAAATAATATTATTATTTTTGATTTAAAAATTTCTGAAATTTGAAAATTTTTTGAAAAATATGAAAAAATTAAAAAAAAAAGAAATTATATTATAATTTAGAATTTAAAAAAAAATAAAAATAATTTTTAAACATAAAAACAAAAAAAATTTAATTGATGTTAGAATAAATAAAAAAAAGAATTGGTACACTAAAATAGAAACAGAAATTTAAATGAGGTTTGAATAAAATTTCAATAAAAGATTTTATAAGGATAAAAAAATAAATTTTATTTAGAAAATTTAGAAAAGTTTTTTTTTTCTAAAATAGAAAAAAATTTAATTTGTCTGAGAAAAAATCATCAAAAAGATTTTTAAAACTTTAAAAAAAAAATTTAATTATATTTATTTTTTTTAATAAAATCAGAAAAAAGAAAAGAAATAGAAAAAAAAAATTTAATTGCTGTTAGAAAATAAAAAAAAAAAAAAGAATTTTTGTAATAAAAAATAAAAAAAATTTTTAATTTAAATTTAATAAAATTCTCAAAAATGATTTTTGTATGTTAAAAAAATTTATAAATATAAAATTAGAATAAAATTTCAAAAAATTTTTTTTTAAAAAAAAACGAAATTATAAATTGAGCTTAAATAAAAAACCTTAATTTTTTTTTCTATATCCTAAATAAAAATAAAATTAAAATTTTTTCAGAAAAAAATTTAAAAATTAAAATTTTTTTTTCAAAAATTAAAATAAAAAAAAATAAATTTAAATTGAGGTTAGAAAAAAATTAAAGTAAAGATTTTTCTATCCTAAAAACACATTATAAATTGAGGTTAAATTAAAATAAAAAAAAAGATTTTGTGAAAAAAATAGAGGAAAATTTGAATCATGTTTTGAATAAAATTTGAGAAAAAGTTTTTTCAAGATATTAAGAAAAAAAAAAAAAATTTAATTGATATTTTTTAAGGAATTTAGAAAAAATAAAATTAAACAAAAAAATAAAATTGATGTTAGAAAAAATCATTCAAAAGATTTTTTTCTAATAAAAAAAGGAATGGAATTTTTTTTAATTTAAAAAGAAAAATAAAAAGAAAAATTTTTTTTCTGTTTAAAATGAAAAAAAATTTAAATTCTGTTTAAAATAAAATTTCAGAAAAAGATTAAATATCTGTTTATATTTTTGATATCAATTATATATATCAAAATTTACATTATTTACATTATTCGGACTATTGTCCTCATCTTTGTCGCCATATTTATCACAACGTTTCGGCCGTTGTACGCTCCGGCCTTCTTCAGGTGGTTGGAATGTCAAACTGAACCCTTTATTTCGCTCACTGGGGTAGACTGTTCTAGTTCCACATGCCATGTTCTAATGGATGTCAGTTATCAGTTGAGTTGTTAATTTTCTGAAAGTTCTCCACTGCCTTAACCAGGTATTGAACTCACACTCTTTGGGTCCTGTCACTGGATCTAACCAACGCCTTTATCCACTGTGCCATGTGTCCTTGAGGACATCTGTGTATGAATTTCTGGGTATTATAAACCTAATGTCTTCAGCAACCATTTTTTTACCAGTGCTCATATTGCAATTTTTGCTGTTATCAATTCATGTTTTTACCAGAGCTCATATTGCAATTTTTGTTGTTATTATTGCTTTTCTCTGGCACTCCTTATTACTGGTTCCCATATTGTATTCATTTCTATGCTTGGTCGGCTCAGGAGATTTTTGTGGCCTAGCATATGTGCTGATTCCTTAAGTTTACAAATTTTCCAATGATGTTCTTTGTCTATGATTTCAACCTGATCCCACAGAGGGTGGTGATCTCCCTTTTCTCTCCATATGTGGTCAGCCATGCCTGATTTTTCCACTTCCCCTCGTGTTACAGCTTTCTGGTGTTCTTGAAGCCTTACCTTAAGGGGGCGGCCTGTCTCCCCTTTATATTTCTTTCTGCAGCTGCATGGGATGGCGTACACACAGTCTCTAGTCATGTTTCTCCTCTATGGGGGTCTTACTGGGAGAGATATCTGCAAAGTGTCGTCAAGCTTTTGAAGGTTGTCCTGATGTTATATGGACCGCAGATCCTTTGTATTTTCTCTGATAACCCCTTCACATAAGGCAGGCAGACTGTTTTTCTGAGTGTTGTTGTCCTCCTCTTGTACCTGCCTATCCCAGTTTTTGGGGCTGCTGCCATGTACCCAGGGTAGTTGTTACGTTGTAGGGTACTACTTATACTGACAAATTCTTTATCTAATGTCTCTGGGTCGCCACTTATGACTTTTTGCTTGGTGTTGTAAGCAATGGACGATCCCTTTCTTTACGCTGTATGGATGGTGGGAGTTGAAATTGAGGTACTGTCCGGTGAATGTTGGTTTTGGTATACGGATGTCTTGAACCCATGCTCTGTTCGAGATATTAGAACATCCAGGAATGGGAGTGTGTTGTTACTCTCTTTCTCCATTGTGAACTGTATCGAAGGTCTTATTGAGTTCACATGGTCCAGTAGAACCTAAACATCTTCCTGGTGTGGCCAGAGTATGAAGGGTGTCATCTACGTACCTTAACCATATAGTTGGCTTTAGAGATATAGATTCTAATGCCATTTCCTCAAAGTATTCCATGTATATATTCGCCATTGCTGGTGAAAAAAATGAGCCCATTGCTAAGCCCTCATCCTGTAAAATATATGTATGATCCCATTCGAAGTGTGTTGTTTCTTGTACAGAAAGTCAACATCTCCATCAGATTATCTATTGGAATACTGGTCCGTTCTTCTTAGGAATGAGTCAGAGGCCAATCTGTCTCTGACTACTGATTTTTCAAAAATAGTTAATCACCTAAAAAAGCAAAATAAAATATAATTTTTCATTTTGAAAATCAAAAATTCAGTAAACAATCATAAAAACATTAAAAACTGAAAATTTTTCAAAAAAAAAAAATGACCAATCAAGAGTAAATTTTAAAATTTTTTCCATTTCATTTCAAAGGGGAACATAAAGAGCCTTCTTCAGTATATTATAATTATTTAAATGAATCAGTGTTTTTGCCATTTCTCCTTATTTTAATGTTTTTTGTTTTAAAATGTAATTTTTAGAAAATTCATTAAATAAAAATAATTTAAAATTTTCACCCAAAATTTTTCATTTGAAAATATAAATTTTAAACAAAAACATTTTTTAATTTCTTGACATAAATTACAAAGAAAAAAAAAGAAAGATTTTTAAAAGGAAAAAAATTTTTTCAATCATAAATAAATTTAAAAAAACAGAAAGACTATTCCTTTATTTTAATTCCATCATAAATCAACATTCATGTTTATTGTTTTAATCTTTCTTTTTGCTTTCCATTCATTATTAAATGTAGGATCTTTTTTTATGAAAAAAATCCATTGCCTATATCAATTTTTAAAAACAAAATAATTTTATGATATTTAAAACCCAAAAATGTGATTTTTAAAGATTATATTTAAATTTTAAATAACAACCTTAATGTTAAATCTTTTTTATTACATGTTTTCTTATAAACAAAATGTAAAAAACCTCAGCTCACATAGTTCAAATAATATGTGTATACCATTTGGTTTTGATGGATGTTTTCATGAATTAAATAAAGGAAAGGCATCTTCAAAATTTTTAAATTGAAAAAACAATTGTATTTTAATTGAGATAAGCAGCCATTATATAATTATTATATATGCATAATGTTTGTCTTTTTTTTTTCATTTTAGTTTTCTTTTAGTCAAACCACTGAAACATTTATTTTTCTAAATATCTATAATGTCAAATTTTTTTAATAAATGGACCCAAGACTGTATGCAGTAGAATAAATAATTTGAAATGGAAATGAATAAATGTCAAAAATTGAATTTTTGATAATATTGAAAATGATTTTCAAATTTTAAAAATTTCCATTGCTTGACTTTTTATAGATTATGTGGAAACAAGACTTGTGTAAGTAAAATTTTTTTATATGGAAAATTGTTTAATTTTTGAATTATGCTTGTGCTAAATCAAATTTCATTTCATTGTGATTTGAGGGTTTTGATCATTACAATTTTTTTTACTAATTCATCAGAAAGATAATTTAGAAATATTCAGATTTGTATAAAAAATAAAATCTCAATACATTTTTATCAAGAATAAAAATAGAAATGGTTCTATTTGGCCAAACAAAACATTTTGTTTGAAAAAAGGCCTCTTTCATAATTATATTTAATTCATATAAGTAATGATGGATGTCTGTGAATATAGAATATTTTAAAAATTCAAGATTTAAACAAAATCAAAAAATTAAAATAAAAGCAAAATAAATTTTTTAATGTTTTTTTAATTTATTTTTTTTTTTTAAAGACTTTGTCAGCCATTAATTATACATTTGCATTTTGATAAAAAATTTTTAAAAGCAAAAAAAATCACAATTATTTAAACAGAAAACAGTAAATGATATATTGAAGTTTATTCAAGCAATTCAAATTTTTTTTAGATATTTAAATAAAATAATTATTTCAAGCAAAAAAAAAAATGTTCTTTTTTATTTAAAAAAAAATATTTAGTTTTAATTTGTCAGACCAAAAATTTTCTTAAAATGAAATTTTTTAGATTATAATTTAAAAATTTTTTTGCATTTTACTTAAAGTCTGTATTCAAATTCCAATGCCATAAATTTAGATATTAAATTCCTATCTAAAAAATCATTTTTATTATAAATTTTAATACCAAACCATCTTTCAATGTAGGTGATTGACATTATTATTTAGAAAGTTAAATAAAGTCCGTTTTTGTGTTATTTTCAAGCACTTTTTAATTAAAGTATTTTGATAAAAATTTTGGATGATAAAAATATAAATAGAAAAAACCCTTAAAATAGTTTAAAGTGGTTTTATTTTGCATGAATTGTGATTCTTTTTTTTTAATGTGCCTTATCCTGTGGATGATTTGGCCCTCCAAATAAGAATCATTTGTATCTATTATATTTTTATTTTTTTTTACTAATTATAGTTTCCATGCAAGATTCTAATAGATGTAATACAAGATATAATTTATGAAAAATATTAAAAATCTATTTAAAGACATTGTCAATTTTTATGAAAAACATTTGAGTAAATAAAAATGTTGGATTAAAAATAAATTCATGAATTCTTTAGAAATTGCTTTGTTTAAATTTTCAGACACAAAAATGAGCAGGCAACCAGTTTTTTGAAATGAAAAAATATCTAATACCTTCAAAATATGGAAGATTTCTTGTGTGACATTTCTGTACAGCCACAAATCCAATTATATGAGGATGAGTAAAAAGTAAACTTTTTTTTTATTATAAAATATTTAAAGGAACACAATCAACTGTTTGCAATTCATTGAGATATCTTCAGTTTATATCTTACAGAATGATTCATTGCAATTCCAATTAAAAAAAACTCAGTTTGTAACAAATGTAGCCAATTTTTACAAATTTTTCACTTTTTCAGATAGAAAACTTAGCATTCAAATACTATAAAAATATTTTTGATTCAATTAAAATGGCAAAGAATCAATAAAAAACAATAATGAATATTTGATTTCAAAATTTATTTCAAAACTTTCGATTTTCAAAATAAAATGTTTTATTAAAACAAATTCAAAAGAAAAAGACTGCAATATTTATCTGTTATTTTCAAAGACTTCATCATTCACCTATTTCAATAAATATAAAACAAATCAAATCAACAAATTAAAAAAATAAAAGTTCCTGTGAATCAATTAAATCTGATGTAATATTTGAAATAGTTAGATTTGCTTAAAAATTATTATTTCTGATTGAATTTATATATTATTTAAAAAAAACACTAGAAAAAAGAAATATTAAAAAATTTTTAAATTTTCATGAACAAAAAACAAAGAAAATAATTAAAAAAAATAAAAATATATATAAAACCAAAAGCCAATCAATGAACATTTGTGCTAAAAAAATTGGAAATGAAGTATTAAAAAAAATTGTTTTTAGTAATTTGAGAAGATATATATCAATGATGGTCATACTAAATAAATACAAATATTTATATATATAGGTTTTGGGATCAATTTTTACCAACTTATTTAGATGATTTCCCTTCCCCAAGTTTGAAGATAAATTTATTTATGATATTCTATTTAAATACAAATACACAAAATTTTAAATTAACAATTTTTGTTTTTTTACCTCACTAGAAAAAATATATGATTATTTTGTTTTAAATAAAAAATCTTATGATTAAACATGATCATAACCATTTAACCACATCCAAATCTTTTTTTGACACAATCAGATGAAAAAATATCCATAACAATAAAAATTTGAAGCATACAATATCCAAATCTGTGTAAACATTAATTTAATGGTTCTAACCAAATTTTTCCTCTGTAGCTAAATGTATAGCACGTCAGGCTATATGAAAGTTTTAGGATTTTCAATTATTGTCAGTAGGGGGATACATTTTTTTTTCAATTTTTTATGTATTTTAGATAGGTATTTTTATCAAATATGTTAAAAATATTTATTATAAACAGAGCATTTACTTAAATATTTTTATCTATAAAAATAACGTTTAAACAAAAAAATATTAAAATAATTGTTGGACTTTTTATGATAAAATTTGATAATTTATATATTTGGTATATATATATATATATATTATATATATATGACATCAGTCAGCTAAGTGACAAATTTTATATTTGTATTAATTCTATCTCTCTCTCATATATATATATATATATATATATACATACATATATGCACTTAATACAAGTGAAAGGGTTGTCACTAAGCTGTCTGGTGTTACCTTCAGTATCCTAACTCTAGAGTTTGTAGACTGTCTCTCTAGAAATTACTCTGTCCACTTGTCAGTGGGTATCAGCAATTGACTACTTATACTTCTCGATTTTTCTTTTTTTATATGCACTTTTTATTGGTTCAAGTTTTTTGTTTGTTTTCATTGTGTGTGTGTGTGTGTGTGTTTGTGTGCACCCATCTGTGTGTATGTGTATACATGTAGATTATCATGATTATTTGTCCTTTTCGTTGTTTTTTACTTTATACTCACTCTTTAACTCCTTCTCTCTTTTTCCTCTTTCCTTTCAATTGTTGCCATTTGGCTTCCCATTTTTAGGCATTATATATATATATATATATATATATATATCTGTGTGCCAGATGGATGTTGTAAAGCAGAGTTGTCCAACTTTTTTTCCTAATGGGCCGAATTAGAAATTTATGTATATTCACCTGGCCACTAAAGTACTTTATATAAATATGCTTTTAAAAAGTTCATAACATTGTGAATATCAAATTTGATAACAAATATATATAATTACAAAAAATGCTGTATTATTGACAGTAAAAAAAAAAGAAATTATCCATACACAAAATAAAATAAATTCCATGTTATTTTTGACATTGCTTTCCTTTTATAATATTGTCAATATCTGCTTTTATGATACTAGTCTTTATTCTAAGAATGTTAGTTAAATGGGAATCATTCAACCTGTTTCTTTCAGCAGTTTTGATGGTTTTCATGCACAAAAAGAATTGTTCACTGCAGCATAATAGTTTTCTAAATAAGCTATATAATGTTTATTATGGCAAAGGCCTTTGCCCCCTTCCCCTTTTAGTACAATGGAGAAGTGAACCTACTAGCTCAATCTGAGAGTAATTTTTGCAATATACATTACTAAAGTAAAGGAAAATATGACCAAAGGTTTTAGGGTGCAGTGGGCCACTTGAAAATGGCTACTAGTGAAAACTATCCTCACAAGTAGTCATCAAAGTGGAGGTGGCTAGATGCTTGAATTAAGGAGTATAGATGATAGAGTTGTGGACCCATGAGAAATTGCAAATAGTGTTAAAATGGCAGCTCACACACATGAAGCTATGTTTCAAGAAGCCAAACAATTTCAGAAAGATGATTAGATTATGCATAACAATGTTCAGTCCTCTTCAGCAAAGAAAACTAATGAAGAGTTAAATAAGATGATTTTCAAAGACACTAATTCAATGAAACTGCCAGTATATTCACCTTGCCTAAACCTAACTAAAAACTTGTGGAATATTCTGAAGAGGAATGTTTACATTAGCAGACGGCTATTTACAAACAAACAAGAAATTTGGAATGCCATTCTGGATGCTGTGCAACCTATCACATCAAGAAATACAGCAACTCACAAAAGTCAATGGATAATTTGCTTTTAAAACTAGTTTTAGAACATGGAGCTTACATTTAATATTAGTGTTGCCTTTATAGCTTTACAATGACACTGTTTTTAATTTTTGGGGCATGCTTTTGATTATTATTTTTAATTGCAACATCATGATTTTGGAGTTTCAGTAACCTGTCTAATAATGTGAAAATCTGGTATAATTTATAAAACCATTGCCACATTGAAAGAGTGTAATGTAGTCTATAAGTTATACATACATATGCAAAATATAAGTACCCATTAGCTTGGACAAGAGAACTGCGATGACTATAACAATTTTGAATGGATTTTTTTAGCTACAATTCTGATATATCATAAAATCATTAACCTGCAATTCACTTCATAAGAAAATCATTCCATCTTTGGTAAAATTCTTTAAGATATTAGTTATTAGATTCAATAACTTGTAAAAAATATTGGTTGATTATCATATAATTATGATATCTGATAATTAATTTTTCCTGATAGTACATTTAATACAAAAGTGCATCTATAGAAAGTGTCAGTGATGGCAAGGCACTAAAGTTGTGCCTCTATGTAAATATCAGATATTTTACTAAAGAGCAATTGATCAATTGCCTGATTTGTTTTTTATGCTTTATCAATCCTTTGTGGATTATTTGAAGCTGAAACATATTTTAGGTTGTAAGAATAGTTCTCTTTTCTTTTTTATCGAGTGAATATTGCATTAACATTTTTTATTTTAGATAACAATGATTTTTCCAGATACAAGACCTACTATTTAATCCATGCCCAAGGGGAGAAGAATTAAACTTTTTAATATTTATACCTTAATATTGAAATGTCACGAATGTAGATCTTATTGTCACCTTGTGAGAACATGTACACATTCCCATGAAAATGTTTGATCCCAGCAGATGAACTATTCTGAGAAAGCAGAAAAGGTGGTACTGTTCACAGGATACAAGAAAAATGAGATTGAACACCTTAGTGAGGAAGCAATTAACTGTGCAGTCCTTGATGCCACCTGTACTTCACAAGGTGGTTACAGTGTTTTCTTGATGGTTTATCTGACAGTGAAAAAGAAAGTATAACAATGCAGGAAGGCTACAAATTATTTCAATTTGGTGAAGGTGAGCAGTTCTCTAATGTCCTCTCAATTACTGACAGAATGATGGAAATTCTAGAAGAAAATCCTCATATGGATATGAAAACCCTCCTTGCTTGGGCATACTTTTCCATACTTGTGCATAAGTGAATGTAATGAATTAGACTGGAATTTGAACACAGCATTCTGATTTCTCATTTTGAGCCACTATCAATAACACCATCTGTACATCTTACCCATATACAAAGTAGATCTACTAGTTAAAAAATACAAGTCAAGACCATTGATATATATGATAAATTATGTTACTTCAACAAAAAAATGTTGCCACATTTGAAGGGAATTTAAATTTTGTGACATGAACATAAACATAATCTTTTACAAAATTATGACAAAGTATGGGTCAGTTGGTAATATTCCTGAACCCAGACTGAGAGAGTGCCTGGGGGTAGCAATATGTTGTCAGTGGTGTTTTGTCACTTCCTGGCTTGTTTGTGGAACACTCTTCTGACCTCTTTCTTTCCTGTCAACTATGATCTTCAAAAATTTAAATACAACATCAATTCTTATCTTCTATCTCCTTGGACCTTGTACTTTTATTGGTTTCTTTCTTCCATAACATTTTCTCAGATTCTTTTATACACAGTAACCCTTTGCATCTTAGGGGTTTTATCACCTTGCTTGGGTGTATGATTAAAAAAGTACAATTTTTTACAACTTCAAATTGGAGAAAAATATGTGTATAAGAAGAGTATAACATGATTATTTTGATATTTTAAAAGCTGGTTAAATTGTTTGGATAGTAAATGTTAAGGAGTTAGTATTATATGTATGATTTTATCTAGTTTATTGTCATTGCTATTAATGTCATTATCTTCTTTATAGGTGTATATTTTGCATGCATTTCTCTTATCATTGTGAATGAAATAATGAGGATATTGAAATTTTTAAAGGTTATTTCATCCAAAATGCTAAGAGAAAGTCATACAAAATATACAACTACAAAAAAAAATGACATAACAAAAACATAATAACAATGACTCTAAACCTGTTATATCCCATGTTGTTAGGATGAATAAAAACGAATGAAAATAAAAGACAAGTATATTTTAACATATAATAAAATAACTTTTATTCATTTACTGCCTGAGAATAGCAAGGATTGTTTGTAAGTAAAACCATGAGTTCCGTGTGCATGTCAACTTATCACCATGTCAGATTCAGAAGTGCCACATTCTTATTAGCAGACAAGGGATGTAATTCCATTTTATTTTGAGTTATCATACTTTATGGGGGAAAGTAAGTAACACCCTCTAACACTGTCCCCTTTTTTTTTGCTTGTATGACTTTTGTTGGGATTTAATTACAGTGGGTATGGCTTACTTTGTAGTTGATGGGATTTCCTTGGTGCACTTGTTGCTGGAGTCCTATCTTTGTCCCTTGGCATTATTTGGGAACTTTGTTGAGGCATTTGTGTTCAAAGATCAAAGGTGTCCAGTGGTAGAGTGAAGTTTAATTTGGTCTCTGGATGGTC
Organism: Acanthosepion pharaonis; assembly: GCA_903632075.3. NCBI lineage: Eukaryota > Metazoa > Mollusca > Cephalopoda > Sepiida > Sepiidae > Acanthosepion > Acanthosepion pharaonis. Next base: position 161,612 of record CAHIKZ030002831.1, read on the forward strand.
GTAATTGGTTTGCATGTCGAACCCAGACTGAAGACTGTATATCTATGTCATACATAACATTTCCAAAGTGACGTATAAAGCATCTTTGGATTCATTTTTCTTTACCATTGCGGTAATCTTTTGCAAGTACAGGTTGTCCTGGTACATATTTGCATTCCACTGCTCCAAGATGATGGTTAAATTGTTCTTCCATCACCATGTTCCTTTTTAGGGAATGGTTTCTAGTTGGATGGATGACATCTATGCATAAACAAACTTTATGGTTCATCAGTGCTTCTGCTGGTGAATTTCTGAATTTGCGTTTGGATTGGGTGTAGCTCTGTAACTTCTGAGGAATATTTCTAATATTTCTTGTGTGATTCCCACCCCTTCAAGTTTGAGGAGTGCTTCTTAAATGTATCTACAAAACACTCCACTTACCCATTTGATTGTGGATGAAAAGGTGGTGTCTTAATGTTTGAATACCATTCTGTGCACAGAAACTTGAAAATGCAGTTGAAGTGAATGCAGCAGTGCCATTATCAGAAACTAGTATCTGTAGGATTCCAAATCAATTGAAGATTTGTTTTAACTTAATAATTGTTTCATCCAAGGTGATGCGATTCATCTGAAAAATTTCTGGCCATTTGCAGTAAGCATCAATGAAAATAAAATAATACTTCTGCTAGATGGGCCCAGCAAAATCAATGTGAACACATGACCAGGGTGATTCAGGATAGGCCAGGAACTGAGTGTAGTTTTCCTGGGAGATTTTGCTGCCAGTTGGCTATTGGAACATATGCATACCAATTTCTCAAACTGCTTGTACATGTTTGTCTAATAAACATAACTGTTGGCTGTTGGTCAATCTCCAATCAAATGTGAGATTACGGGGTATTCTTATAAAAGTCAGCACAAACAAGCATTTTTTTTAAGGGCGTTTCAGAGTCTGATCAGCTCTGAAAGGGTTGATTTAGTGAGTCAGTATGATGCTAAAAAAAAACCCAGAAACTGTCCAATGATCCTTTTCTAGAACATCACTGACGACGCCCTCTAGCGCTAAAGGAGCGTATATTCAAAGCAGTGTGCTAGACATTACATATGGTTGATAACTTGATAACCATGGAATTGCTTTATCATTCTTTCATGTAATGAAGATAAGACAATCATGCATTCCACAAAAAGAAGACAGCTGTCAACTTCTGACAGTGAAGATCAACACTGAAAAAATGGCTGAATTCTTTTGTCAGTGCATATTTATGGCCATTTTGTATGATGAAAACATCACTTTTTTTAATTGGATCAGAAGCTGTATCTTAACGGATCATTGTAGAAGTGACTGGTAATACTCTTACATTGGATGCAAGCACTGGAATGACTTCTGATTCTAGAGATATGCTACAATGACTGACTCTTCTGGTACTTTATTTTGTGTAGTCATGAGCCTATTATATTTTATAGAAAAATTATAATGTAATAGCATAATAGCCCATCTTTGCAGGTAGTTTGCTGTAGACACTGGGATGCCTTTTTTATATCCAAAAATACTAACAAGAGGCTTGTGATCTGCGATCAGAGTGAAATGACATCTGTACATCATTTTGTGAAACTTTTTAATAGTGATTTGGCTTTAATTATGCTCTGCTGGTCACAGTGATATGGATGTGTGAGCTATTGTCTATTGGTTGCCATCAGGGAAAATGTGATAAATTACAGTTCCAATACCATAATTGAAAGTATCACAGATCACACCCATGCAACATCTTTTTTCAAAAGATTGTTGAGAAGTGCACAAACTCAATGAGGTTCAGGCAAAAAATCACTTTAGTGGCTAACCAAGTCAAGGAAGGAACCTAATTTTGTTACATTTGTCAGTGTTGGCATGTTTTTTATTGCTGAGATAATTTCTGGGTCTGGTCGTCTACCATTTTTGTCAAAAATAAACCTGTTATGGTCCGGTGATAGTCCAAGGTAGAACCAATAAAGAAGAACTTGAATACGGATATGGAATAACACAGATATATTACAAACAGGAATATATACAGAGAAGTAGAAAGTGTTAGTATGAACAATCAGGTTTAGTAGTAATTGTCTGAACGCGACTCTATTTCGGACTGCCTCTGACTCGACTGACTGATTCGCTCTGACTGACAGACTTCTGATGGACCTCACTTCAGACTTCAGACTGAACTCCCTGCTTCCTCTTGAGGCACAGTATTTATTACGTATGGAATAGTCCATTATGTTATTATGGGTAAGGTCCCATACACCCCCCTTTTCCGAAAATTTTGCGTAGCAGGGGTTTTTAATATCTTTTTCTTTGGATCTATTTCCAAAAGTTCAGTAAATTTTCTTTTTCTAGACGATTTTCTTGGTTTCTGGCATTATTTGCGGTCTTGTTATATCGAATGTGTCGAAAATCGTGTCCAATACCTCTTCTTGAGGTGCACCGTTTAGCACCTGTAACGGTCTCTTCCTTATTTGGTTTACGTGTCTTCTGTGTGATTTTTTTTCCTTGAACTATGTAATCATATTGCCAATTCTTTTCTCAATTATCCCTTGTTCCCAGCAAAGAGGTATTATTTTGCATGCCTTAAAAAAACTTTTTTCCCCTGGGAGGAATTTTTTTTTTTTGGTGTGTAGGACTGTGTTACTTGTTTTGTTTTACTTGGTAGTAATTTATCGAACGCTGATCTGATTTTCTAGCAAACATGATATCTGCTGGTGATAATGTTGATGGTGTCATTATTTGGCGTTATTCTATATACCTGTAGGAATTGCTGTAATGCTTTCTCCGTAGGCACATCGTACGCTTTTCGTAATGCTCTTTTGAGAGTATCCACGAATCTCCATTTGATCTTGGATGGTAAGGCGGGGCTTTTATATGTTTTACTTGATAGATTTCGCAAAACTCTTGGAAATCTGCTGACGTGAATTGCGTTCCGTTATCTGTGACTAAACAGTCCACTACGCCAAACCGAGCGAATAGCTCGTGGAGGAAATTTATGGTCGTTTCTGTAGTAGGATTTATCAACCGAAACGTTATTTACTGTAGCTATCAACTATAGTAGAACCCGTCAATTGGTCCTGCATAATCTGCGTGTATTCTTGACCATGGACGATCAGTTTCAGGCCAAGGCTTATGTATGATTGGCGGTGCTTTCGCTGCTAAATTACAACCCTTGCACATTTCCACCATTTGAGAAATATCCTGGTCCATATTATTCCAATATACATAGCTTCGCATTAGTGACTTCATTCTATTTTATTTTATCCGGGTGTCCTCTGTGGAAATCCTTTAGTAAACATTTTTTGTAAAGTTTTGGGATTACACACCTTTCGTTGTAAAGTAGCACATTATCTTATAGAAAAAGCTGTCCAAAATTTTCTCATTTTTTCTACTATTTTTTGCTTTTGTTTCATTAATAAATTCGTCATTTTGGCTTCATTTTTATGTCTTGCAATGTGACTGGAGGTTTCTGACTGTACAACATAGTACTGTTCTTATGTCTTCTTCATTTCTAAGGGCAATGATTACCGTATCTTCCAATGGCTCTGTCTTTGTTGGCATAAGTCTCGACAGACCATCCGCGTGCCCGATTCTTTTCGTTGGTAAATATTCCAATCTGAAATTATAATTCAGAAGAATCGTTCCCCATCTAAGTAGCCTATTTGCTGTGTACACCGGTAGACCTTTTTTTTTTTAACCAAAAATTTTTATTAACGGTTTGTGATCCGTCTGCACAGTAAAGTGTCTACCATAGACGTATCTATGGAATCTTGTTACTGTAAAGATAATTGCTAGAGCTTCCTTCTCAATTTGTGAATAGTTTTTCTCCGCTGGTAGTAGGGTTCGAGAAGCATGTGCGATAGGTTTTATTGTCCCATCTGGCATTTTATGTAATATACACGCTCCGACACCGTAGGCGCTCGCATCACTTGCTACAATAATCTCTAGTTTAGGATCATAGTGTGCCAAAAATAAATGCGATGTTAATGTCTTGATTATGTTTTCGAATGTTTCCTGGCATTGCTCTGTCCACTGCCAAACTTTTTCTTTCTTTAGCAGTTCGTTCAATGCATTTGAGGTATGAATTCCTGGTAGTAATTCACTAATCCAAGAAAACTTTGTAGTTCTGTTATGTTCTTAAAAAACTGGCATCTTTTTTTTTTATTGCTGTAGACCATTCAGGGTCTGGACGTCTACCTTCTTGGTCTATTATAAACCAAGATATTTAATTTCCTTCATGAAAAAATCACACTTATTTTACAAACTTTGAATCCGGCTTTGAATTCTCTTAAACAATTCTTGTACATGTTGCCAGTGTTGTTCAAATATTTCGCTATTAATCAATATGTCATCCAGATATGCTATTGTGTATTCTAGTCCTGCCAGCATCGTATCCATTGTCTGCCGACTTCAGACTGAACAGTATTTAGTCACCCCCCCACGAGGGCATCATGTGTCCCAAGGCCGGTTTAACGTGGGATCTCCGAGCCCGTGGGCTCGGCAAAAATATGCTTTTTGAACCCGTATAAACGGGTTCAGGGTCGGTTTACCTCCCCGAAAGAAACTCCGCCCTTCGGCGTAGCCTCGTTCGGGTTCCTCCCCGCCCAAAGGCAGAGAGTTCAACCGGTCAGCCGGTCGCCCGACTTCGGGCTGAACTCTCTGCTTCCTTTTGAGGCGCAGTATTTGTTACGTATGGAATAGTCCATTATGTTATTATGGGTAAGGTTCCATAACAAAACCCAAGGTGTTTGATTTGTTCTTGGAAATATTAACATTTTTCAGCTTTAACATGGAATCCGTATTGTTGAATTCAGTTGAAAACAGAAAATAAACATTGCAAAAGTTCAACTTGAATAGTTTCTGTAACGATGATGTCATCGATGAATGCTGCAACTCCTGTCAATCTGGTCAGCATGGCATCCATTGTCTGTTGGAAAGGGGCAGGTGTTGGTTTGACACTGAAGCTAAGACATTTAAATCTGAATAATCCCTTGTGAGTGTTGATAGTAAGGAACATTTTGAACTCCTCACCAACTTCCAGTTGAAGAAAAGCATTGGTAAGACCAACCTTTGCAAATCAAATGCTGCCATTTTGTGAAAAGATCCTCTAGCATTGGAAGTGGATACTGATGTTCATCCAAAGAATCATTCAAACCGGTTGAGTAATCAGCACATATTTGGACTTTTCCATTTGCCTTTTTGACAACTACAATAGGAGTTGCCCACGCAGAGTAATTTACAGGCTCTATTACACCTTCTTGCTGAAGACATTGCAGTTCTTTTTTAACCATATTCAAAGCAGCATAGGGTACTGGGCTTTTTCGTCTAAAAAATGGCTTAGAATCTTGTTTTAATTTCAGTGTAGCTTTTTTATTCAGCACCCAAGCAAATCTATCTTGAAAAACGTCACTAAACTTATTTTTAAGTTCATCCGTGAAATGATTTCAATATCAGAAATCGACATGAGGTTAAATGTATTGAACACAGATTTGAGAGGAATTTCAAAATGGTTAAGTTGTTCTAATCCAGTCAAGAGCAATTAATTTTAATTCCAAATTATCTGTGACATAACGCACACCGGAAAATGTTCTATTTTGAAAGGAAACATTGCAAGTTAACTCACAAGTTAAACGACTTGTATTTCCAGACACGCTTATTGCTCTGTGCATTTCAATTTGTTCACAAGTTGAATGCGATATTAACATTATATTAAATGTATTATGTATTAAACTGGAAATGAAGTGGTTTGTTGTTTACTTTACAGAATCAACAATATATTTTTTGCGGGATTTGTAATCCACTTTGAACATCGCAAACACTTTGTTGAGGACATTTTCGTTTTTTAATTTTTTTTCAGGTTGAACTTTCAGTTGAATTTGGATTGTAAAATCCTTCTTGTTTCGGTGACAAATGTTGTACTTACGTTTTTTGAATGGAAAAAAAATGTGCATAATGCCAGTCATCACAATGTCAACATTTTGAAGGAGGTTTCTTTTCATCATGGGGTTGTTTTCTCATGTGGATGTTGCTGGTGATCTTGATAAATCATCATTTTTTTTAATCAAAGCATACATGGTGTCTCTTTTTATGCTTAATAAATTATTGCATTCAGTGATGAAGGCTTTTTTAACGTAATATTTTGTCCTGTTCCAGTTTTGAATGAAGTTAAGAACGAACATCAGTAGAAGATTTTCCTGCAATAAAAATCAAACATTTTTAAACTGATCCTCTGTGAGAGAATTTAATTTTTTTGTATTCCCAGTTGATGTGACCAGCAAATTTGCTGCAAATGTCACATAATCGTCAATGTCTTTCGTTAACTTTAAACAAGTGAATTAAATTAAACAAAGAATGATTTTCTCTGAATACTTCACTGAATTGTTCTACTGTTTCAGTGAAGGTGAAATCTGTTGCCTGCTTTGGTAAAATATAATTCATAACGGTGATGTTCCTTAGTTTAAAAATGTTCCAGTTTAAAAATTAGGAGACAAATTTTCTATTTTTCATCTTTATGAGAAAAGTTGGCGTGAAAGGTATCCATCCAATGTTTAAACCCCAAAAAGCGAATGTTGTTTTTTTTTTTTTTACCGCTCGCTGGGTTATAGCAGAATTTTGTGATGTTGGCAAAGATATTTGCTGAATTGGTATTTTGGTTTATTCCAGAAAATTCTGAGTTGATTCTGGAACTGTGCAGTCTTTGCTGTCAATAACTGTTGTTGTGACTTCTGAAACTGTTCTTGCTGTTGGCATAAAATCTCCCTAAGCATCTTTGGTGAAATTGCCATGTTGATTTTGAAGTTCAAGTCCTTGTCACCAAGATTTGTTATATCCCAGGTTGCTGGGATGAACAAAAACGAATGAAAATAAAAAACAAGTGTATTTTAACATATTGTAACCCGTGCGCCCCCGTATCACAAAAGGGTGATGAGGTCACAAGAAGCCCACTAACATTTTTGAGGACGTTAAATCTGACTCGGTGAAACAACATAGACGACAGAACGAGGATATATATGATATATGCTAATTTATTCTAGAAAAGAAATAAAGATGGTCGGAAAGGTAGAGATGCAGATGTTCTAGTGCAGGCATTGATGGTCGAGGTTGGTTGTTACAGGTGACCGCTGCTGATCGTTGCAGATGATCGCTGTAGTTGAAGTTGATGTTGGTCGTTGCAGATGATCGCTGCTGGTCATTGTAGTTTTGAGGTTGATGTTGGTCGTTGCCGGGATGCCAACTTGACGTGTTGGGAAGGAAAGAGGAGCTGGCGTTGTTCGGGCATGTCAAAGGTCCAGTGCAGGCGTTGCGTGTTGCCGGTCGAGTCCGATATTAGTAACCTCCCGTAATAATTATTTAACATAGTGTACGGAAAATGGACGACGATGCAGGCAGCCAGTGGGGACGGAATGCCGAGGGTCGAACAGGGCCAAGGAGCCAGGAGTAGTAGGCGAAGGAGAGAGAGATGGAAAGTTTCCAACTATCGTCAAGTTGGCAGACAAAAAAAAAATGGGAGCGTAACTTAATACGCAGCCCGGGTCAACGTCCTGGCCAACGGAGGCCAGGAGCCTGCGTATCCGACCGCGAATTTAGTGAGAAGTCACTGTCTTGTGGTAAGGGAGACTAGCAAGAGGATTGGCAAAGCTAACACAGTAAAGTCTATATAAAAAAATAAGTCGAGACTAGCTAAAAGGAAACTAAGACCTAAAAATGTCTAGAAGTATATTATGACTAGGTTTGTAATATAACTAAAAAAGTAACTTGCTAGTCTCTACCAAGGGCTAACAGCGTATAGGGAGCACGACCGAGAGGTCAAGGTCGAAATGACCTGTTTCTCTTCCGGTTTAAGGAGCCTAGGAGGAGGTAACTCCGACAATATAATAAAATAACTTTTATTCATTTACTGTCTGAGAATAGCAAGGATTGTTTGGCAGTAAAACCATGAGTTCCACATGCATATCAGCTTATCACCATGTTGGATTCAGAAGTGCCACGTTTCCACGAGTGAACAGAGGATGTATAACTCCATTGTATTTTATGTTATCATCCCTTATAGGGGGAAGTAAGTAACACTCCCTAATATAGATGAAACCCGACATATAATACTGCCTACTAACTCCTTAACATCTACTATCTAAAAACAATTTATACAATCTTAAAAATCAAACTATATAATAATTATCAGTGTGTATTCCCGTGTCGACCAAAACAGACTTAGCGCAGAAGTGTTGACACAGAGCAGCTGGCACGACATGGGCTGATCTGAAGAGGATCACCCGGAACCGCATCCGTTGGAGAGGTCTTGTTGCGGCCCTATGTTCCCCAAGGAATTAAGGGACATAATATAATATAATAAAATTATATTCATTTATATATTTCCTGTGTATTTATATATTTCTTGTCCCATTTGTAGTGGGAAGAGAAGTAAATCAACTTCATTAAATTTATGAGTGATTATTTCCCTTATTCATTTTAATAATCTATACAAATAAAATATTTATCTGCATTTAGACAAAATTAGTTCCTGAGCAAAATGAACCATTTAATTAATTAGTTTCTTTACTCCTATATTTCTTAGATTGCAGTCTTATCTGTTCAAGCCTTCCATATGAGGCACTCAGATACCTTTGTCTATTAAGTTATTGTCTTGCTTCAACTTGGTCTTGAAATAGGATTTGCTGTCACTGTCTTTGTCATTCTGTTGCTAATCTTTTTCTTCCAAGAGATATTTCCATTTCATTGTTACATATATTGAATGCATAAAATTTTTAACATGAAAAGATATTGAGCAAAACTCAATTTATATAATACCAGGAGTAATCAATGAATTATAGATATTTGAACATGTAAAAAATATAAATGGAATGATTAATTAAACGGTTCATTGGAGGCCAATGAACCGTTTAATTAATCATTCCATTTATATTTTATATATTTTAGTTGTGTAATTTTTATCTCCATTTTATTGAATCTCAATACGTAGTTTCAAAACTTTGTTTCATTGCATCTCACTATTAAAAATTTTAACAATTGCTTTCATTTTTGGTGAAACAGGTACACTAATATTAAAATAATTAAAACCACATCCAAAACTATTATGGACATGTCAGAACTAAAAATATCCATAATAATAATAATTATAAAGTTGGTATATATAAAATAAACTGTCACAACTGTTCTTTACAATGTGTATATACAGGGTGTATCAAAAATACTTTTACAAACTTTGGGGATGGCTTCCTCACACCAAAACAAAGACAAAAGTCCGTATAAGTATATGTCTACAAATCCTTCATTTTTGAGTTATTAAATTTAAAGAAAGTTTATGGTAGATGGTGCTGTGTTGCCATATACACTAGGTTACATTCATTATTCCTGCACATTTGTGGCTAGTCTGTTTTAATATTTAACATGTGTAATACTGAGTTAATTGAGAAGTGTTCCATTTAACAATGGCACAATATTCATCATGAGCAGGTAAATATGATTTTTACATACAGCTGTGCAAATGGTAATGGATGCAAGGCTGCACGGCTATATCAGATTGCATTTCAAGTTCAAAGGCAGCCGAGTCATCCAACCTTTGCTGTTTTTTTATCTTTGCATTGTTGAGACAGGATCCATTGCTATGGATCAAGGAAGACTGAATTCTACTCATACACCAGGCCATGAAGGACACATTCTCAGAGAGGATCTGCAGGGCCACCTAAAACAATTGGTTTATGCAGCAGATATTAATAATGCAGAGACACTTCATCAATGTGTCATGAAGGCCTGTGAAACCATTCAACACTATGTGGGAGTATTTGAAAGGGTCCACCAGTCAATGACCTGATGTGTGCAGTGTGTGTGTAGAAGCAAGCAGAGAACGTTTTGAACATTTGTTATGAGTTACTGCATTGAAGTTCAACAATGACCTTTTATATGGACATTTTACTTTGTTTTGGTGTTGGGAACCTACCTCCAAAGTTTGTAAAAGTATTTTTGGATTGTATCTTGGGTTGTACATTTAACAGCATCTACCATAAACTTAATAACTCGAAAATAAAGGATTTGCGAACATATTTTTACATGGACTTTTATCCTTGTTTTGGTGTGAGGAACCCACCCACAAAGCTTGTAAAAGTATTTTTGATACATCCTGTATTAGCATAGATATGTATTATTAAAAACAGTAGACATTTGTAGACATATTTAATTATCATTTTTTTATGTATGATGTACAAATATCCTTTTGTAAATGTGGTTGTTGCATGTGGAAAAATTGACCTAAATCCATGTTGTATAATCACAAACTTTCAGCTTATATGAGTTGTCAACAGTGCGTGTGTGTGAAAAAAGAAAATTAAGTGTAAGAATTAAGTTGTATTATTATTTTTGAAAGTATCATTATTTTTTTAAATAATTAAATCAAATGCTGCTTAACAGAGCAAGTCACATGACACCAATCTGTAATAATGTGTTTGGTATATAAATAACATGTTTTGTATAATAATTTAATTTTTACATGCATTCAAGAATGAAGTGTCTTAAACAATAATTATTTTTATTTATGGATGATTGCTTAAGTTGGATGTAAATGGCTTTGATAATCTTTAGTTTTCCTTTATAAATTGTTTTAGTATTATTAGAAAGGAGTTGTTTAATATTGTTAATATTGTAATTCTTGGGGTGCTTGTTGATGTGTTATCTAATGGCACTTTGGTCAGATCAATGAGTTTACGTGAAAGAATGGTTGTTGTATAACCTATATAAGACATACTGTATTTATTATTTACAGAGTTGCACTCTTGAAAAAATGAATTTCTAAATGACATTAGTTTTATATATGATGGTAGTGGGCTGAGACATATTTTTTATTATTATTTTACTGGTTTAAAATTTTTTATAGTAAATAATAAATCTTAAATGTCTATTTCATCAACAGGTTTGATGTACCTATAGATTGCTTTTTATTGCGATTTCATTCTTTTTGTAGTTATGCCCAAATATATATTCATTTCTTTCTTTCTTTCTTTCTATCTATCTATCTATCTATATACACACAAATAACAAAATATAATGGTAATATTACAAGGAAACATTTAGCATTCATATCAGTAAAAACAAAGACACAAGAAGAAATAGATTTATAATTGTCAGGAATGAAAATAAGTGTGATAAAAGCTGAATGATAGGCTAGAATTAAAATTTATTGAATGATTTTTTTTACAGCTTATCAATCTTTTGTAGATTGTTTAATGCTGAAACATATTTTAGATGGTAAGAGTAATTCTTTTTTTTGCAAGCAAATGTTGCATTAACAATTTTTTTACAATAACATTTTTTACAAATACAATTTCTATTATTTAACCCATAGCTGGGGGAGGAGATGGATTAAAACCTTTCCTAAGGGTATTTACACATAAGTGAATGTAATAAGCCTGACTGGAATTCAAACTTTGAGCCAGAATAAAAATTTAAATGAATTGAATGTCAACATGTTAAATTAAATGCATTTTCCCATTTTGTGTCTCTCATCCTCACCAGACATATATATATATTTATGCACAAACACACTGATGTGCCAAAAGTCATGAGATAGCAGTATGTAAAAGGTAAAATGGTATCTTTCAATTCTATTTTTATGTGTTGAAAATGAACATTTCTATATCAAAATTTTTTCCATCTTTTGAAATGAACAATGAAATGTGTTCATGATAATTTAAACAGGAATTATCATAGTTTGAACAAGGTATGTTAGTGGGTACCAACTGGATGAGACATTCCCATTCTGTACTTTTGTGAACATTTGATATCCACCAAATTTATGGTGTTACAGGTAAATGAGGAATACCTAATGAAAGGCATTACAATCTGATGTGAACAGTGCAGTGGCTGAAAAATTTGTTAATGCAAAAAAGATCAGAGGAACGTTCAAATTATCTTTGGTAACAGAAAAGTGACTCTGGTTCAAATCTCATCCACATTCAATGCAGGAAGTACCAGATGTTTATCCATCAGGTTGATTTGGTGCTTTTTAACTTCTGTAGGATATGTTAACAGAAGACTCCTCAGGGTACTCCTAACTGAAAAGATATTGAGCAAAAAGCAATTTATATAATACCAGGAGTAATCATGAATCATAGATACCATTGAATGTCTAAAAAATGTAAGGGAATGGATTGATTAAACTGTTCATTGGTGTCTATTTTAGTTGTGAATTCTTTATCTCTGCTTTATTGAATCTCACTACATTATTTCAAAACTTTTGTTTCTCACTATTAAAACTATAATAAGATTTGCCTAAACAACAACATCAAATAAACAAATCATTTTAAATCTTGCTAATTACAACAGGAAAAAAAAAAATGTGTTTTCTTATGAATCATGCCTTCAGTTGTTTCAAGCTGTTTGTTAAATCTTAAATTTTATCATTAACATATAAATATAAAAAAATAGCTTAAATATAAATGCATAGCAAATAAAAGAAATAATAAATAAATACATGAAAATATTGTCATAATACAGCTGTATTGATTATCTATATATTTTGCAAAAAAATTTCTCCAGCATTTGGATGAAAAATAATATAAAAAGGTTTTAAAGGTAATTTTTTAATGATTTGTATATTTCTTCTTTTTTAAATATTGGAGGCTTTGCAGAAGATTCTTAAATAAAAAAATAACTATCTTAGATAAAATTTCAAACTAAAAAAATGAGAATAATATATTTTGAAGTCATTGGGATTGGTAGATGTTCTGTAAATTTTTAATTGAAAGTCATTATTCATTCTATGTAGCATGATATCTAGGAAAAATGTTGTTAGTTTTTTAAAAGTAAAATCTAAAAAATAGATGCAATTCATTTTACTTTTGATAAATAAAGATTATTTGTATAAGTAGATGTAATGAATCTGGTTGAAATTTGAACTTTGCTTTCCAGTTTTTCATCCCAAGCCATTAGAACAAACACCATCTGCACAGACTTTTAACAGCTCCCAATCTTCCTATAGTCACCATCTAGGTATATGATATATATGATATTGCTTAACTTCAGTGATTGAACAAGAACCAGTGTTTCAACCATAATATCTATAGTCAAATCATGCTTAAAATATTCTTGTTTGATTACTGAATTTAAGCAACATCAAGTCAGGTTAGTACTTAGATGGTGGACCACTTGGGAATATTGGAAATGGTAAGCAACCTCCTACAATCCCAAATAAGTTTTGGCTTTAAATAACCTGCAAAGGATTGATAAGCCATAAGAAACAAATTAATATTTTTATGTTAAATCTGTCATTCTCTGTTTGTTTTTTTCTCCCTTTCTGTGTTTGCGAGAGTGTGACAGTAAATTTCTCAGTTTATTGTATTACATATAATTGAACTAAATGTTCAGAATTTAAAACAAACATTTCGTCTTGGGTGATCTGAAACATTTTCCATTCTCCCACACATATAAAAAATGAAAAAATACTATATTTTAAATATTTTACTTAAAAAATTTTATCCCTGCTTTTTGAGAAATCATGAGTGATATAACATTTACACTTTCTAAAAAATATGCATGCTTTCTCTTTGTAAGAAGAAAAAGAGTTAACAGCTACTTTCTTTCAAAAATTTGAACCTATCAGACTTACCATTAAGACAAGAGTAAATAATTGTGCCATCAGCATAGATACCACATCAGGAAGGTTGTTGATGAAAATTAGGAAGAAAGGTCCAAGGATAGAGCCCTGGGGACACCTGCATTAATGTAAAAAAATCTAGGAGGGTGGCAGTTCAAGACAACTTTCATTTTGTGATTTGATAAGAAATATTGAATCAAATCATAAATTCGTCCAGAAATACCAGGACCTTTCAATTTGTGAAGAAGACCAGTATGTCAAACCCTGTCAAATGCCTTTCATATATCCAAAGCAACTACACCATTCTTATCCAGAACTTGACAGACACTTTCAGCAATAACCGTTGACCTAGAAGTAAAAGCTATATTGCTTATCTGAAAGAAGAGTTTGTGAGGTGAAATGCTTAACCAATTCAGAGTTGATTACAGTCTTTAGGACAAAAAAGGGTTAGAAAACTAATAGGACAATAGAAGGATCTGATGATTTGCCTGAGTTCTTAAAAACCGGAGCTACAGAAGAGGAAAGCAAGAAGTAGCTAGAAATTCATTGTAACATTTAGAAAGGACAAGGGAACAGTTCAGGGGCACATTTTTTAGTGACTATTGTTCTAATACTATCAAGAATATATCATTTTTAATATATAGAAGCATTTCCATTCCTAGCATTTACTTTGTATTGTTTATCATTACTTTTTATTCTGTATAACTGATTGGTTTCTATTAATTAGCATTAAGTTTTAACAATAAAATTGTGCTTATATGTGTTATTTTGCTATTTATTGATTGCTTTATTCCTATTATTATTAGTAAATTATAAATTGGTTTATAAGATGGTGATTCATTTACTCAGACATCCATTAAAAAAACATTATATATAGATAAGTCTATATACTAAAAGCTAATGTCAGTGTGTCACACTTTTTCAATTAAATGGACCCAACTCTCAATAGCTCATCTCTTTCAATGAACTTTTAAAAGGTAAGTAATATTAACTTAAATGCAGCAATCAATTTTGAGTTCTTTGGTAGTTTATTGTTGCCTATCGGATGTACTCCTCCCTACCTATTGTGTTTAAGGCCCAATCAAGAACCCTCCACAGCCAGTGGCGTAGCTAGAGTAAACGTCACCCGGGGCGGTCCACTCAAATGTCACCCCAATGACCCCGATTCACCCTATGCTGAATGGTTAGCAGTAGCTAAATTTTCATACATGCTCTACCTCTACTTTACTCTACTGACCGGTACGTTACTGTTTACATGTATGATACAAGACAAAATCCAATACCACAAAATAATCAGTTCAAATCAAAAGATTTTTAAAATGCAACTGTTCACTTTCAGAACAACTAAATACAAAAAACAGCAATGCACAAAAGAATGACATTCGATACTATGGTCTTAGAATGAATGGTTTATTGTTTTCATTGTGGCAAACTGGACAATGACATCGTCAAAATCTGTTTGTCTTGTAAGCTCGTTTTCAATGGACAGCACAGCCAGATCCCGACAGTCAGTTGACGTAATTTTCTGTTGCTAATTTTCCAGTGTCCAATTTTCCGTTGCATCATTTTCTGAGTACCATTTAATTATCAATGATGTCTGAAAGTATTTTTCTTGACAAAAATGTTCTATTTAATTTTTAAGCATTTTTCGGAACATTGTAAATCAACTGCATTCTTTTAAAGGTTACCTAGAGAATTTATGCAAGATTTATTTTTTGTTTTTCTTTATACAAGTAAAATAAATTTACATCGTATTTTGATGTTATTATGATTTTAGTTTTAGTGATAATTTAAAAACAATGAATATTTATCATTAGTACCAATAATGGAAAATTAAGTTAAAAATTTAAAAGAATGGTTTTTTAAATCAGAAAATAGGCTCAAATTTTTCTGCTTCCGATACCCCAAAAAGTTCCGATTTTCCGATTCTCGATTCCGATTAATCGTCCCAACACTAGTAGATATATTCAAAAGTATATCGCTCACTCAATGGAAAATTGTATCTCAGCAAATTGATACACAGGCAAGACTGAAATTGTTGCACTTTTGGCTTCGTATTTCGCTTTGTTGTTATTAATGATGCAGAGTTAAAACACCATATCATCCGATAAAATGTTACAACAATGTCTCTTGTTAGTAACCAAGATTGTAACAACTGAAACACATGAAAGCTGAAAACATTGCTATTTTTTCCTACTCACAAATTTCCTGACAATTTATTAGAAAATTTCTGACGGGGGGACAAAACTGGGGGTCATAAATTATTTCTGGGGGGTCATATGCCCGCCTTTAAAAACCCTGTGTCTCCACCACTGTTTTTCAGACTATTTTTGGCACCATAGTCTGGTTGAAAAAAATTTTGTTGGGGGTGATATTGTGTCACCCCTCCTGTGCTGGCACCCGGGTGGGGTCCGTCCCCCCCCGAGCTACGCCACTGTCCACAGCAGCTAGTCTAGGGTTAATATATATATATATATATATATATATATATATCCTATATTGTTAGAAATTAATATTGTATATTATGACAGATCAATCTTGTCTAAATCAGACTTCACTTTGGAATACCTTAAGGCAGTGGTTACCCAAATTTTTTTCTCTGGGCTGCATTTTCGGAATGAAAATTTGCTTGCACTTCACCAAATTTTAAGTACATTTAAAAATAAAAGAAAAGAGAGATGGTTAAAAGGAGATAACTGCGGATTCAAATTCAGAACATTATTATTGGTAATGCTCTTCCCCAATTTACAGATCCTAGTTAATATATTCTTAATACTTGATAAAATGCAAAAGTATCAAAATGATAAAATCAATCAATATAACTATTTATTCATGCATGCAATTACAAGTAATCTATAATAATATTTAAAATTTTGAAATCATATTTATTTTGGGTATATAAATTTTTGGAAACTGTTTCTAAAACTTTGATTGTCTTACAATCATTCCATCTCACTTGCTATCCTTTTCAGCTGCATCACACTGTTTGAGAACCACTGCCTTAATGTATGAAGTCTTTTTGTATAGTTATTTTTTAATGAAACACTAGAGGTTCTTATAAAGGTGAAATTCCTTAATTTTTCATCATTTGTTTCTTTAACTTAAATAAAGTTTAATTAATTTTAACTTGAATTGTGTACTTTTATGCTAAGTTCCTTAGACTTCAACTCCTGGCGTAATATTCAGAGGGGATTTAGTAATTCCCCCTTGGCCTGGAAGGTGTTTAGTCTTGTTTAGCAACCTTCTTAGATATAGTGTCTCAATAAAAGCATCCAGCCTCCTGTGCTGTGAATAGGTTAATGGGATTTGATAGGTTCACCTATTGGCAACCCATACTCCTTCCATGTTTATTGAATAGAAGTAGAGGTTTACCAGTTCATTTCTCCCATGGATTTAAACTAACTTTTTTGGTGATCTGACTGATCAAATGCCTGTGACTTTTCATTTTGAGGGTACCATTTTTTTTCTCCTTAAAATAATCTCACTACAGTTACAATTATGACAAATAAAGAGTAAACCAGTAAAAAAAAAAAATCACCTACCTCCCCCAACCTTTCTCTCTCTAATATTTGTACCAATCTCTCTAGTGTAGAATCTTTTCAATTGAAGCATTCTCCAGATATCTTTGCATGTTGCAAAACTAATTTAAACTCTTCTATTGCGACCAATGGAATCTCAGTTCCAGGTTATCTTCTTTATTGAAAAGATTTTAGGATGCATATGCATGGTCTGGTTGTTTACATCTGGGAAAAATCTTCCAGTGGAAAGAGAATCATCTTCGAATGATTCTTTCATGTGCTTTTTACTTTCTTTATTGCACTGTTAGCTATCACTTTTTGTTTCATCATTCCCCTTCTTCTCAGGACTGTACATTCATCTACAAACATCTGTTTGCTTATTTTAATGTACATACCAAGTGTCTTAATCCTTCTAATGTTAATTTAAATGAATAAGTTGTATTAAGAAGCTTGAATATTGATACATTTCTACTTTTAATAAGAATTTGAAAAGAGTAATGTCATAATTTGTGTAAGCAGGTTAATATATCTGGCTCTGCATTAACTGAACACTAAGTTTGTCTCATCATATGCCAAATACATGTTCTCCGTTTTCAATAAGACACATTCAGAGTTCCATGTGAAAGTCCAGGAAACAATCTATATCAAATTCCCATATCTCTATTTTTGTAAGCAGAAGTAGCGACTTAAAGGCCTAGATGTTGTTTGCCTGTGATATATGTTTATTGGTCTGATTAGTTCAAGAGAGAGAGAGACCTGTGTAGGAGAAAAAAAAATAGTGGGGAAGCAATAAAAATCTTTAAAAGGATTGGTGATTCTCGCACTGGGATTAATATCCATTGTATTTGAAATTTGGTTCAGTTCAAAAAACACTGAAGGGTGTATGAACAGCCAAAAATCTTGTGATTTCCAAAAATATTTTCTTGCACTCCTATATGTCAAAAAACATACTGTTCCACAATAAGTGACCAATTACACTCTTTCAAAAATAGTAAATCTGGTCACTTATTATGGTTGGTTTTGTTTAACAGCATATCAACCTCTGTTTAATGCTGAAATCTAAATATTTTGCACACAATTTTATTTTTGAGGTGATAATGATTTAGTGATAAGTCTAACTAATTAGCCCATAGCTGGGGGAGAAGATGTGGATTCATACCTTTCCCAATGGTATTTGCGTATAATATAATTCAACTGGAATTGGAACTCAGCTCTCCAATTAACAATTCTGAACTATTATCCCACTGGTCACTCAAGGTACTGACCAAGCTCAACAATTCTCAACTTTGGTGACTAAAGGAACTGGTGCTTCAGTGACATGTGACTGTAAGCCCACTTATTGTAGACCGGATATAGTAAAAAAAATATACAAAGAATATCACTACTGCTTTTGATGAGAGAATATGATATATACATTCTATACGTCTGACTAATGGTAATTGAATAACAAAGTGGAAAAATTCTGTTATTCAAAAGGATTTCTTCAGACTAATTTTTTTTAATGGAATCCTATATTTATGTAGGGGAATGGGATGAAATATGAGTATTGGCTATAATTATACATTGTGAGAAACACTGAAGATGCAGGGATGTTTAACTTTAAATTTTTGACATCTGATTTTTTTCTTTAGATGCACAACATTGCTGACCTCATTCAGGTTTCTACCCCTTTTGTTTTTATTGCTATTATTTTTAAATATCCCATATTCCAATGGCAATAATCTTGTTAAGAAAGATGAAATGCTGTATGATTCTGAATGTAAATTTAATGTGGAAGACTTAGAAAACATTATCTGAAAGATGAAACAAGTAACATAGAATGTTTTCCATTTTGTCATTCAATTTCCCACCATATGTATTTTGGCAGTAAGTTTTTACTGAATTCAAACAAGGTCTAATTTTTTATAGTATTTTCCAGTTTTTGAATAAGGATCAAAATTATTGATAAACTGTCCCTGTTTTATTGAAGTACTTTTGACTATCTTAGTCATCATCAAGAGCCATGTGTTATTAGTGTGGTAGGCAGAATGTAGCCAACAGAATCTTACCTACTACACTAACACACTTCTTGATGATGACTGAAATTGTCAAAAGTACTTGAATAAAACAAATATGAACTTCAGTTTACAAACAATTTTCATACCAATATACAACAATTATTAAAAAATTGGAAAAATATAATTTTTTTTAGACTGCTCTTGTCAGTTGAATTTAATAAAACTTGTTTGGAGATGTATATGAATGTGGGGTGTGTATGTACTATATCCGTCTTTGGTAGATTTCCTTCCTTGACAGAGCACTGAAGCATAATAACGGGTGAGACTTTTTTTTTTTTTTTTTTTAAAATATTTTTCTTGTTTTTGAATTACATCTTTATGGCAATTATATTCTTTCTTTTGCCTTGTTCACTTACCTATTACATTGTTTTTAATAGATGTAGGTGTACAGCAATAACATTTTGTATTACCAGAAAAATATTTAAATAAATAAAAATCATGTAAACTGTTGAATTAATCAGGAAGTAAATATTTTTCTTTTCAATTATAATTTGGAATAAGTTTAATTCTGAATTTTGCTGAAAATAGCCAGCACATTCACAAGATTAAAAAGTAACTAAAGAAATCAAAATTTAATTCTGATGATTCTTTCACAATTCATTTTATACAAGAGAGAGTGATGACAAAAAGATTTTTCTATCAATGAGATTCAGTAGTAAAACTTCATGAATTAGCCATTTTAAAAGAGCTTTCAGCAAAATCTGAAATTTTAAGTTGCTGAGGCTTTTATTTAATTATGATTGAGGTAGAATATCTGACAAAGTATATAAAAATAAAGGAAAGTAAATATTAACAGATCAAATTTACTAAAAAAAAAAAAAATTTCAAGTTGTCCAGAATTGTATATGAAAGTAATATTTTCTTTCATATTATAAGTAAAATAAATAGCTTTTAATGCATTAGTACATTAGATCAATTTGATAATGGAAAGAATTTTCACTTAAATTTGTTGTTTTCATTCCATGTTGCTTTGGTTCCAGTAGCAAATGTATTCAATAACTATTCAGGTTATAGTACATACTTATTGTTAACTATGCTGATTTTTGTGGTACTACCAAGGATTGAACTCACCATCCTTTCTTAAGATATTAGAATCCTACTCCTTAGCTTTTCAAATTGAGGGGCATGACCAAAAGCAACTCATATCTATGGTAAGTAAATTATAGATAATGTGTAACAAAAAGTTTAAATTACTAACATTGGTCTTAAAAAAAGAAGTGATTATTAATATAAAAAATTTGTTAAACCAAAGAGATGAAAGCAGACTAAAATAGGATTAATATATGATATCAGTGGAATAGATATCTTCATTATCTTTGTTGTCATTCAGAATCATCTCGTTCTCTCTCCATTTAAAGAAAAAAAAAGGGACATCTTTACTACTGTCCAGTGTTCATGATGCAGAATTTCTTGAATGACTGTACCGTGATGGTTTCAAGAATGCTCTTCCAGGCTTCTAATATCCATGTACATATAACAGAAAGCTCTAGTTGATGATTGCAGCTTGTCAGAATGAGTGACTCATGCTTCTCTGCCAGCCCCCACCCGCTACACTTGTTGAAAATGAATGATTTGTTTATGCTGAAATCCAGTGGTTGAGGCACATAGGTCATTCTATCAGGAATGGTAGCAAAATTAATTTTCATTAATTCTGCTTTACACTCAAAAGCCACTGAAATGTGTTTATAATTTTGATTATCTGTGTGTGACTTTATTTTTGCAGAAACATTTTTTTTTTTTTTGCATGTTCTAAACATTTAATTTTTGTATCAAAACAATATAAATTATATAAATTTCTAGTTAATACAAATTGCATAAAAAAAAAAAAAAAAGACCAAATGTTAAATTTAGCTGCTATAGCTCCTATGTGTATTACTTTTTTTTTTTTTTTTTTTTTTCCAAGCATGAAGCTTATAAGCATGACAGTTCTCAGATTAGTCAAAAAACTAATCATATTTTAAGCATGAAGCAAAACCCGGTTTGTTTTTTAATGCAACTTTATTTTATAGTAAAATTTCACCTTTCTCAAATTTTGAAATAAATCCCTGCTCAGAAATTCTTAACTCCCATTAGGGTTGTATTCAAAGCATGAAATAAGGCACAAACTTGAGAATTGGTTAAGCATGACCAAGCTCAGCTAAAGTATCTGATACTAAAAGTGTGTGTGTGTGTGTGTATATAAGATATTTTTACCAGAATTTTGTATACAAAAGTTAAAGGTGTATATTATGCACAAATAATTAACTACAAGGCCAGGTTGCTAGCCAAATTCCTAAGATAAATTGCTTCACAGGGCAAAGGCTACAACTGTTTTCTTTAGGCATAGCTAGAGAGGTAAGTGGAGTTGCACCTTTCCCAGTAGTATGTGCAAAACTCTCCCAGCTGGATTTTGAACTTGATTTGCCCATTCCTGTTTTAACTAAGTGTGTTATAAAGTTGAATATTCCTTCACTAAAACTTTTTAATAAGCTTTTCCCAATTTACTGCGTTTTGCTTGTAGAAAGTAAAGATAGATTGGCAAAATTTAACACTGACAAATGAAAAGAAGTTTCAAACTAGGAAAACAGTATTTATAAAAACAACAATTGTCCTAGAAAACTATTTTTAATCTACATGAAAGCATAGCTTAAATACAAATTTGTAGTAAAATTATTAAGAAATTTTTCATATTAAGGAGTCACTTCCAGTCAATTACTATGCAAATGGACAAGCTTCTTATATTCCATTTGTCTATATCCTGAAAATATTAAAAATAACCTTTTCTGAACAAAACTTAACATAGGATTTGTTTGGATAATGACAGATCATTTGACCATTCAAAATTTATGAGTGTCAGTATCACATATGTCATGACCTGCCAATAACTCATAAATAATGGACTATTCATTTTGATTGTGAGGAAAGGTGGAAAAGACATATCAGAGATGCTTGTTGGTTTCAATGAGGAAAAGAAAGAAAGTGGAGAGAAAACAGAGGAAGCAATAACACTTTCATGTGTTTAATATTTGCTTCAGTGAAATGGAAAAACTCATCTATTTTAAATCTTTTTATTTGTACCCTCTTCTTTAAATGACCATCATTCATACTTATTATTATTGCAATATCTTGTTAATTTTTAAACTATACTATTTAATACTGCAATAAGGGACTTTTCATGAGCATTTTATACTTGTGGAATTTGCAAGGAGCATATTCAGTCATTAAATTAAGAATTATGATTCATCAGAAAATCCAAATAGCAAAACTGAAATTTTCATGGGTACTACTAGTCAGAGTTAATGAGGTTTAAATATAAGTAGACAGACATTTTAAAAAGTGTACTAAATAAAGTATGGTCAGTCTGTAATAAGATTAATTTTCAGTGGAACCTACACATATTTAATTAACATTCATATGTTTGTAGGGAAGGAAAAACATTTTCCACTGAAAATAATATACCCTGATATATAAAATTTATTTTATTTCCATACTAGCAAACAGAATACTCATAGGTTGATATGAATTCTGATAGTAAACATGATAAGGCACAGCAGATATCACTACCCAGTTAAGTTGAGCCTATTACTGTGACAGTAGATATTATAAAGCAACTAATTTCCTGAATGCAAATTCATGTTAAATTTAAAGTTTTATTGATTATTTCATTGCTAGCTTGCATGGTATAAAATTAATTGAAAATTTCAAGATACAAACACAGTAAAAGATTTTGTAAAATAGAAATAGAATTTATATAGTAAATGATGTCTTAAAAACAAGATGGACAACTCTGACTAATATGACTATTTCCAATAACTGATCTTTTTCTTATATAAAAAAAAAAAAAAAAAAAAAAATCTTTATATTTTTATTTATGGCTGCAATAAAAATCCCAGTTTAATTTTAAAGTTTATATATGATTTTACATTTAAAATGCCAATTTGAAAATTTCAGTGAAGAAATTATAACCAGTTTCAAATTGCATCTTTACTCATTTAGAATAGATAATTTTGCAAGTTAAATTATTGTGGGTATTAGAATATTTTATTCCCATTTTGAATGGGTGTAGAACTCTCAGCTTTAAATTTTATGCAGTAAGTATAGAACTAAAAATTAAGAGAAATACATTACAGTGATTTCTAAAGGGACTGGCCAATTGTGATTCACGTTTTTCAGATCAGTATGACAATAGATCACCTAATTTGGAAAGGAGAGTATCAATAATTTTGAAATTGTATCAAAGAAATCAATAATGTGATGAAAAACATTTTGAAATATATTATTTTCTCATGTAATTTAAATGAAGCTAAATATTTTATTAAACTTTAATCAATTTTGATCTCCAATTAGAAATGAAATTCATTAGTCAGTATATTAACACTGTACCCATTGGTACTTCAATCTTATTTTAAAATACAGTTTACATCATTACCTGAAATGATATTTGGAAATCTAATTGAAATTGCTGTTATTTTGGAGAAAAAGGAACCAAGATTTAGCATCAAATTCTTATTTTCAGATAATGAAAGGTGATTTTTTTTTTTAAAAGAAAATTTTCTCCAAATTTGATTTGATGACAGTTTTAAAACAAAGAATGAAGCAATTTTGAAGAACATTCTTGTTTATACAGTAAAACCTTGAATTAGTGGTCCTGGAACCAACAGACTCTGGATTTAACAGACAAAATCCGTAGAAATGGCAGTGTCCAGCTGGAACTCAAAACACCTGTGTGTAGCAAGCAAAGCTCATTAGTTCCAGAATTGGCTGCTGTTGTTTACTGGCACAATCAACAGACAGAAACTGGTAGTTCTGGGAATAACTGCTGTTGTTTACTTGAGCGCTCATTATGTACACACATGCATTGTCTTTTGAACATTTTATACTGATTTTGGAACAGTATACAGTATTGTTTTTTTGTCAAGCCCTTCACTATGACATCACAAATACTCATGCATATATATTCTATTTACATTTATTTACAATAATTTTGTATTGTACGGGGTGTTTTTAGGCCACAAAAAATGTGCTTCAGATGACCCCCCACCCAATTAGCCCGTTAAATTGAGGTTCCATTGTAATCAAAATGTAATTAACAATTTGAATATTTATTAATATCCTCAGAATAGTTATTCGATTTGATGAATAATAGCATTGTACTAAGTTTCTTTTAAATTAATAGCATTTATAACAGATGCACAGAAAATAGGCAACAAATGTGGACAATAATCTGCAGTAGACAATACACTAATTTCAAGCATTCAAGTGAGTAACTTATTCTAATTATGAAATTGAGTAAATGGTTAAAGTTGAAGATTTTATAAATAGTAAATGAAGAAAACATCCGGATTTGAAATCTTTTAGTAATACTTCATCATATCAAAATTAAGATAACTGAAATGTGAGTAGTTTGCTCTTATGAGGAAATTGCCAATCCATTATTGAAAAGGCTGAATTAAAAACAATTTCAATACACTTTACTCTACTAAGCTTTCAATATTTACTCCTCCCCATGCAATTATTGGGAACAGGTTTGAATGATCTTTTATACTCAACTAAGACTTCATTGAAGAATAAATTGCCTAAAAATAAGAATTTTTAAAGTCTTTGTAGAGTTAGAGAAAACCAGTAATTTGTAAATTATAATTTGTTCTCATAATATTAATTAGTCAAATTTTAAAGAATGGTCATCATGAATATATGAAAAATTCACCTAAGTTTAAAATTCATTAAATAATGTTCTTACACAATGAACTATAAATCTGCCTTCCTGGGTCATAGTAAATTAATACTGTCTAAATAGAAACTAAAATAAGTGTCAAGGATTCAGAAAGCATTATTGATATAGACAGACAGACTTTATTTCAACCATAGATGACACATCCTATCTTTGGAAGAGTCCAGATCTGATAATGAGGATGACAATACTTAACAAGTATTATAAATGCTATGGCCGGAAACATATCCAGTGTTAATGGTATAACCATCAACACTGAAACCCTGACTGAAATGGACAGCACTCCCCAATATTGGGGGTGTAAGGTGACATGAAGAATGGGGGTAGAAGAGCTGGGGAAAAAAAAAAAAAAATTCTTTTTGAAAACCATATATCATATTGCAAAGTAACTTTTTAACATGGATTATTTTTTTGTCAGCATCAATTGACTGTTTTTGCAATTAAACCAACATTAATAAAGTTGTCAATAATAAAATAAATTCCTGAGGTTGCAGAAATTAAAAAACAAAACAATACATTAAAATGTTTAACTAACTAGTAAAATAATATATATATGTTTCTCTACCATTGTATTATGTTACAGCATCCGGTTGGTGGAGTGGTAGAGTTTTGGATTTATGATATATAGTTTTAAAAAGATTTAGGAAGTCAAACATGAATATTACCATACCATGAAAAGGCCTTTCTGTTTAACTGTTCATAGAAATGTATAACTAATGCGCATTTTACTGCTTGGTATCCAAAGCCATCCTTATAATCTGACAAAATTGTTATACTAACATTAATAAAAAATACAAATCAATTTATCAGCCAAAATTTATCTTTAAATATTTAGAATGTTTAGGCAGTCTTCAGCAACATTCATTTTTGTAATGATCACAGATATTCGATATATTTTATATAAGCTTGTTAGGAATACCAAAATAAACTAGCATACAATGTGCGAAAACCTTATGTATTTTACTGTAGCATTATTTTCTAAAATGTCAACGAATTTAATAACATACCAATGTAAAAGGCCTTTCAGCAAGATAACATTCAAAGAAAGTTTTAATTTCTTTTAAATTAAAATTTACTATAAGAGGGGTAGATTTAATATAAATATCTTGAGCAGTAGGTAGCAGTATAAAAAAAATTTAGCAATTTCTTTGTTATGAAAAAAAAAAAAGAAAAAAAAAAGGACATTACCCACAATTGAACTAGTTATATAAAAATTTGTTAGTCCATCTTAATTTTTTTTTTTTTTTAAATATTAAATTCTCTAATATTTAAATATAGAATTATTTTGTAATAACTTAGTTGTTTCAACAAATGAATATCAGGACATTAGAAGTCATAAAATGTTTAAGCAGGATACATAGCATAAAAAAAAAAAACAAAAACAAACAAACTTTAAAATTTACATATGGACTCAGCACCAGAAGCTTTGTAACAAACATTCAACATAAGTGGTTAAAAATATACTATGACAGAGCTGGTTAAACAAAAAAAAAAAAAAAAAAAAAAAAAAAAAAAAAAGTATTCATGTACGAGTTGAAGGTGATTGGCTTATCTGACCAAAGGTTTGATTCCTTCTTTATGATTGTGACTTTAATGAAATAACCAGGTTATCATGAAATAATTCTGTACACTTTAAACTAAATAACTATTTTTGGTTTTCAGAAGAAAGAAATACTAATAAAAAAATTTAAAAAAATTAATAACTATTTTTGGCTTGCATTAAATATTAATATACATTAGAATTAGATTAATATTTTTTTTTTTTTTTTTTAACCAAAACTATGGTGTGCACAATAAAGACATACTTAACTTGTATTAGTGCTACTTTAAATTAAAGTTTAAAGAAGTAATCAGTCACATTTATTATGAGTTCATGATTTTCTGATCATTTAAAAACTATTTCTTTCCATATCAACCAAAGAGGTGAATGGCAATCAATTAAATCCAAATCTTAGAAGAAAAAATTAAAAATGGTTAAAAGTGATCATTGGGCTTGGTAGTGGGAAATGACCATAAAATAAATTTATTGCTTAGAATGCATTCTCAATGGTAGAAAATGTAAAACAGGAAAAAGCATTTTCTTCTAATGAGAATAATTTTATTTAGATTTACTTTAGAAAATATAATTTCCTATCATGCTTTTGAATAGTTATTCATATATTTATTTTATGATTATTAGAAATAGTTACATAGAAATAATTTTAACTATAAAAATAAAAAAAGTCTATATGTATCCTCATATTCTCTAGGAACATAGCGAAATTTCATAATGGCAAACTCAAATCTATATTTGTGTTAAAAAAAAAACAAAAAAAAAAAAACAGTGGTTTCAGGTAATCATTGTCTTACATAATTTTAGAATAATTTTACGTAAAAAAATTAAATTAAAATCAATCCTCCACATTTCAATTGCTCTATTTGCAGAATAGAGACAGTAGAACTAGCCATTTAAATTTTTTTTTTTTTACTGTGAATTAAAAAAAAATTTTTTTTTATAAATATATGAATAAATTAATTTTTTTGAGACAGAGACATCACACAACCCTGTTACTAACGATGACAAACTTGCTATCATATAGCATTGGTTAAAAAAAAACATCAACCAATGCCAAGCAGAGCTACTATAGCTGTAAAAATTAATTTAAAGAAAATGTATGTGCAACTGGATTTCACATTTAAGCAAACATCAAGCACAAAGTAAAACTCTCAAGTTGGATATAGATATACAAACATGGGCAATCCATGCTCATTTATTCAGTAGGTAGGTAGCTGAAGTCTACATTTGGAAAGTAATTTAGACTTTTTATTAAATAATCTTTCCTGTTGGAGAGAATTCTAAAATATTTAAACTTTTCTTCAATGCATAATTGACACCTAGATGTAACTTTAGAAGTGAAGGCTCTTCATATTTTCTATTCCACTTCTGTGAATATTTTTTTTACTCTTGTCTTACAACTCCCACAAATGTAGTGTTGTGCTTTTGGAATCTGTTTCCACAGCCCTTCAGAAATGCCAATATAAGATATCTAACTTAAGTCTATACAGTTGCTGGTAGACTACATTAGGAGTTAAGCATTCTCCTTCAAATGGGCAACAGAGAGAGTTGAATTTGTGGCATAGTGGCTTCATGTTTTTTCTTTTTTTTTTAAATTATTATTAACCAGATTATATTGTCCCTCCTGCAATGGGTCAATTTAATTCTGCTTCACTTGAATATCTTATGGTGCTTACTAGGAAATGTTTATAAAAATAATAAATAAATAAAAAAAAAAATCTTGTCTTCACAAATTTATTGTGTATAGTTTTGAACAAAGTGATCTTTCTTTTACTCTAAATTGGCATTTCTGCTTTCCCCATAATGCTGTTTCATACCCTGGCTGTGCATTGTTGAAAGTATTTATTATGAGAATTTGCAGACAGTCTATCACACACAAACTTTGGGATCAGTTTGAAAATAGCCACTTAGATGAAATGAGAGTATTATTTTTCTGTATGTGCAGTTTACACCTTTACAAAGTTCAAAAGTGACATTGATGAAGTCCACTTCTTTCAAATTTTTCTTTATGTCAAAGCCCAAATTTTTTAATCATCAAATAACAAAGTCTTCGATATTTTTCTGTACTCCTGCAATTGCAAACCCTGAGAACATCATTATGATATAAACCTAAATCTCTTAACTATTTCCATTATGTTTGATAGCAGGTAGTTTGATACACTTCTGCTCCGTCAACCCTGCCATAATCACCTTTCTTGATCTATGACTTCATTGTGGAATAATACAGACTTTTGGCCATGCTTGATGATTTATATTTGTGCACAGTTTGGTCACACCTTTTCAGGTTGAAGAAAAAACAAACTTTGATATCAAACTGCAGACATGTTCTCTTTTGTTTGTGACATGATTAAACAAAGCAATAGCTTTGGTACATTTCCATTGATTTGTAATACTTCATATAACACTGCACACATCATCCAGTGTATGTTTTTGTAACCAACTTTTCATAAAATACTTTTTCCAGAGTTTAAGAGCTTATGTGTTTTTCACCTTGCAGAATTTAAGTGTATTTACTACATTAAGCATGTACTCGAGTTTGTTCAATTCTAACTGCTGTAATGGGCATTTCCATGTACTAAATCTTTACTGCTCTTCAGTTTATATAATTTTAAAATTTACTTATTCTGATTACATTTGAATTTTTAAAAATATCCTGGAAGATGATGCAGAGTACAACTTAGGAATCTACAAAGTTTTCAATGCAATTATTGGTGATTCACTATCAGTTACTTTTCTGATTGCAGGTAAATAATAAACTAATTAAAAGATAGGTGTCTTTTGGTTATATTTTAAAGAATTTACTGAAATGATAGGAAGAGATAAGGATGGTTATGTGAAGAACAAGCCCATACACAAAGTTTGTTTGGTTTAAAGTAGAAGCAATTGAAAATAGACATTAAATATATTTTTAGAGACAAAATAGCTTCAGTAGTTTGTTGTATACACAAAAAGGCCTTAAACAATTAATTTTGAAATTAGTTACATTTTATACAGATGATAGAAAATAAAATAATTATATTTCTATTATCACTGTTGCTGTTAGTTTTAACAAACTGCAACCATATTTGTTCTGTACATCATTGATAGTTTAGTAATTATCATAAGTTTTAAAGGTTAACTGAATTTAAAATATTTTTATATAAAATTATCCCCTTAAGTCTATTACTTCATCTGTAGTATTTGCCCAAAATATCACTTTTTTTTTTTTTAAATTTATCATTTTTAACTTATTTTTATGACTATCAAGCTATGATAACAAGCAGCAAGATCCTAATGATATTAAATGTAGTTTATGCGAAGTTTTATAAAAGCACACATTGATTTCTCTGAGAAATGAACTGACTTTCAAAACTTAAAAACTTTTCTAAAGCTTAAAAAAATGTGTAGAAAAATAGTTTGTAGAAAGCAAAAATTAAATTATTTATATGTACTGAAAATAAATGCTAATGACATAATTTGCTTTTTATGAGGTGCTGGAGGAGGGAAAAATAGGCAAACACAATAATTGGTTTGTTTTTTGTTCTTTTACTCTTTCAAGTGATAAAAATGACAATTTTTCAAGAACTGATTTCTTATTTCAATCACTAAATTTCAATGGCATGAAATTTTTTCATGGAAGAATTTACGAATAAGTAAACAATATATGAAATGTTTTCAAGGGGATGAAAAATTTTTAAAAATTAAAAAATATTTAAATTATAAATGTTTAAACAAGGAAAGAAATTATTGTCACAGTTTGTTGTAATTCTGATGAGAAAAAGCTTTCATTATGAACAAAAGAAAAAAAAAAAAAAAAAAAAAGAAAAAAAGAAGACATTACAAGAGACTGTATACATTGTTGTTGTTGCTGCTGCTTTTCTCTTCCCCACCTTTATTTCCCCCTTTGTACTGCTTCATTTTTTTAAATCTATTTTTCCGAGATCTTAGCAACAAGATGAGAATAGTTTAATTATGTATTCTAGTTCAGAAATATTAAATTCCAGATCATGTACTTCCAACTGACACAAGACAGGGCTATACAGTTCAGGCATAAATGCAAAGATCTTGGAGTGAATTTAGGGAAAATTGTCTAGACCCGTTAGGCAGCTCATCATCAATAGTTCAATTTTTTTTTTTATGCTCCATTTTGTGGGTGTGTGTGTGTGTGTTTTAGAGAACGTGGAAAGAAATAAAAAAAGATTATCATGTGGGCTCATATAGCAGTAAACAGCATTTACAATTAAAATAGATTGAGAAAAAGGTCTTGAATAAACTTAGGCTATATCTAAAATGTGTCAAATTCAAAAATGAATTTAGTAGTGGGAGGGAAGGAAACATACTACTAAATACAAAAAGTGAAAGAATTAAAACTAACCAATGACTGAAGTTTTTTTTTTCTTTTACCTACGTGTCACCCTCATTTTTCAGCAATACATAAAATATTTCAGTCAAGGGTAAAAAAAAAAAAAAAAAAAAAAACTATTTCAGCTGTTTATATGAAAAACATCTGGATGTAATGCGATGAAAGATGGTAGCAATGAGAAATGATAATGTAATGAAGATGTAGTGACAAAAATGTTAACAGATAAAAAAAAATTAATGCAACATTTTCAGAATAGTAATAGCATAGTTTTTGTTTTAGTCTTTCTTGTTCCTGTATATGCCAACACATGCAAAGACAAATGCCAACCCATCCCAATATCCCAAATTACAAAATATATAGATATGCATAAAAAAAAAAAAAAAAGCAGGAAAAATAATAAAAAGGGGAGGGGAGGAAAAAAAAAAAAAAAAAAAAAGACACTTGCAATTTTGAAATGTGTGAGTGTGTGTGTGTATATTTTACTGGCAGCTTATTGCACAGCAATAAGTTTCTTCCTGAATGAGACAATAAAAAGCAGAAGAAAGGAACAAGTCTGAGCATTTTATATATGTAAAAAAAAAAAAAAAAAAAAAATCAAATATGAGAACCAATTCCTCAAATACATTTAGTATTTTACTTTTTTTGTTTTTCTCCATTAATTACTCTTTAAAATACAGAGCTTTCAATTCTTGATTTGGCTCCCACCCATGTGTACTCAACTATCAGAAAGCACCAGAAAAACAAATTTTTGTAGAAAACAATAGTTTTGTTTATAATTTGGGTGTAGAAAAAAAAAAAGGAGTGGAGGGGGGGAGGGAGAGAGAGTGAGGAGATTGTTTTACTTTTTCTATTTTTTTTTTTTCATTGTATTGTATTTGATTGCTTGGTTTTCAGTTTATTTTTTGTTTTCTTTTCTCCTTTATTTTATAAATGTATATGCAATTGCAGGGTTGCTATATTAAAGATACCATGAATGAACTGATGACAAAACATAAAGACAGTGTGGCTGTTGCAGTGGCAAGAGTCTCCAGACAACGATGACAACAACAATAACGACGACAACGATGACAAAGATGAGCACAACTGATCAGGACACAGAAGAGATTGGATTGTGGGGTGGCCCCATCTGTGACAGCACCTTGTCAAGCCACTGCAGCGGCCCATTTAAGTGGATCTCAATCCAGCATGGGGTACTGGTCACATCCTGCCGGTGATACTCTGCTCCCCAACCTTTGACAAAGCTCATGCGAATAGTACACATCTTTGTTAGTTCATAGACAGCTTCAAAACCATGGTTAACTGACTGGCTGAGTAGCTGTGCAAACTCCTGGTTATTGAATATCTTTAGGCTGCAACCGGGCGGGATCTTGCATACTGTGGTGGGGTGGAAGCCATGATGATAGTTGCAGTTTCTGCTCTGCACAAAAATGCTGCTGTCACTGAGGCATTCTGCAAACATCTCCCCACCAACATAATATAAGTGTACACCTAGAGTGGTAGAAGGAAAAAAAGAAAAAAAAAAATTAATCAAATATAAAATATTAATTTCAAGGTAACAATCATGATCATATAGTTGTAAGTTTGTTACATTATAGAAATACTAAATTTTCATAATACTAGATTACAAGTATTAGAATTTTTTTTTTTCTTTACAACATTCCATTTTGGTCTAAATCAGCCCTTTTCAATTAGACATAAAATAACAGCAATAGGAAGAAAATATACAAATGAAAAGTTTACAAATAAAACATCAAGGATCTGAACAATATTTGAAATAGGTTTTCTCAGCAGGTTTCATTAAGCCTTAATTAAATATTAATCATTTTAACCTTAAAAAATAAATTAGAAAATAAAGTTTATATTTTTTTTTTTTAAAGCAGTGAATAGAAAATCATGGTGGATTCATTCAAAATGTTAAAAAGGAGAAATTTTAAGAAAAAAATGTTTTCCAGGCAAAACAAGTGATTTTGTAAAAAAATATCAATGTGACTTATGATGATGACACATTGTAAGTACATTAGAGTCAAATGTTTTAAAGATATTCATTTTAAAGAATTTATTGGATTAGCCAAAAGGTTCATTCCAGTTAGGTACCTCCACGAAATCGCTAAAAAAAGAGCATAGCTTGATGAAAAAGACGCCAACCTTTAAAAAACAAAATTTTATTGTCTAAATGCTTATGTTATTATTAAGAGGAAAGACCAAAGTTTTTTTTTTTAATTATTTTAAAAAATTTTCCTTATTTTTAGAACATTCTAAATTTTGATTAAAAAAACCTTTTTTCTATTTGTATCAGCGGAACTAGTAAATAACAGACAATTTTAGCACGTTTTTTTTTGGTATGACACATTAATTTGAAAAATCGTGTAAAAAAAAAATAGAAATAATTATCGGATGTTAATGAAACTTTCAGGAACTATTCACAGATGATCAAAATTATTATAAATATTTTTTTTTATGAAAGTCATGGTAGAAATATTTTTTAAAATATTTATTACCCCCCCATAACTAATTTTATGAAAACGCTAGAAATTCGATCGCATCGGTTTTAGTGATTACAATAATTAAAAGCACAGGGCTTTGAGGAATGCAAATCATGTTTTTTTTTTTTTTTTTTTTAATTGGATACGCAGTACCTGAAAATCAGCTCTGAATTGTAACATACAAAACTCAATAAAACAAAGATATTATTTAATTTCAAATGCTTTTATTTGCTTTTTAGTTGTTTTTATGAATATGGACAATATTTTCTGAAAGCAAAAAAAATTTTTTCGATGAAAAATGAATTTTTTAATACAATTATTTGTTATTTCATTAATTATAATAGATTTTACATTTAAGTTGTTAAAATATTATAAAATTAGTTAAAAGTCGTGATCGGCTTTCATAAGTGTCCTTATGAGATAGATTTTTTTTTTTAGCGTTGTAAATTGTATCATTTTGACTAATCAGAAGATACCCAGTAATTAAGAAACGTAATTTTGTGCTTATAATCGAGCTGTAATTATAAAATACGGAAGACCAACCAGAATATAATTAAGTTGCGTTATTTGAGTTAAGCATTGTTCTCCGCTGTTAAGGCCTTTACTTTTTTTGCGAAAACATGTGTTGAGAAGTTAATTTGATTTTTTTTCAATTTCAACTGAGAAGGGTACCTACAAGTATCAGTATCATCTTATGAAATTTATATGATCTTTTTTTTTTTTATATTAATCTCAGTTACGACATTTTTCCATAAATGAAATATCAAAATTAATAATAAAATGAATGCAAATACAAATAACAGTAGAATGTAATAAATGTACATAAAATTATAGTATTTTATGTACAATTCTGATAAAATTTCATAAGAAAGGTACCTATAAATTAATTAGATACCTTTCTTAAGAAATATGAAATTTAATGTCACTCTTAACAGTTTTATTTTAATTTCTTTACAATATATTTCCCATAAAGCATCATAAACGTAAAAGGTGAAAGCTAAGTAAAAAAAAAAAAAAAAAAAAAATTAGACTGCTGAAAGTTTTTCGTTAAAAATAACGGGTAAATAATTTGTTCACGTAAATGTAAATTATTTCACTTTTCTCCTTCCGTAGAACAAATTAGCCTCATGGAATTCGTAAATATATCATTCATCACATGTCAAGAGACGCGAAAGTTTATGACCTGCTTTGTTTTATTTTCAAATTACATCTTTTTTGGCACAAAAGCTAAGTTAAGTTTGGTTCAAAATATTTTAAATAAACATTATAATTTCTGATTTTCTTAAAATAAGTTTTGAAAAAATGATAATTGATATTTAAAAATAATTTCAAAGTCAGATTTCCAGTTTTTTTAAAATGGAAAAAAAAAAGGTCAATTTTGCTGACTAAAAAAAAAACTAGATTTTTAATGAAAATTTCGGACGTGCTAGGAACGATTAAAAAATGGAAAAAAATACCCAAAAAATACTTTGACCTTTCCTCTTAATAATAACAAACATTTAGACGATAAAATTTTGTTTTCGTCAAGTTTGGCGTCTTTTTCATCATTTTTTTTAGCGATCTCGTGGAGGTACCTAATTCCAGTTATAAAGTGGAAAAACTTAAACTTACTATTAACTCCTGAACAACATTAAGTTTTGTTCTGCTATTTATATAAACACCAACAATATTACCTATTAAAAATTATATCTGTAAATTATCATGCATTCTTGCAAACTATAGGAGTAGTTTTCTGTTACCTTCTCCATGTATGTTTAATGTATACTTAAAATGAATCCTATTTTTCTAACAAACTTCTAATTTTCCTAAAAAATATTTTCACTTGTAACTTCCAGTAAATATTATAAAAGAAAATTATTCAATTAGTAAGCATTTATACAATTTAATTAAATGATAATCTTGCTCAGAGTTTAAATAAAATACTACAAAATTTGTTGACTGTTCAACAAATGAGCCACAGAATTGCGTCTCATTTATCTCCCTTTTGACATTACATTTTTTTTTTTTAATTTTTGTTTTCTTTTAAATGGAATAGCCTTGACCATACCTTAAGGGGAGGTGCAAGTTAAAATGAGACATTTTATTTATTAATCCTTGGCCACAAATGACAAAATAATGCACTGAGGAAGTAATTTTTAAAACCTAAATTTAAAATAACAAAGAGCTCATGGATTTTTTTTCTGACAAAACTTATTAATTAAGGAAAAAAATGTAAAAAAAATAAAAAAATATTACATATAAATTTGGGGATTATATTCTTTATTCTCAATATTATGACTTAAATGACAATAACGCCAAGAAAAAAAAAAAAAAAAAAAAAAAGAAAAGTACTAATCAGAAAGTATAGCTGATTTACACAAATTTATGCTTTCAAATTATCAGCAAAATAATCATTTCATCAAATAAGAATTAAGCAGATAAAAAAAAAAAAAAAAAAAAAATTATTCATTATATTGTATCGAAGTATTTTATAGAAAATTAAAAAATTAGAGCACGTTGCACAATATTTCAAACTCAATTTAGGTTTATAGTTCATAACCATGCAAGGAGATGAGGTAGCATAAATTGTAGATTTATCTGTGGAATATCATACAAAATAACAGTGAAATCATTAAGGTTTTTGTCAAAAACATTTTATTTTTGGTCATATATTAATTTAAAATATTCCTTCTTACATATTTTATTTTTGAAATGGAATAAGAACATTATAAATTTCAGAATTTTGCTATTGCCCATGAAAATGACTGGAAGAATGTGATCTAAAAAACAACAATGGAAAAGGGAGGTAACAGTGTAAACAAAATAGCTCTAGTTTGTTCAACTTAGGAAACTTAGTCTTGCAGCCAAAGTATTCTAAAATGCTGTCAATAACAAAAGAGAAAATGAAAAAAAAAAAAAAAACTAACAAATTGAATATAGCATCAAAATTTATATTATTTTTATTTATTTGTTATGTAACTAAATACATAAATGTCAACAATGTTTCCATAAATGTTGATATTTACTGTAATAAATTCTTAGTAAATATTATTATTATTATTTTACTTAAGTGTAAGGTAGTCCTACATCTACAATTCCTTATGGCTAACCATGAAAAGAAATTTTGATCAAAACTGCCCAAAACCTTTAAGTGTGTACTGCTGCAAAATTATCAAATGTTGAATATGCCTTTGTTCTGCTGAACGAGTCATATTTGAGTATAGTGCAAGTTTTTATGATTAATTTTTCATGCAACAAATAGGGGTCTTCACTATATACAGGTGATGTGATTTTTTTTTTATTTATTTTTAAAGAGGTTAAAAATTATGCAGTTTCGGTGACCAGTTGCCCTATATACAGGTAGATTTTTACTGGAGAGGTTAAAATTTATGCAAAAAGATTCAGGGATTAAACTATACATTAAGTTGGCTTATACAGGAGTATATATGGTAAAAAAATCAGAGGCATTTGTCTATACTTGATTAATTATTGTTGGATAATGTTATAAAAATAAAGACAAAATTTTTGTCAACAAAACAATGAAGATATAAATTCTTGGTGCAAAATTATTCAATAAAGTTTATCATGAAAACTTGTTTTTGACAATTCTAGTCATACCCAACTGCATATATGTATGATTGCAAATTTCCCCCTATACATGATGAATTTATAAGTGCAATAAATTTGACAACAATAATAAAACAGTAACAATACATTGTAAAAGTTGTGACTGAGAGAAGCAAGCATACAATTTTGTTTCTTTCCTTATTAAGCTGAAAACATTCACTTAAATGAAATAACATTAATGGCACATCTGAATTACCAGCATCACTAATCTTGTGTTTTGGGACCATTATTAAATACAATTTATGAACAATTTATTTCTGGGGTTTGAAGTGACTGTGGAAATTGAAACTGCAGATAAGTTAGTGATGGGGTACCCTCTTTATGTTTTTAATAATATTCTTTGACTGAGATTTTAATTTGTTTATTTAATCATCAATACTGTAAGAAGAAAAAAATGGACCAAGGTAAATGCAGGTTAAAAAAATTACCTTCATAGTTTAAGTGAAACAAATGTTATACTTAAAAATATTTTTTTTAATCTGAAATTTAGCAGCTTTGAAACTGGTCTTGTTTTCAGAAAGACACAAAAGTCACTAAAGTCTTTAATTTTCTTGGAAACAAATCTTTCCAGCCATATTAGTTTTTTTTTAATGTTTGGAAAATGGTGGGGGAAAAAAAAAAAAACAAAAACAAAACAAAACAAAAAAAACATCTGTAACTTTATGAAAATGCCCATGATCTTTACAAATATTAACATTTTAAAACTCCATTGATATATAGGAAATTTAAAGTGTAAAAATAAGTGTGAAATGGTTAATAATAAACAGCTATTTATTCCAAGTCTAAATATTATATCATCTGTAATTTGATGTATGGGACATACTAAAATCTTCACTAAATTCACTGCAGCCAAACCCAAAAAACAACCCAGTTCTGAACAGTCTTGAAATAGATATATGGAGGCAACAACTTCTTCAAATCCATGTCATACTAGATAGCCACCATTATCCAGGCAGAGGAAGAAGCTACATGTTAGCTGTCTAATTTTTTGGTACTTCAGTTTACCACAAATTATAATAACTTGCTCCAGAGTAGAAAAATCACACAAAAATCTTTCTGCCATTTTGATAAGGAGATAAAATCTTCCAAAAATCTGACTAAATAACTGAATATTTTTTTCTTTGAATTTCTTCTTGGTTAAGCTGAAAACTTTTCAGCACCACCTTATAGAAATCATTTGCAGATGTTTTTAGTAAGAGTTTAGCTACAAAAAATTCTGAAATTCTTTTAAGTAATATCGCAATACATAGCATTATGCCATCATGACTTACACTAATGTGCTAAAGTCATTGGTTAGGTGTCTAGTATTGTGTAAAACTGGGGTGGTTAAATTACAACCAGTGGACCACATCTGGCCCACCAAGGCTTTTAATATAGCCCTGTTACTTTTATATTTACAAATTTAATAAAAAATTTTCCGGGTATTTAAAGATTGTATTAAAACTTCTTGGAAGAAACATTTGTAATAATTTTGCTTTGATTCTAATTTTAGTTTAAGTATCATTTTGCAGGATATTTGTAAATGAGATTTAAAGAGAGTGCTATTTATTTTATTTTTAGTAAGTTAGATTCTAAAACAATGAAAAAGCAGTCACCCATGAGTTCTAAAAGACTCAAAGTTGACTTTGAATATCATATTTTTAAGAAGGACTGGACTCAAAAGTAATTCTTCATAGAAAATGGTACAAAAGCTGTGTGCCTGTTTTCCCATGATACTTGTGCAGTATTCAAGGAATACAATTTGAAAAGACATTTTCAGTTGAAACATGGCAACTTCAGCCAAAACTCTTCCATGCAAGAACTGCAAAACAAAGCAATGGATATAGTTAAAAAAACTGAAATACCAACAAGGCATACTTTTTACATCTACACAAGAGCTTGCAACAAAAGCAAGTTTTATATTGGCAAATAAGATCGCAAAACACAAGCCATTTTCTGATGCAGAATTTGTGAAAGAATGTATAATTGATGCAATTGATACTGTGTGTCCAGAAGTAAAGACAATAGTAGAAGCAATTTCATTGTTACAGAGAACTACTGTTCGTGGAATAGATGTCATTGCTGAAAACTTGCATGGAAAACTTTTGGATACTGCAGATAAATTCAAGTGGTTCTCAATTGCTTTAGATGAGAGCACAGACAGAGTAGATACTGCACAGTTGCTGATTTTCATTTGCAGTATTAATGAAAATTTCAACAACACAGAAGAACTGTTGTCAATGGAGAGTCTCAAAGAAACTACTACCAGGAATGATTTGTATGAAAGTCTTATGTATTGTTTGGAAAATTTGCAGTTATACCTTGATAAATTTGTGAGCATAACAACTGATGGGGCACCTGCACTAACTGGGACACATTGTGGACTTGTCAAACGGCTAAATGACAAGTTTCAGTCAAACTTCCCACTTCACAAACTGCTTTCATTGGATTTTAAACGTGCAGTAAATATGATAAGATCAAGGGGACTAAACCATAGACAGTTTCAAAATTTGTTGCATGAAATGGAGTCTAATTTTTCTGATGTGTTGTATCACACCAATGTAAGGTGGAAAAGTTTTGAAAAGAGTATGGGACCTCAAAGAAGAGATTTTCATGTTTTTTGAAATAAAGGATGTGACTTGTGACTTCTCCACAAAAAAAAAAAAAAAAAAAAAAAAGGTTGCAGAATGGGTGTGTGATTTTGTATTTGCTACAGATACCATGCAAAAAATGAACAAGTTCAACACAAAACTTCAAGGTAAAGATGTCTTTGCTCATGATTTATTTGTGGAGGTAAAATCCTTTCAGACAAAGCTTACACTTTTTACTAAACGAGTGTCTAATGAAAACTTTGCTCACTTCCCCCATTCTGAAAGATCAGCCTGCACAAAAATACAGTGGAAATTTATGCATCTCTTCACCCAGAGAATTTCAAAAATTTGAAAGACTTTAAGAAAACTGTTCTGTTTGCATCCACTTATATATGTGAGCAAACTTTTTCAAGTATGAAAGTTATAAAAAGCAAAAATAGATTTCTTTTGACAAATTCAAATCTTCAAGCAGTATTAAGAATTATCACAAGCAGCTTGGAGCCAGATTTAAGCAAACTAGTCAATGACTGCAGTAGACTACATCAATCTCATTAATTATAAACCTACTGTTGTTCTTACAATACATTTTTCTTGCATCTTGTGAATTATTTATGCTATAATACAATTTTTACATTATAGTGAATTGTAATTTAACTTTACAACTAGCAAGATGTTTTTAATAATTAACTGATGATGAAAATTTTTCAGTTTCATACTGTTACATTTTTCAATATACAGTCTTCAAAAGCATTTAGCCCAGTAGTCATGACCATAGAAACAATGTGGTTCACAAAGAAAAGTAATTGCCCACCCCTTTCACTTGGTAAGTCTACCAACTGTATGTGATATTGATTCCAAGTGATTGGAGGACCTCTAGACAGGTGAACCAGGTCATCTCAATAGCTGTTCACAGCTCCCTAATATTTATAGATGCAGGTTCTTGTCTATAAATAGACCTCTCCTCCATGTCCCATAAATTCTCAATTGGATGCTAGCCACACTATTCATCAGAAATCTCTGGAATGCTCCTAAAACTAATTCTGAGCAACTTGGACCTGATGACATGGTACATGATCCTGTTGAAATAACTCATCGTTGTTGGGGTACATGGAGTCCACAAAAGGGTGCAAATGGTCCCAAAGTAGTGCAAAATACTAGTCACCAGTCAAAGATATGTTTAGGTGGATCAGCAGACCCAACTCAATCCCACAGACACAACCCACACTTTTGAGACCACTACCAGCCTACACTGAAACTCGTTGACAAAATGAGTACATGGCATCATGGAGCGTGTGCCAAACTCAAACTAAGATAATTCACATCATCTTGTCATACCAGTGCTTACACTGATTTACCAGATGTCAACACAACTGATATATACCTGGGCATTTCTATGACGTCAAGGTACAATGGCATCACCTACCATTATCTTTACATACTTTTGGTGTGTGTGTGTGTGTGTGTGTGTACACACACAGAAATCATTGAAGTATATATATCTCAAAATTAATTTTAAAAATAAATACAAATTATCTAACTAAAAGATTAATCAATATGCTTTCAAACAAGATTTAAAAAAAGAAAAGAAAAAGACATTTTTCTGAGGTCAAGAGTGTATACATATGAGAATCTATCCCATTTTGTCAAGTCAGAAGATAAATTATGAATAAATACAAATATGTGAAACTTTACCAAAGATTAAAAAGATTATTTTTTTTCTATAATGAAGATAATTTCATCAAAACTATTCATAATAATTATAAAATAAAGTACCTGGAGAAAAGTATTACTTCATTATGATTTAATTATGCAAGTAGTAAGTAAGTACCTTGTATAGATAATAATGCATTCAAAGTAATAATGAAAATATGAGCTGAGCACAGCATTAAGCCCAATGAAAATTTTGAATAATCATTTTGGTTGCTAGATTTAAAGTGGACTGGGATAGATTTCAATTATAAACTTTTCTCAATACAAAGATAAAAATTTATACAATTCCCAAGCTATAATCTTTTTACAATTTCAAAGGAGAATCTGATATTTAAGTGGGGAAAATTGATTGAGAAAGCAACAAAGGAGTAAAAGTAAATACATAACAGTTATCAAGTTTGTTTTAAGTATAATAATGAAGCACAAGTAATTTCTAGCAATTGACAATTTCTTTCAAACTAAATTGTTTCTTTATGGAAATTTGATTTTAGATATCTAAATCACTCAAAACAGAAATTTATAAAGAAAGAAAATAAAGTTTTACTAAAAAGATTCAGTATGTTAAAAAAAATAAATAAAAAAAAATTTGCATTTGATAACTGACTCAAAATCTAACGCTGACAGATAACTTTTTACTATGACCACACAATGTACAATATCTAAATTGCCATTAATATGACAAGGTAACATATTCTAACACCAATGAAAAATACAAATACCAGATAACTTAATGATATCAGAAATGCAGCAATTTTATTAAAACTTTACAGAAATTCAGAGAATTTTTGTTATGATTAACTAAAAAGTGTACTGTAGTATTGTAGTAGTAATGATTTAGTAAATATTTACAGAAATATAAATTTCATACTAAATTTTTGTAAAATACATTTTAAATAATAAAAAAAAAGGTTAAATATTAAAATTTTTTTAAAGCTTATTTTGAATTTAAAACATCCATTCCTCTATATTAAGAAATATATGTGATGAATAATAATGATGGTGTTGGTGCCAGTTCATCCAACAGTGATACAAAACTTCCATTGGACACAGAGTTGATATTGAACATTCATTTAAAAGGGAGGTTAAAATCTGTAGCAATTCAGTAATCTCAATATAGTGAACAGGTTATTTATATCTTAAATAGGGATTAATCCACTAGTGGACAATAATATCAATATAATGAAAAGTTAATCTTTCATCTAATACCAGCACTGACTAAAATGCTGTCAATTTTTAATCACATTTATTTATCCCTTGAAATGATAAAGCGTTTGCCCTTTGTTCATAAAAAAATAAACTAGCAACTAGTTATAAAAGAAAGAAAAAAGATATCATTTATATGGAAAAATAAAAGGTCATTCTTACCTTTACCAATATGTCTTCTAGTATTCTCTATAGTAGAGTTTCTATTGACATTTGACAGCAGACCAAGACAAAATCGCTGTGCATTATTGGAAGGGTCTGTAAATCCGTCAACTACAATACTGGTGTTAGAGGCATGGAAAGCTTCTCCAACACGGCTGTTTAATTCATAGTAGACAATGGAACTCCAATACTGGGGTTCTTGGTATGTTACTTGCATACCATCTGAAAAAAAAGCAAGAAGACAAACAGATACTGTCCAAATTGCACCAAAAAGTAAAGACAAATTTACCGAGTTAAATCTCTATTAACAATGATTTTGAGCAAAGTGGAGAAAGATAAAAAAAAAAGCTAATTTTTTTTGTTAATTTGACATATAAGATACTAACAATAACTCCTTTTCTTGTTAATATAGTGAAATCAAGATAAATTACATTAATAAAATGATCTTTTAATATTTCATACATAAAAGTCTGAAGGGAAAAAATTATAATGCAAAAAGATTATAAAGTTCTTAAATTTTAATTTTACAACCCTGTAGATTCAGTTTGCTATTTTTCTATTATTAAATATATAGAAAACACAATTAGGAAAAATACAAGTTAAATTTCCAATTCAGATAAAAGAAAAACCTTATATAGTATAATGCAACTTGCTCAAGTACAGTAAACAAAAGAATTTAAATATTTGTACTGTACAGAAATTGTATGTAAACATTCATCCTATGAATTGATCCAACAAATATAATTAAAATCCATTCAACCTTTCTGGTGTAGCCTGATTATGCCATCATTAGCTGTGCTATGTCAGCATTGTATATTTAACAGACAACTCAGTATATGTGACCCTTAATGCCATCTACTTACCTCTACTTAATTTCTTTTTTTAAATAAATCAATTTAGTTTTCTATAAAATGCATGATGAAAATTAAAGGTTAACTCAGCCTTGCCTAAATTAAATTGGTATTCAAATCCAGTATAACTATTGTTCAAATTACATTTAGATATAGTATAGAAAATTTCATATTTTAATAAAAAATACGAGACTGGTCAATTTATTTGTTCATAGAGCAGCTGAAAATGCTTTCTGGTATGTGGAATAAAAATCAAAACTTAAATTAGCAAGTTGCAGTATTGTCTTTTTTAACAAAATGTCTCAATGAAGGTTAGTAACATTTCAAAATCTATTTGTATATTCTTAAAGGTTATTTTTAAGAAATTTAGATAATGAAACTAAAATATGCCTGCATAGTTATCTGTATAGTTAAAAATCATTAGTAAATCTTAAAACTGTCAACTCTTAACTATATGCATTTTAATTTCATCCTCTAATAATGAAATTATGATATAAAGATATAGAAAACATTTTGCAGTGATAGGTTCTTTTTCTTCAGCTGCATGTAGCATTTATGTGTATTTTAATTGTATTTGCTATATTGCACAGATAAATTAATGCCTAAATTAGTTTAGATATTTTCACAATAACATTTAACTTAAAGGAAAATGTAATTTCATAACACCCAAATACAAGCAATTACTATCAAAGTCATATTGGTTTGATTTGGTTTGTTTTACAGCATGTCAACCTCAATGGGTTATTTAATGTCAAAAAGATTTTCATTGCTGGTTATTTTTTTTTTTTTTCCAAAAATGTATTGCTGGTAATAATTTTTTCCAAAAATGTATTGCTGGGATGAAAACCTCTTTTTACACTTTCATAGTATTTTGACCCCAGTTTGGGGTTAACTAGTGCCCATAACTGGGACCCTATCATGTGCTACCACCCTGACCCGGGGTGAATCTGGGAATGCCAGCAATTAAGAGGTGGTTCCACACTCCTAAAAAAGGCCTTGTTGTCAGATGTAGTTTATCGCCATACCCAGGATGTGGACGTAGTTTATCGTCATACCCAGGATGTTATAATCGTTATATCATATGAAAATTGGAAATGTGTGGAAATTTGTTTTTAGAGCCAGTAAGCAATTATAAAAGTTATTTGTTGCTTGTACTCAATATAGAAAAATTGAATCATTAAAATGTGGGAGCTAACAAAAGAAAAATTGCACAAAA
The DNA here is from genome assembly GCA_903632075.3 of Acanthosepion pharaonis. Classification (NCBI taxonomy): domain Eukaryota; kingdom Metazoa; phylum Mollusca; class Cephalopoda; order Sepiida; family Sepiidae; genus Acanthosepion; species Acanthosepion pharaonis. Next base: position 206,187 of record CAHIKZ030002831.1, read on the forward strand.
ATCAGAGGGCAGAATTTTTTTAAAAGTAACAATCTGGATTATATCTGCACATTGCTGTACCCAAGTGGTTCTTTAAACCACTTTTTTTTTTCTTTTTTTTTTTTTTAAAATCATTTTACCTCAAGCAAGGCAGGAATACCACTAGTACACAGGGGATTACAGGGAGTGAAACTGAAAGAGAAGACTGAGAAAAGGGAGGATTGAGGAAAGGACAAAAGATGAAGAGAATTTAAGACAGAAGATGGCAATTAATGTTGCATTTAAACTTTTGAAGATTGTAGTTATCAGAGAAGCAAATAAATGGAAAAGAGTTCCACAGGTGGGAAGTGTGAGAAAAGAAACTGTTGGAGTAAAAGTGGCATTTGCATTTAGCTATTCAACAGTAAACGGTGGGACCTAGATGCCAATCTAGTAGCACAAATTCATGTAGTCAGAGGAACTGGGGGGGAAAAAAAGCATGTCAGAGAAATTGCCACGAAAATATTTGTAGAAAAGACAGAGAAGCTACGTCACATCAGTAAGAAAGTGACAGAAGTTGAGATACCAGGTCAGAATTGATTACATTATGAATCCTTATTTGGATTTTGTCAAGAATCTCGAGATGCACAGCAGGAGCACTAGATCATATATGGCAACAGTATTCAATCCATAGATGAATAGTAGAGTTGTAAATGTGCATGATGGATTACTTTTAAATTTAGTTTGACTGATCAAACAAAAGAGAAGGGGACCTACACACATAAATGCACTTTAAATATTAGAAATGTCTTCCCACATCTTATTGATACAACTGGATACTTTATTAAAAATGCAAGTTTTAACTTAAGTGTGTGTGTTTTTATTGCAAGGAATTTTTCTGTAATATTCTTTGACAATGTATGTGTAAATTGATATAAACTGATCATCCTATTTCAGTTAATGTATGAATAAAGACATTCTGTAAGAAATAGCCCAAAAGTATTTCCTTCCTTCTTATAGCTACTAGTAATAATTATTAGTCCACCTTTGTCAAAAGGGAATGCACTTTTATTCTTAACTGAATCAGTTGGTATCAATAAGTATTAATTTATTAAATAAAATTAAAAACAAACACCAATGCATTTAAAGATTTCTCTTTCCAATGTTTAATATCTGTGTAATATATTTTTTTTAACAATATATAAAAAACTTCACATACTGAGTCTTAAGTTCTACTGGTCACTAAATTTTCAATGTCAACATTAAAATAATTGAGCATGCTTCTATAAATTTGGAGGTAGGAGCAGCATCATACATGCCAAACTTATTTTTTTCTTACAAATTATTGACTTTTGCATAAAAGAGATGACTCAGATAAACAATAGAAGTGGGATTCCAAGAAAAACATTTAAAACCAAGCCTATTTTAATATAAGGGAACTTATTTGTAGCCCTGGAATAGGCCTTTTGAAGGTTTCCAAGACCTGCATGAACCTTGGTCCATATACATTTTTTGTGTCCAACTTCAAAACAATTTAAGTATATCTATAAAAAGGTGATCATTCATTATTATTTAATAGTAAATGCAATAAAAGAAAATCTCTGTTCTCCATCTTCTGAAACAAATTTTTGAATATCTTAAAACTGCAGCATTCTTAAGACACAAAAGATAACATCTGAATACTTTGTTCTGGATCCCATAAAACATTTTTTTTCTTCAAATTGATAATTAATTTGATTGATTTGTTTAAGAGGATATCAACTCCTTATGGGTTATTTAATGCTGAAATTTAATTTTCTTGAGAGCTTTTAGGTAATAAAAACATGTTATTCTGCTTTCACAATTGAATACATGGTACTTAGCTTTTGTGCATATATATATATATATATGTTTGTGTGGATGTAATTAGTAGAGGCTGCGACATGGGTGTTTTATGTTGTAGTTTTGTTGATGTTGTTTTGGAATACAGTCTGATTTAAGAAATTGTAGGATATTATATGGATTAATGTCATGAAAGAGTTCTTTCATGTTGGTTGTGTTTGTTTATTGGCATATGGATTATTGAACTGCTGTGCTCCTGTCCTCTCTAAACTTTACAACTACTGCCTTACTGACTCTTGCTTTCCAGCCTGTTGGAAGTCCTCATCTGTTGCGTCTGTCTTTAAGAACTCTGGTGATCCTTCTGACCCGTCTAATTATCGTTCTATCAATCTCCTACCACTCTTCAGTAAGGTCTTCAAGACTTTAATCAACACCTTACTTCACATAATCTACTCTTCAACAAGTAATATGGTTTCCGCTTTGCCCAATCTACCGCTGATGTGCTCACGGCCATAACTGAATTTGTATACCAAGCACTCAAAAATAATGGAGAAGCTCAAATCGTGGCTCTAGACATTTCTAAAGCGTTTGATAGGGTTTGGCGTGCTGGCCTCCTTTGTAAGCTTCAGGGATACAGTATTACAGGACGATTATTTGACTTAATACAAATTCCTGTCAAACTGTGAAATGAAGGCTGTCCTAAATGGATTATCCCCTGGCTCCTTTATCATGTATACTGGTGTTCCCCAAGGCTCTATCTTAGGCCTTACATGGCTCCTGATCTTCATCAATGACCTTCCCAATGTCATCAGTTCTCAAGTAGGCATCTACGCAGACACTATTTATTCTTGCCTCAATAGTAAATCTGGTATCGTTGACAAAACTAACCTGGCTGCTGATCTCGAAAAGGACCTCCAATCTGTAGTTGACTGGGAAAGGAAATGGCTTGTAAACTTTAAGGCCTCCAAAATGAAACTGCTCTCTTTTATCCACCACAAAGAACCCTTCCTGCCTGCCATCAGAATGGCTGATTCCCAACACTGAGAGTGCCTCGTTACACCTGATTGGTCTCACACTGTCCACAGACATGAGGTAGAATAAATAGCTTCATCTACTGCAAGGAAAATTGGTTCTCTGTGTCGTAACAAAGTTTTTCTCGCCTGTCCATCCATCAAAACTATAAATCATCCATCCAGAGACGAATATGCAATATAATAGGTCCTGATCTGGCATCTAGTCTACAATTGCTATCCCACAGACATGCTGTGGCTTCCCTCTGTCTCTTCTACAAGTATTTTCACGGCAACTGTTCCCACAAGCCACTTTCACTAGTTCCCAGACTGCATGAATCTAAGCAAGTTACCAGGCTGGCATCTCAGTCCCACCTTTTCACTGTCAAAATGGTTAAATGTAAGTCTCTTCTACTCAAACAGCTTCTTCTCTCGCACTTCCTGTCTGTGGAACTCCTTCCCTTACTTGTTTCCCCGATGACTATAATCTTCAATTGACATCTGACACCCTGAGCTTGTTCCATGTCCTCCTCTGTATTCTTTCCTCAAACATGCCTCTTTACTCTTGTTCTCAATCCTCTGTAACCCCTGATTTTTTGATGCTACAATAACATATGTCAAAATTATTTCATTTACATTGGCAGGCCTTTGAAACAAGTGGATATTTCTAGAATATGCAAATCATACTTTTATTATTTTGATTAATCTGAACAATATATAGGATACTTAGAAGATATAAATTAAAATGAAAACCCTGGATTAAATTCACTCACACAAACTTGACACAAAATTGCAGAGAAAAACATTAATGTAAATTTAGAAAGCTGTTTACCCAGTTAACTACAGCATAAAATTATATTCCAATTATTTTCACTTATTAACAAATCAACGAAGTTGGCTGCTTTTTATAGCAATGTTTTTTTTTTTATACTGTAGCTGCTGTGTCACTAAATTAAACCACATAAATCCTGGTCATTGTTAATTTGTAGTACAAAAATTAACCTCATCTTGAAGATTTGTAAAGT